>CM029375.1:13852916-13992916 GCA_017165825.1 Hepsetus odoe | reverse complement strand
ATTATAGCCTGCTCTCTGTCATGATATCAGTTGTCTTTTGAAGTCACGCACATCTTTTGGCCAAAAAATCCCATGCATGCTGCAAAGAGCTAAAAGAGCTAAAAAGTGGTTATTAATGGCTACTATTAATGAAGAGTAGCAGGAAATATACAGTATACACTGGTGCAGTGTGAGGCACACACTGCACAAAATGCTGCTTCAAGCACAGCCCCAATTTTGTATAGGTGAGAGTTGCTTTATATAGGCTTTTCCCAGATTTTATGCATCCTTTATACATATTCAACATTTGCAGAAGCCATGCACGGTTAATTCAACACTGATTTTATTATTACTGTGTGCCAATGACTCATTTGGGTGCTTTGGGGTCATGCCATTAAAGCGCAAACAGGCTGAGGTGCAAAGTGTGAAAGTTCAAGCAAACATATTGTAATTCTATTTGACGTAAATTATTAAAAAGTAGACCGTTTTGCATGAGAAATGACACATCTGATGTGTACCTGCATATGTGGCTTTGAAATTAAGCTATGCAACCCACACCCAAAACACCTTCCTGTGTCCCTGGTGATATATTACATATGTTCAGTTTAAGGAGATTTGAATGCTCCCTGTACATTGCTCAGAGAAGGCATGCGCTCATGAGAGCCATAAAAACAATATGCTGTAACAGATTTCTGATATATTCCAAACTGTAGCAGAATATGTTGCAACGTATTTTGAACACATTCCATTTTGGGGTGAGGATAAAGATAGAAAAGTAACATGTGAGCTTCAGACAGAGGCACAATTCAAATCAGGCTGCTTGAGATTTTGCCAAACAGATTGCTCATTGCTCAATGCCTGTGAGTCAAGCCAAGCGGAGAGGAACCCATAAGTCATGAATGTATACGTTCCTTCTCAAACTCCCCGCAAAAACCTTTCAGACAGGAAGCCTCTGCTCCATCATGCACCTGGCCAGTGTCCTCCTGTGCCTTATGAAAAGCTCTCTCTCTCTCTCTCTTTCTCTTTCTCTCTCTCTCTCTCTCTCTCTCTCTCTCTCTCTCTCCCTCTCTCCCTCTTTCCCCAGCTCTCTATCTCATGTTCCCTCCCTCTGAGTGCAAGACTACAGGCCATGTGGAATTCATATTAGAGATTGGGCTGCAGAGGGGCGTGCAATGGAGGAGAAGTGGAGCCACTAAAGAGACATGTTGAAGGTTGTTGTTTGAACACTGGTTGGAGATGTATTGTGTGTGTGTGTGTGTGTGTGTGTGTGTGTGTGTGTGTGTGTGTGAAGGGGGTGGACATACCTGCTGGAGCGGAGGAATCCCAGCTACCTGTAAATTCTGCTGAGTCTGTCTCTTCCACTGCTATAGAGAAAGAGAGAGAGAGAGCAAACAGAGATGGAGAGGTGTTACAATTGATCCACATGTAGATCCGGGTGTCTTCATTGATTTTTATTTTATTAAACCAAAGAAAAGGTTGCTGTTTTACTATAAGTTAAGATTTTTTATGATTTTGCACACCCTGAATCCTCATTTAGACTCTTGGCACACATTTAGCTTTGAATTGCATGGCATAAGGTTGATCTGGCAAAGTTTTAGCCTTTTTTTCAAGACACATACAGTCTTCCTCTTTTTTTGATCAATGATTCAGAATCGCTTAAGAAATCAGAACTGCTGCTGGGAGTTCTATTGCTGCTGCTGCATATTGGCAAATTTCAAACAATACCCATTGTTTAAAATTTGCTCTGTTTGTAGCTGAGCAACATATTTCATTAGAATGTGTTTGTAACTGTGTTTGTAACACATTTCCATACACGCAGCGCTGCTTTCAGGAGAGCATTATGTTAATGATGCCGTATCATGCGTCTATCATCTGTCGTATCTGATTGCTGGATGTACATCAAAGGCTTTATTGAGTGTCTGTGTGTGTGTCTGGCTGCATGTGGGTGCATGTTTTCTTTGTTTCCCCCTCTGTACTAATTTTGGAGGTGCAAAAAACAGGTAAAAGATGAGAGGAGAGGAGGAATGTGATGATGAAGGCTTTCCTGGGCATAGCGGGGGAAGGAAGCCCCACTGGCACACAAACAGGATACGGCAGTGCTCAGGACACAATGAGCACTACAGCTCACATCCCTCCCCTCCTGAAAACCCCCTACAGCTCCGAGAAGTGCAAACTAACAAAAACACACACACACAAAGACATATACACAGTTTAAGAAGAAAAACAGGTCATGACTAATATAGACTGTTTGCATTAACCCCTTGCACAGTGCCAGAGCCCACTCTTTAATACCTCATGACCACAAAACCTGCACGACAGTTTCATACGGAAAAAAAGTCACAAGCAGTCCTAAGAAATAGAACTTTAACAATAAGCCTGTGGTTTAAAGGGTTATACAATAAACAGCATGCCTTAAGATGAGCCGACTTCTGCACCAGCAAAACCAGCAGAAAGAAAAATTGCTTCAGCAACACAGCTCGAAGGACAACGTCCACTTTGAGGATTATGGGGGAGAGCAGAGAAGATGACTATCACTAATGAGCTTCACAGGGGGTGAAGATACTCATTAAGAGATCAAACTCGCTACTAGAAGCGAAGATTAGAGTTAAATAGAGGGATGCATGAGCGGGGATGAGAATAGGAAAAGGGGGAGAGCAAGAGAAAGAGAGGGAGAGAGAGAAAGAGATATTGACTTTTGACGCTGCTTATTAAGCCTTCAAAAAAAGGTCGTCCTGCATTAAAGTAGAGAGAGGGGGCTAAGAATGGAAAAAGGAGGGGAATGAGGGAAAGAATGGGAAGAAAAAGAGAAAAAGGCAGGGAGAGACAGAAAAAGGAGAGAAAAAAGAGAAGAAAGAGAGATGGAATGAGAATGCAGAAAAAAGAGAAAGTGCATGTGGGGGGTATGGAGAGAGTTTTGAACTCGCTGACTGACTGTTTAATAAAAGGATAGAGAAGAGAAAGGAAAAACTGCTACTCTGCTTTGGATAAAGTATAGAGGAAGTTGTGGTCAGATAGCCTTCTGCTTGTGCTGGACAACACAGCAGACACTAAAACCACTTCCTGCTCTGATTCTGGGGGTGAGGGGGTTGTTGGGGGTGAGCTGCACTGTCTCTCTGCCAGCCATATTACATTCCTTCCACATTATCAATGCTTTAATTACACACAGACACACGATGCAGGACAGTGTGTGTGCTCTGCAGTGCCGTGCTGTCTCCTGGTCTGTGCTCAGCGGGGCGTTCAGTGTGAACTCGGCTCCAACACCCTCTTCAGCTTCATATTCCACAGCAGAGCCAATGCTAACAGGTTTCTGTGTATTTACTCTGAAGGGCTGCAAGCCATCGCAAGCACCCGACGCCAAGCTGCTTCAGCCCTGAAATGCCAGCAGGCTTTCTCTTAACTGGGCACTCACTCGGAATCTCTTCCTATACATGCTTTTCATTTATTTTACTAATTTTTGTTTAGCACATCAGCAAAATTCACAATACTGATAGATTTATACCAGCACACTGTACAACAAATAACATCTACTACAAGTAATAACTAATAAAAACAATACCTGGTCCATGATGGCCATATAGTTAGACCTTTCTATTCATAGATTAAAGTGTAACTATTAGGTTGTTCACCAACAGATGGCTATATTCATTACTTAAATACATACATTTTAACAGGAGGAAAATACATTTTTACTGAAGTTTAACTTAAAGGAATGTTTTTTTCTGATAAAATGGTCAATGCAAAAGGTCAAGACAGATGCTCACAATCCACAATCCACTCCAGAACCAACACACATTTTTCGTACAGCTCATACAGATTCTGAATCTTTCTGAGGGTAGCACGATGGTAGCACGATGTTCTGGATTCACAGGTCATTTGGCTTTTGCAGCTGCGTGCTGCTGTAAATGCATTGTGTGTGTGTGTGTGAGTGAGTGATGTTCACATAATACTCCCAGAAAGCATCACAGTCCATATTTCTCTAACTCCTCTGCTGGCCTGGCTCAGACGCCGCACAGCACTATTTTTCGGGAAAGGCACCATGCTGGCTTTTCTGGTTAGATCTCGCTCCCTTGTTCTCTGCTGTGCTGGGTTGGGCCTGCCTCCCCCCAGCTTTGTGGTATGCTCCCTTTAGTCTGTAAAATTCTTGGACTGTGGGCTGTACACACACGTACACACAGCTAGTGCTAAGAGGCTACGAGGACCTAGGAGATGACTCAGAGTTGGGATTCACCGTTTCTGCTAGAAAGTTTGTACATGGCGTTCCAAAGGTTTAACAAAGATGTTATCAGGCCGACCGATAGATAAAGAAAACCTATAGAAGAAATCACATACAGATGGTGCTTTGTTCTGTGCAATTTTAAATATCTACTAGTAAATACCAGGAAATAAAAGCTGAAGATCTAATCTCTCATCTTATGTTCATCTTTGTTGCCTTTTCTACTCAAATGTCTTCAGTGAATAGCAAAAATAAATTAATCAGCCTTCAGAGTCTTCCCTCTCAAGGTGCTGTTGGAAAGAAACCCCAGGGTGATGTCTGCAGGCCTCTCTTGCACTGGTTAATATCAGACAGTAACGTGCAGGGAATGAAGCAGTGAAGCCGAAACTCTTCCAAAAAAAAAAACAAAACAAAAACATTACCGCTTGTTCCATAAAAACTACCTTGATGAGCTGGGTGACAGCATGAACCAAAAGAATATTGTGTGACCTGAAAATAACAAACAAATAAATAATTAAATGAGGGATGTCATATGTTTGGAATCTGTTCAGAATCCACTAGAGCTGTGAAACATGGCAAACCCCTGATGTATTAAACCTAAACCTAGTAAATCTTATAACTCAAAATCACAGACACTATATCGAAACATCGATCTCGAAATTGAGGTTGTTCTTGATGTTGAATTTCAGTGTCAGTCTGTCTGCCCTGAGATGGACCGGTGGCCTGTCCAGGGTGATTCTCCATCTATTAGCCTATGTGCTGTGTGCTGTGAAAGATTTCAGTAATTTGGCAGCCTGCTTAGGATAAGCATTAAAAAAAAAAGGAATAGATGAAAAAAAGAATAAACTTTGTGATCACGTTTGTGATTCAATATTCACATAACACAGCTGGGTGGTTAGAAGGGCAGGAGATTTATGCATCCTCCAGTACAGTTCACAATGTTTATGGCATTTAGCTGATGCTCTTACCCAAAGCGACTTACAATTCCTAACTACAGGGACAGTCCCCCTGGAGCAACCATCATCAGGAACCCAATGATGGTAGTGCTAGAGTGGGGTCCAAACCTGTGACTTCTTGCTCCATAGCATCTTACCACTAGACCATCACCAACTCATCTAACAACATACATATTGTTACATTCCTTTTGATTTGTACTTTTCCTCAGAACAGCAGAAATCATATCCCAGTGATACAATGTCCTGAAAACTAATAGTCTAATCTACCTAACCTGAGCATTCCACTCTCCCCCAAAAGTCACTTTAGGCTAAATCTTGTCTAATAAGCTGAACGTTAAATTCCTGAAGACACATCTTCCTAGCAGAAGAGAAAAACGCTAAATTACCCCCAATCAGAGCGCCACTCATCCCCTATTTAACGCTTCATTAGAAGAGGGATATTGGAGTGTAGTCAGGCAGAGAGAGAGAGAGAGAGAGAGAGAGAGAGAGAGAGAGGGAGAGAGAGAGGGAGAGAGAGACAGAGAGAGAGAGAGTGGGAGAGTGGAAGTGTGGAGGAGGTAGGGGGTTACGCTAGACAAATGCCCTGCATTTCACACACACACACACACACACACACACACACACACACACACACACACACACACGGCTCTGTTCACCTGCAGGCTACAGCACAACAGCACCACACACAGTTGAGCCCGGCTCCCTGACTAAAAACAATGCAGCCAGCGGCACTGGCAGACCCAGGCCTCCTACACACTACTAACACTGGACTCCAGGCCAAGCAAGACATGCACCAGCTCTTGCGTACACACACACACACACACACACACACACACGCATACACACGCACACACACACACACACAAATTTAACACTTAAAATTCACTGTCATGTAGAAGGATAATGTTTTTGAAGGTATTTATAGTGTGATCATGTATATAGATTATGTCAAACACACTGTTTTATTCGATATTTGATGTATCCACAAATACCTATCATTTCTAAGTAAATCCCACTCTAAATAAGTGTGGCTATTAACCCAAAGTTTTTTGAGTTAGTAATAAACAGGCAAAACAGACAACACACACAGAGGGAGAGGTGGGGCTATAGGGATGGGCTATCCAGATGTGAAATGCTGCACTATAGATATCTCCCAAAGTGGAAGATCTTTCCAACCCCCCCCCATCCTTCCAGAAAAAAAAAAATTAATAAAAAGAACCTGTAGAGGATATCAAGACCTCACACTATGATCTCCAGCAGGCAACACAGACTGCTCAGAGAGAGAAACAAATGAGGAGAAAAATAAAGAGAGAAAAAACATCATTAGAAAGAAAAAAATGCTATTCTAATATGAGCGTTTTCCTGATTTTCCTGTGGGGAATCGCTCTCCTTCATTAGCGCAGGGGATATATTTATATATTTCGCATATTTATTCCTCACAATGTCCCTTGTGTACAAAACACTTCTAATGTGAACTCTGATGCCAGCGTGGGGGTGTAGCGGAGGGGTGGGGGCTGCGCTCAAACTAGAGGGTGTGCGTGAGGAAAGGACATTGTTGGAGAGACACAGGGAAAGTTGGTTTGAGGTGATGTTTTTGCAGGAGGCACCTGCAAAAGGTGAAGCTGCAGAGACTTCAGTGGCCATTCTATGGCCAGAACCTATTTGTTCATTAATAATATAAATATTCATCGACAAATGGGAAATAATCACATTTATTAGGGCATTTTGTCAATTTCAATTTACTATTCTGCATTTGTTTAATGCAAAATTTAAGTATTCCACTGAAATGAAGTCACTATTGTTATAAACCCTTTAACCCTATTTCTGGTTTTCTTTAAATCACTATTTGACATCATCTGCTACTTTTTCAACCGTCTGAAAATTTGCGTGAAAATAAATTAAGGACATTTTCTCCTTCACAAAGATGCAGTTTTCTTGCGAGCAAGTAGTGTAAGCCTATGAGCTGGAATACTTTTAGTCATTGATACCAGTTCTGTTGGCATGAAATGGATATAAAGTCAGAGACAGGTGGCAGCTCAGCTGACCAGGTGTATCCTGTGAGGAGTGTGAGTGTGTGTGTGTGTGTGTGTGTGTGTGTGTATGTTAATCTTCCATTCCACTTTCCATCAGTCAGTAATGAAGCTGTAAGTAGTACGCAGTGGAGCAGTATTCATCATAAGTGCCGTAAATGGCAGTGGTGAAAGCTACATGCTAGTCCTGCTTCCTTCCTACATCAGCACCAGCTTGTAAATACTTAATACAGTGGGGTGCATGCTCTAATGATTACAGCATGTTTTAAAATGTTACCTTGGATACCCTCGCTTTCCTTAATGCACTCTGCAGCTGGTGCCAAATGCACTAGAGCCTGGAAGGCGGCAGAGAAACTGACACTGGGCTTCCATTTCAAGATCCAAAATGGCCACTTCTGAACTGTGCTGACCAGCACTGGTACTCCTTGGCTCTGCGACAGGTGATCTTCGAGCAGTACCTTGTATGCAGTCTTCTACTATTTTGCCCGTGGCTGCCAGTGAGTAATACCATCGGCCAGTCATTTTGATCATTGAGTTTTAAAAAAGGGCAAACAATCTAAACATATAAAGCCTTTTCAGTCCACCTCCAGAGCAGCAGCATTGTCATATTAGGCTGTTTCGTACCAACAAAAAAAAAAACAACATATGGATTATTGTCAATCAAGCTGCCACAAAATCATTGAACCTGATAATGAAGGTAGATATTAAAAGTGTCTACTTTTAAAGGCTGTATTCATGACTTGATCCTCTTTATTGAAAAATGCATGCTTTAAGTATCATTTATAAGCTGTATAATTATATCTGCATCTCTGTTACACACATTTTATTTATTCCTGTTTAATTTAAGTTCCTCTCCAGTTAATTACGGCAGGGTTAAAATGATCATAGTGTGGTGTTTGCATTTCCGTTAAGCAGTGTTACCCACTAATATAACCGTTCACACACACACACACACACACACACACACACATCACACACAAACAGCAGCTAATATGCGGCAGTTGTAGCTGATGGCAACGTGGCAATCAGCGCTGTGTCGAGGAGAGTGGTAGGAGAGGAGGAATCACACAGTCGTGCCAAAAACGGCACGGCTAACACGGCCATCGCATTTAGCCGCCAAAAGCAGCGGGCGACTGGCGGTGGAACGATTCACACTTAAACTGCTTTAAAATTTCAACCTTCATTTAATCATAGCTAGGCCTTTATGTGGGCCGACGCATCCTTTGCTCAGCTGTGAGCACATAAAGGCCTTGCACACATCCCAACACCAACATACCCTCAATCTTCACAGGTCTGGGAACATAATAATATGTTTATATTTTATTAAGTTATAATTTATATAGCGTTATTATAAACTAGCTATGTAAACTAGATTTCATAAATTTCCTGAAAAAAAGGAGTATGAAAGACTTATGAGAGTAAGGGGGGGAGGGAGAGAGAAAGGTTAGTCTCACTTGGACACCCTTCACTGCATTTAGACTTGGCCTAAAACAGCCAGCCAGTACTGATATGTAACAACCTGATTTTGTTGTTTCCACTTATTTCATTTAAAATGATCTTTTGTAACTCTGGCTAACAGAAAGGACTGGTGGTGTTCTAGAATGTTTCAAGAACTCATGTAGCCCACACAGTGAGCTTCAAAATGATCAAAAACATAAAATCAGGTCAAGGCCCATTCTGGTGTAAATAAACTGGAATCAGCTGTAAACATTTATGATCAATACATTCCTAGTTTTCATAAGAAAAAAGCTTCGCAGAAATTGAAACCTTCTGAGAAAGAGTCCTACAGCAGGAGTATCGGCTTGGATTTAGTGCAGAACAGTGTGTGAAGTGCAGAATCGTCCTTAGAGTTTTTGATATTAAAACTCAAAATCGTCATTTGTATAGTGTTTTGTAATGTCCTGCTGAATTATAATGGGATATTTTTGACACAGTGCCCACATATTTAATATATATATATATATATATATTTATCTGTCTTTATGTAGTTTGAATGGCATTTTGAGCCAGGCTTTAAATTTAATACCATCCTAGAGTAAAGAAAAAAGTAGTAAAAAAAAAAAAAAAAAAAATATATATATATATATATATATATACACTTATATATATGTACACTGTTATATACACTTATATATATATATAAGTGTATATAACACTATGAAGGGCCCTAATGAGAGTGCAAACACACTCACACATACCCTGGCCCCCTGCCTGTCACAGTGAGACCCCACACACTCACTCGCTGCAGGTAAGGCTTCAAAGGCAGGCCTCACTCAGCTTCCTCACCACAGTGTAGAGAGGGAGCGAGAGAGAGGGGAGAAATGATTGTTATTTAAACAGTTGCTTGAATATAAATTTTGAGACACAAAACAGGTGTGTGTGTGTGTGTGTGTGTGTGTGTGTGTGTGTGTGTGTGTGTGTGTGTGTGTGTGTGTGAGTGAGAGAGAGAGAGAGAGAGAGAGCGAGCATTATGCACACACTTTTCCTTTGACATTACAATGGAGGCTCACTGTGGACAGGTGTGTAAGTACTACTATTTGATATGGAGAGAAAAAGACAGAGTAAGAGAGACAGAGACAGACAGAGAGTGAGAAAGGAGGGGTGGAAGAAGAGGAGGAAATAATTTAAAAGCAAAGGGTGAAGGATACAGAGAGGAATGGAGTGAAACAAGAAGAGAAATGGGGAAAACAAAGAGAGGAGAAAGAAAGTGAGAAACTGATAGAAAGTGAATGAAGGAGTAAGAGACAGCAGAGAACGACAAAGAAAAAGAGACAGAGTGAGAGCAGGGGAGAGTGAGTGCGAGCGAATGGGAGCATGAGAGAAAGAGAGAAAGAGAAAGGGAGAGAGACACAGAGAGAGCACTGTGGGGTTGTCTCACCTGGGCCCCACTCCACTGCAGGCCGTCTGCAGTTGAGGCAGTGTCAGAATACGTAATGTGTGTGTGTGTGTGTGTATGAATGTGTGTATGAATGTGTGTGTGTGGAGGGGCGTTTCTACACAGCCCTGCTACTGGCCCCGGGCCATTCTGTCTGATTAAGTCTTCTACACTTAAGGGATAAAACCCTGCTCTCCCTCTCTCCCACTGGAAGCCATTAGCAGCCCCCCATTTGCAGCTCTGTGTGTGTGTGTGTGCCCCATGTGTGTTTGAGGCCATGCATTTGAATAGGTTCATACTCTTGTGCCTAGGTGTTCATCCCAGTTTAGATATGTATGTGTGTGTGTGTATGTGTGTTTTGTCAGTACAAAACTGCACTACGGCTCTCAGGGATTGGTGTCCAGCAGTGGGTAGTTTTGTGGCTCCGCCCCTCATTAGAATGCAGTCACACAGGGCCAATAGCTGCCTCCGCACAAAAAGCATCACAATCAGGGACTGGTTCACTTCACCGAACACTCTGGGCTCTGGTGGATCTGTGAGCCGAGGCCTTAGCTTGAGGCCACACACGCATGCTCACGCACACACACACACACACAAGATTAATCAAGTCCAGAACTCAGTAGGAGAGGGTTTGAGAGGTTTGCTCCTGTCAGACAGGTAGAGGAATTCTAATCATTTTAGAGACTACATGCATACACATGTACACACACATATACACACAGCTTTCCCAGCTTAGGTTTCATCTTAAAAAAAAAAATCATAAAAGGCCATAACATCATTAGGAAGCTTGTAGCTTGTTATGTTTCTGCCTGAATAGCCTGTGTTTCTGTCCGAGCTGCTAGAACAAGTCTGTGGGTCTCGGCTTCTGTTGAACCCAGTGGCAAAAACACTAGGATGGGCAATTAGCATTTAAGCACAGCAATCAGAAGCGAACTGCAGCTCACGCAGAAATGCTGGGCTAATGAGAGGGCCTTGCCGGTGCAGAACGGGGGAGAGGGATGAAGTAATACAGCACACTGTCCATCACTGCCATCTTTCTGGGTTAATGATGTTTTAATGGTCATTCATACACTCAGGCCTGGTCCCACCAAGGAGGGAGGGAGGAAGAGAGGGAGGAAGAGAGGGAGGGAGAGAGAGAGAGAGAGAGAGAGAGAAGAGAGAGGAGAGAGAGAGAGAGAGAGAGAGAGAGAGAGAGAGAGAGAGAGAGAGAGAGAAAGAGAGGAATGAGAGAGAGAGAGAGAGGGAAAAAGAAAGTATTCTTCGCTTCCAGGTAATTAATAAAGATAAAACTGACTTGTTCTGCATGGCTTAATGGCTTTTAATAGCAGGCAGAGTGACGGGAACACGCACGGCTTGGTCTCCAGACGCTCGAGCCCACAGGTCTCCGGAGACACCGCCATCTTACTGCAGAGCAGAGAGGTCCTGCTTACCTGAGCGCACTCTCTCCCCCCTCTCTTATACACACACGCACGCACACACGCACGCACACACACATACAATGATTTAGACAACAACTTCTGTTCTGCTACAGAACATAAAAACATCTTGAACACAAAGGCAGAATCCCCTCTCCAAAGCCATTCTTTCATCGCAGACACACACAGACAACCTTTGTTATAGCTTAGAAAAAGAAAATTTGCAGCCCCTTTGCACAAAATACAACAATCAGCATCAACAGTTGGAATGGCCTGCACTACCAAAACATAAAGAAGAAGACATGTGCATACACACACACACCCACACACAAACACAGCAACACACACACACACACACACACATGACACACACACACACACACACACACGAGCTTGTCCACAGCAGTGCTTTAAGGGCAAAGGAGTGCATTGCTGCAGCGTTAAACTGCATCATGTGTGCTGCAACCACAAGAGCAGGGTCAGCACCTCTTCCCATTTGGCTCCCATTCATCACAATTAGATATAATTCTAAACTACAGTGACTGTCAATAAAGATGAGCTATACAAACAAGTTTTCCTTCAGTTTTTCATTTTCTCAATTCTGTTTGTTCTTGCAATGGCAATGCACCAACTGGACACACAGTATTGTTTTACGCTGCTCCAATTAGAGGTCGCCACAGTGGATCAGTAGTCATTTCAGCCATTTCTTCCTGCCCTCTGCATCTTCCTCATTCACACCGACCACCTGCATGTCCTCTCATTCAAAAACCTCCTCATTGAACCTTCCTCGTCTCCTCTTTTCTTGGCTGCTCCATCCTCACATCCTTCTAATATAATACTCACTCTTCTGTACATGTTCAAACCAAGATACCTTGTCTCCCAGTGACTTTATTACCAGCTGGACACACTGTATTACTGGTATTGAATTTATTAAAGGATTGATTGATCCATGCTTGACATTCCATTCCAGTCAGTAATCACACATAAACAAATAACTCAAACAATGCTAGAATTTAGAAAGGAAAGTTATGTAGGATCGGCATACAGTATCAGCCACCCTGAAGTTGAAGCATCAGCATTGGTATCTGAGGACTAGCAATTGTTTTAACTGTGTATCCTTCACCTCCATTCACTGCAGCAGTCATAAACACACAAACACACACATGCACTCAAACATACCCTCAGCTGTAGTGGGATGGCTGGGGGCAGTGTTTGGGGTCTATGTGGACGCCTGGGCAGCTAGAGAGCTTCTTATCACTGAACTGGGTCACGGTGCCCAATCAGGCTTTGTAGGCTGGCACAGGAGGGTGGCACTGGTACTTCCTGGCTGATGGAACGTAGCTGTCAGGCTCCACCCTGGCCCCGCCTCACAGGATATAGTCGTTATCCGCATTACTGTCTACAATGACTCATGATCTAGCCCACAAGCGTGATGCCAATCTTTCTGTCCTAGCCTACTCCCTGGGATAGGGGCTGTAAAGGAGGGGTAGCATCAATGTCAATGGCCTGTCCTCCAAGCCTGAGCAAGGGATGGAGAGGGTTGATTAACCAAATACTTTTATCAGTGCTGAAACCGCTCTGCTGCACAAAACAGCCTTAAAAAAGACAAACCAGAGCTGCTGGCCAGAAACAGTAGTGAGCCGGGGAGGGGGCAGCTCAAGGCTTACATGGTGAAGAGAAACAATAAAGACCGACAGGGTCCAGCGTGCTGACACTCCAGTCCAGCTTTCAGAGGACATCACTGCTCCAAAAAGCCTGCAGAGTCATCCAGCTGCTGCCACTAAACATACACACACACACACATACGCACACACACAAACGTACCACAGCTTGGGCAAGGGAGTCTGAGAGATGGACCCAGCTCAAGAATGAAGGACAAGAAGGGGAGGGATGGTGGAGGAGAGAGAAAGAGAGTGAGAGAGAGAGGGAGAGAGGGAGAGAGAGAGAGAGAGAGTGAGCGAGAGAAAGAGAGAGAGAGAGAGAGAGAGAGAGGGTATGTGGTTAAAGCAGCGATGTGCTGTCCCTCAGGCTGCCTAGCCTCATGCCTTGGGAGTACCTGGATGACTTCAGGAGCCAAGAAATGGAGCTTACTGCATCTCTCCTACCCGCACCCATCTCTCTCTCTCTCTCCTCCCCTCTCTCTCTCTTCCCCTCTCCTATCAACGTATTTTAATTCATTCTGCCGGCATGCACTCAACAACCAAACTGCAAACAAGAGCCACTAGAAGAAGCTGTCACGCGATTGACACTCTCCTCTTTCTTGTCTCTGTCTTCTCTCTCTCTCTCTCTCTCTCTCTCTCTCTCTCTCTCTCTCTCTCTCTCTGATAAAGCCTGAAGTAGCATGAAGCTGTAAAGCATCTGTTTCGATTATAAAATAAACAATATATCAATCCATCAGGGCTACACAAAGTTGATTATTACTCCTTAGAAGTGTGTTTGATTGCTGCACATTTCAATCTAACAGAAGGTTTCCAAATCTAAAGAGACATTTAATAAACCAGAAAGTTTCTGAACTATATCCCGTGAGCATGTTGACCACCCACGGAGGCACGGTGGTATACTAGTGGACGCTTTCATCTACCAGAGAGAAGGATCCTGGTTGGATCTTTGGGGTGGGTCGCATCCCCTCCCCATGCTAGTGGGTTTTCCAGGTGCTCTGCTTCCTACCCCAGTCCAAGACAGAAATCCAGAAGCTGAATTGACCTCAGGTGTGACTTTGTGCAAAAGTAGAGTGTTTGCCTGTGTCTGTCTCTGTGATAAACTGTGACCTATTCAAAGCAGTGGTTCAAATAATGAATATTGACTATTTACTGTTCCTGAAGAATGTTTCTTTCAGCGTTGAGCTCAATGAAGGCATTCTGTAATTTAAACAAAACTAAAATCCAAATAATGGTACAATCTCAACCAGTCATAATACTGATTCACTTGCATGATTTAAAATAAATGTAGTTACAACATGTAGCAATATAATCCATTCCTAAAATAGACAAATTCAAAGAGAACACTGCAGAAAGGGAGACTGTAACAGAGTGTATAAACACAAAATTTTGCTGATATATGCTGATTTATATTGATTCTAATAATGTGTAAGATTTCATTAACCAAACATTATCTGTCTTAGATCTGTCTCACTGTCAATAGTCGCCTTTTATTGAAGTTCACTGCATGGACACGTGAGGGGACAATGCACACACACAAACGCATCTACACACATTCTCCATCTCTCACACTTCCTTCCCCATGGTGCACACATGGCACATTCCTGGCGGTGTGGAGCGAGGCAGCTCTGGCTCCTGCCTCCAGCAGGCCTTTCCTGAGGAAAGCCCTGGCTTCAGAGTCCCCTCTCCCTCTTCCTCTGCAGGTCTCTCTCTTTCATACACATCACGCATGCACACAAAGGGACAAACATACAGGGGCTTATGAGGCCACTTATAAGTCCGCCTTTCAATGTAGTTAGTCACAACGTAATTTATATTTAGGTTCTTGTTTTTAAAAGTTAGGCATAACTGGTAGTGATTGCAATATCTTCATGTTTCTCACCATGCTCTAAATACACCCCAAGCAGTATCAGTACTTTAATGACCAGAACATCTGCAAGTACCATAAAAAGGCAACAATGAGAGAAAAAGTAAACCTGAGTTGTTTGAGTATCATTTACAGTTTCTGCAAACACCAAATTTATCATGACATTTTCCCTGAAGTCTTTTTAAAATGCATTTTGTCCATTCCAGCCATTTTCACAAATTTGTGTTGGAAAAAAAAAAACTCTCTTTAGATCATGATGTTACATTTTTGCCCATACTGGCCAACCTTAGTGCACGGATATGATGTAAGCAATGCCTAAATATGCTTACGTGGTTTCGTAAGAGGAAAAACCTCCCACCTTCCAAAGTATCTTTTTAAATGGAGAAAATGTACAGCTACACTATCGCTCACACATACAGACCCTGTGAACAAGCAAACAAATACAATAACACACACGCAGAGCAGCCAACAGTCAGTCTGTCGCTTTCAAAGGGAAACAACACAGTAAAGGCGCTCTTAGATGTGAAATTTGAGCCGGGCCTTCTTCTTGTCAAAGATGAGAGAGGAAAAAATGTTTCAATATACCTGAGCTTGTACATAAAACACACTAGAGAGAGTCAGTGAGCAAGAGCGAGGACAAGAAGAGAGCGAGAGCAAGAGCAAGAGCGAGAGCGAGAGAGAGAGAGGGGCAGAGAGAGAGAAGGGCAGAGAGCTACAACAAACAAAAAGCAAAAGGGGGAGGCAGTGAGGAAAAAAGAAGGGGTGATATAAAGTGAGAAAGAGGAGAGGTGCTGGTGGCGTGATTAAATCACGTCTGCTGTGTGTGCCTGTCATTGAGTGTGACACGGGTTGAGTGCGCCGCTCGCAGGGGACGGGCCCATAATCGCCTTCTCTCTGCTATGATGCCATCAAACGGGGACAGGACAGGAGTGGGAGGGGGGTCAACATCCCCTTCCCCACCCCATTTACACTTCTCGCTGGCTGAGTGCGTGAGCTTAACTGAACGACTCTGACCCAGGAGGAGGACGAACGCAGAGCCGCCGCACTTAGGGAGCGCCCAGGAAACAGATGTGCCTGAGCACCACCAACAATACCACCATCAACGGAGGAAAAAGAGAGAGCAGCTCTCACACTCACATACACATACACTTGATAGGGGTGAAAATCTATATCCTCTGACACACCCGATTCGATTATGATTTATGATTACACGAGGAAATCATTTAATACCCCGATTCAGTAGATGATTTGAAGTACGAGAGATTGGATTCTTTAATTCAGTCAGAAAGAATCAATTCAATTTGTTCCATAGCACATGGATATGTAGTCTGCCCACCTGGCCTAAAGTTCACACATCCTAGCACAGATTTAATTCAGACTAACTGAGGCTCTGCTGACTCATTTAAAGCTAAAAAATCTTATCCAGTCTAATAAAAGTTAACAGGCCAAAAGTGCCACTCAGCACAGCATAGGCTCTGCTCCAAGTAACTGAGGCTAAAATGACCCTCAGTAAGAAGAAAACATACGTGAAGATGGCAAAGTCAAAGGATTGGTGTTAGCGTCCCTCTCTCCCCCCTCAAAAAACTCATGACTGCAAGCTTCAAAAACACTCCGTTTCCGAGAACACCTTCTCTCCTAACATCTCTAAAAAAAAATTTTTTGTAAACTCAATTTACATCACATAGCATATGTTCCTGCAAATCCCTTACTGCACTGTAGCTCGAAAGTTGCTCCTCACTTTTATTAAAAGCATGGGCTGAATGAAAACATGTAACATTAAATAGATAAACATCAAATAGAAATACTATGGTAATGCTTAAATGCCACAGAATATTGAACAGAATACTAAACCCCAAGTTGAGCATAACAACGGAAAACATGCCTTTTTTCTTTGCATGTAACTTTAGCAACAAAAAAAATACATGAAGAAAATGCATCTCTAACTTGCTCATATGTAAAGACATAGCAGCACGGCCTGACCACGAGAGGGTTAGAGATGTATGTGGTGGAGAGAGGAACAGAGAGAGAGAGAGGGAGAGAGAGAGAGAGAGAGAGAGAGGAGAGGGAGAGAGAGGAGGGAGAGAGAGAGAGAGAGAGAGAGAGAGAGAGAGAGAGAGAGAGAGAGAGAGAGAGAGTGAGAGAGAGAGAGAGAGAGAGAGAGAGAGAGAGAGAGAGAGAGAGAGAGTGAGAGAGAGAGAGAGGGAGAGGGAGAGAGGAGAGAGAGAGGGAGAGAGAGAGGGAGTAGGGAGAGAGGGAGAGGGAGAGAGGGAGAGGAGAGAGAGAGAGAGGAGAGGGAGAGGGAGAGGGAGAGAGAGAGGAGAGAGAGAGAGCGGGAGAGGAGGAGAGAAAAGGAGCGAGACCTATCTGCCTTATCCTGTAGCACAGGCTGGGAGTGCTTTTGGACTTGGGTCCCACTCACGCCACAGCATTAGTTTAGTTTGATACAGACTGATTAGGCATTACAGCGCGGGGCCTTCTGCAGGGGGGCTCTAGGGCTGGCCCATATCACTGAGGACAGATTAACTCTGCAATCACGCTCCTTCAGAGACTTCTTCACTGTTCGCGGCCCCCCTCACCCTGAGACCATGGCAGCCTTTCTTTGTTTGTGCAAAGGATTTTGCACCAAGGGAGGGGGACGAGAGGTGGGGTGTTTTCTTGTTTAATAAACTTATCCCACAATAAATGCCACCCCTGTCAAAGGCCACCACGGTCTGTGTTTAGCGTATGGCCACCTTGTACCTAACCTCCTTCCTTGCAACCCTTGGGGTCCTTCCTGATAAGTGCATATGAACTTCAAAAGAATAACCCAAACCTAACTCTTCCCACAACGCCTATAAATACCCGCACAAACAACAAAGGCAGCACCCATAAAACTACACCTTTCCCTAAGCCTACAAAACACAGCCTGGTGTTACTGAGCCAAGCCTGCATTCTGCAGTGTCACGGAGGGCAAGGGTAAAAAGCGATGTTTCACATTATGTAGAGGGCTCCAGTGTTTTTGAGTGGCCTGATGCCATAATCAAACTTGCATCTGAGTGTCTGGTGTGTGTGTATGTGTGTATTTTGCACTTGTAAAATTATTCATGTCAAGAAGTGAAGATTTTGGTATGCAGTAGCAGTACAGGTGTTTGTGTGTATGTCTTGTAGAGAGCATAATGATTGAGCTCTCCCTTTTCCTTCACCCACAGAGAACATCTTGGACAACCTAATCCCTCGGGCAACCATCGACACTCATCCAAAAAAAAAAACCTCTACATTTTAAACATTCCTCTACCCAGCCGTCCATCCATCAGCAACCGAGGCCAACAGTACACAAGCCCCCATGCCCTGCTATCTCCTATTCTCTTTCTCCACCGCTCCCACAATCTCCCCCTCTCTGCCTCTCCTGGAGCAAGTCAGACCCTGTTTGATGGCGACATGAAGCATTTATTAGAAGAGCAAACGAAACTAGGATAGAGAGAATGGAATGGCGCAGTGGAGAGGTGGGGAGGAGGAGTGGAGGTGCACCCTGGCCACTCCCGTACCTCTGGCTCTCGTTTGTTTTGCAGGAGCTCCCAGAGAGAAAGCCGCTCTCCTCATCTCCGGGCAGGCAAAGCCAGTCTAGCAAGCACTCCAGCTATCAGAACTGGCCTGGTGCACACACACACACACACACACACACACACACACACACGCATGCATACACACACACACACACGGCATGGCCACACACACACACACACACGCACTCAGAACACTCATCTAAAGCCTAACAGACCAATGACTACATGTTCTGGTTTGCTGTCCAGTCCAAACATTGTGACCCTAAGTGGGAGCATACTGGTGATTTAGTTTGAGCCCCTCAAGAGTTGGTGAGTTTTATTAGGACACTAGAGGCTAAAATATGCTGTGACCACTGTACAAATAAAGAGCCACTCTGGACCACATTTCTCCATCCCATTCCATCACACACTCAAAGTGTTCATCCTGGGTAACATTGACTCCTAACGCACACTCACTGCCCTCTCTCTCTCACCCCAAACAGCCAGTCCACGGCAGAAGCACAGTCAGCAGGCAATTGAACAGCAAAGTGGAAAAGACTGTAATTTCTAAATCTCATGGAAAGCATTTTGTGTCCACAAGAAAAGTGAAAGAAACTGAAAGAGGTTTACAAATGAGTAAGTAGTTGAAGGCAGGTGTCTCTATAGGCTTGGTCTCCTTTAGAGGACTGTTTAAATATGGCCCTGGACACAAGCAAGTATGCTGGCTATCAATCTCACCACATGAACGAGACATTTTACCAAAACATACAATCAGTGGAAATTAGCTAAAGAAATAATACAGATAATCCTCAAAATGTGTGTCTGTGCTTGTGTAGGCTCTGACTTTAATTGTTGCTTCACCATCACCCCACTGTTTGCAGGGGTTATTATCCTCTGCCCAGCAGGAGGGTACTCACTTTTTGACAGCAAATTGAGTGGAGAGAAATAAGGTAAAAGAGGCAAGTTTGGGCATCAAGGTCCGCTTTCCTGCAAAGTGGGACACATAAAGAAGCTCTTCTTTACAATGAAGAGCTAGATCTATCTGAGCTAAGAAGCCACCCATTGCCAGGTTCCAGGCTAGTGTCTAGGCCTGGGATAAAGGCTGAAACACTTCACGCCTCCAAATCAATTTAGGGGATGACAGCAGGCATCCAAGCATTCGCCTCCAGCGCGGGAAGAGCCAGTCGTGAGTGGGCGGGCCACAAATCTCTCTGTGGCTGAAAAGTGCCTGAAATCCGCACACGAGTGCCGATGAGTGAAAAGGCTCTGAAGCAGCTCAGGCTTCACTCTCATCTGTCATGTCAGCTCTTTAAAAAGCCTGCGTTTAAAGAAGCCAATGGCAAGAGCATGTCACGCTCCATGAGTCGCAGAGTGGCCCAGACAAGAACTGTTTACATTCAGTGACAAATGATTGGTCACCCTTTTTTTCACTGCTTTCTTCGTCTCGACTATTATGATGAGCCCGGGACAAAACGATTCACTACACACTGTACACACCAGCATAAACAGGTTGCACTGCAACAGCTAGACTAGCATGACAACCGTTGCGGCTGGTATAGAAATTTATTAAATTGCTTGTCCTTGTTTTGCAAAAATTTGCAGATATGGTGAACATATTGAACCATGGTAGCTGCCGCTGGTATATTTATACGTAATATCATCGCTATTTATTGTCACTCTATTATTATAAAATAAAACAAACTTGCTTAGAGAAATAACGCTTCAGACTTGCGATATTTGCCTGGTGTTGGAGGGCTCTCTCAGATCAGGGCAGTGAGCGCTGGTTGGGGGGGGTGGTCTGTGGGCAGACGGCCTACTGAGGGGTCAGCGAGGACTCTGGGGCGGTCAGCAGGGGTCATGCCGGCACCAGCACTCTTCGCTAATGACCTCTGCAGCCCCCCCCTCACTCACCTCTCCCAAAAAGCACAGGCCAGAGCCCAGAACCAGACCAGCAGGGAGGCCGGCCAATAAATATATGCATCAGCCAGGTGGAGTGAGTGGGCTTTAATTGCCCCCTTTCCTTATGTTTAATGTACAGCCCAGCACTATGGGGAAGGGTCGTGGAGCAGCCACTCAGAGTGGGGAGGAGAAAGGAGAAGAAGAGAGGGAAGGTGAATGGAGAAGAGAGCAGAGGAGCAGTGTTTTTCCTGGCAGCTCTTGTGTGCAGACAGCTCTAATGCAGCTATGATTAGCAGCCACTTGTAGCCTCAAAGATCCTCAATGAAATACACCTGCACTTCTGACACTTACAGGAAAAGTCCATTACCTGCACACCCTCACAGAGCATTCAGGTCTCATCAGACGCCACACCAAGTAACTTTATAAAAAAAAAAAAGTTAGTCCCAGTCCCAATTATTTCTCACTTGAGGCTCAGAAAGAGTCCATTCTAAACTTAATCCATTAAGTTTGTGTGGATAAAAGAAGATTTTTATCATGTGTTATTTTGTTAGGCAGAAAGAAAAAGCTCGCCATCTTGCCCATTTTTGGATATTTTTGATAAAATGTGGCTTTTATTTAACCACAGAAAAATACATCATAAAAACAGTTAAACAGTATAGTGTATTGAGACTTTCATGGATTAAAGTAGCCTGATAAATACTACATCTCCCAGTGTATCACAATGCACTTTCCAAATGGCCAAAGAGCGAAGTCTCGGTGGGCAGGTGGAAGCCATTGCCATTTTTAATCTACATGGGAATGAGCAGCTTTGAGAGAGCCTTTCTCTGAGTGGTGTTCCAGCACATTTTAATCTGTCCCGCGCAGCAGCCCAATCCGGGTTCCAGCATGCAGCATCTTAGAGCGCCGTATCCCTGGGAGACTTGACGGGAACAGTGGGTTGGCAGGCTGGGAGGGTGGGGTGGTGTGGGGGGTCACCATCCTCACAAACAGAATTAATAGCAACCCTCGCCAGAGCAACGCCTCCCCTTTAGAAGTGAAGCGTGGCGTGAGCAGATCCTCTGCTGGTCCACAGCGAGGCCCCCGGTTCCGGCCACTGAGTCCAGGCCGCTGATAAAGCATGCGCACAGCTGGTACAATGGCACAGCTCTGCTAATTGAGCTCTTACATTAAGACAGATCCTTCTGCACAAACTAGCAGGGCGGCTGCAGATAAGGAGCTGTCACTGGCAGACACACTGCCCACTCAGGAGATGCCACCACCACCCCGCTTCATCACCACCCCCTCACACACATACCCTCCTCCTCCTCCTCCTCCTTTTCTTCCAAACCCAGCACAATCAAACAGCCTATGCTCAAACATCCCCACCGAAAGGAGTCACTGTAGAGCAACAGCTGTTCACGGGCAGGTGAGGACAGGAGACCACGGGTCGCGTTTATTAATGAGGACCGAAGCTGAAAAGTGAAGAAGGAGAAAGTAAAGGTGAAAAAATGTAATGTAATGTAATGTAATGTAGGTGTAACCAGACACATATTGCAAGTTTTAAAGAGTGAAGGTTGTGTGTCGCTCTTTGTGCTTTTGTGTTTGTTTGTGTGTGTGTGTGTGTGTGTGTGTGTCTGTGTGTCTGTGTGTACCATTGACTTCTTCTCTCATCATGATTGCAACCATAACAGCGACAAAAATAACTAAAAAAAACACTGCTGTCAAACTGTGCACAATTACATTTTCCTCTGGTCCTGATGAAATACTTTTAAGAGTTGTTTAACAAATTGCTCATGCTGTGAACTCAATGAAAATAAAAAAGAGACAAGAAAAATCAATTTTCTGGTTCATCTCTCATTACCTCAGAAACTAAGGATGCACAAGAATACACACACCATAACAGCGTTGGTAGAAAAACACTGAAAGCGACCGGTTTCGGTAGAGAAAGTCACCAATGTGTGGATTCATTAGAACACATGAGGCTTTAGAAAAGCTTATTTAATTGGAGCTGTTATTGTACATATTTATGAACGTTATAATTGTACAAATATTGACACAGCTATCAGCATGTAATGCACATGTTTAATAAATGTAAAGAACATATAATAGACACACCCTTATAAACAGGGCTGCAAACACAGAAATGATTAGAAATCTTCGAGGCAATCACACAACGCACCACACTCATCGGACTACATCCAGAAAGTCTCTGTGATGTACACTCACAAGTTTAGGATTACCATGTTGGGCATTTCCTTTGTATATCTTTCGTATAACACTCCCATCACGTTTCATTTTGGATTTGCCATTGTGGATCAGCATAAGGCCATCAATCATCCATACCAAAGAGAAGACTACTGTTTTACTTCCCTTATTTGATGCAAAATTATCCCCTACATTCACAGCTGGTACAATTCTGGTGCTGTTCTACAGTAACTCACAAGTCTGAAAGGCTCTGTAGAAGACATGGACAGAGAGAACGTTATATAAGCCAATTAATTAATGAAAGAAATGACTGCATAAAGATCAGTGTTGCAGATAATATTTGGGACAATTAAAGATATTCTTTTTACTAATGAATCTCAGATGAGTGATCGGACCAAAATCAGCAATTAAGAAAGATAAGCCTGCAAAAGCACCAAGTGGGAAAGCGCAACTGCAGAAAGGAATGAGAAGCTATAAGAATGTAAAAGGAGACGGGGGCCTTTTCGCTCACTGTGGCTATAGATGTGCGGCACTGTGGTAACTCACTTCAGCGTTTTATAACAGCCCGCTGACCAATGAAAGTCCGGCACGGCTGCCAAAAGTCTAGGTGACAATAAAAAAGCCATTTAATGCTAAAACCAGATGGTGGAAGGGTGGGAGGAGGGTTAAGAGATGTCAGGGCTAAAATCTTTACCAACACACGCACACACACACCCTCCAAACCTAAAAAACAGATGAATATACATCCAAGATCATAGTATTCTTGATATTTCCTTTGTCCTTGATACCTACCATGTGCAACCACACAAGCAGCCAAATGGTTTTAGAAACACTAGTCTAGACTTTTACCTAAAGAAGAGAGAAGACTTCACTTTACAAACGCTCTGCAACACTGACAGCTTCTTTTCAACACACATGCGCACTGTCACACACAGTTTCTAATCTACAAAGATACAGCCAAGTTGACTTTTTACACATTTGTTTTCTTCTCATCCAATAAATGCTTTCATGTAGAGCAGATATTTGCTTATAATACAGGATCTTAACAACTAAAGGGCTTTCTGCCTGGCAAATTTCATTGAAAGTGATGCTGGGCCATTTCAGCTGGTCTATACTTCATGATAAACAGGGCTTCCATGCACAAAAGCAGTTTCAAAAAGACATTTAGCAGAGGCAACACCTCTGTGGACACGATTTACCAACAGCAGATTAAAAAGCATGTCTCTGGCATTCTCCAGACTGCTTGTGTGTGAGACTGAATGGATGGTGGGGTGAAGTGGGAGCGATATCTAAGCTCTCTGTCCTCTTTCTGCAAGCCCCTCGTTTCACTGTTCGCCTCGCTCACAAGGTTAAAGGTCTGATTTTATTTGACTGAGTGTAAACAATGCTGCAAAATGGAAAGGAGTGCTCTGTGCATCTCCCAGCCTAGTCATGTGCACTCTTCCTCCCTTAATGTCCTGTAAATGAAGAGGATTTATTAATGTGTAATTAAGTAATAATCATTGCTACATAATGCATGAAACACTCGTGGGAGCAGTGCAGATATGAAACAGCAATGCCCCGGCCAAGCACTGCACGCATACACTCACACACACACACACATACACACACATTAAAAAGGGATTAATTGGAAGAAATATTTTGATAAGCACCACTCCCTCACCCCCTTTCTCTAGCTACTCTCTCAGCTTCCCCCATTTCTCTCACCCCAGCAGCAATCTCTCTCTCTCTCTCTCTCTCTCTCTCTCTCTCTCTCTCTCTCTCTCTCTAGTCATTAACACTGCTAATCATAGCTTTTAATGCTATTTGAATTGAGAGCATGACTTCCCTTAAAGGAAATAATCCCTTTTCTAATGGACATGATGAACAGCTTCCTTCAGGCTATTCAAGCTCATATGATTTCTAGTCCAAATATCAGTACCTTCACACCCTGCCGTTCATACCTTCCCTTCTAAAGTCGAAAATGTTGGACAAGCTGCTCTGGCGTATGATAGCGGTACAAAAACGCTCTCTTTCGTGGCCCTACATGCAGTCTTAGGCTACTGTTGGTGCTCCTGGAGCTTCTCTAATCTGTACCACTGCCAATCAATAGGAAAGGTGTTCAGAAGAGATAGTGGCCCAGCATGCCTTGGTTACATATTTAATTGGCCTATGACTGACGTGGATCACTGAGTCGACACAAGCACTGTTTATCCGAACGCGCTGGCTGTGGCAGGCCAATACGTTTATGATGCCAAAGGCTTCTTGGTCCACAGCACTGGGTTGTGACAGCAGGAGTGTGTTGCTTCATTGTGTACCTGGCACTCCTTACATACAACAAACCTCTGCTGCGACACAAAAAAACACAAAAAATCTATTCAGCGCCTAAAACCTTTGTTAATCACACAAGAATGCATTTTTGCATTTCCCTCTTAAAGGGCTGCGATAAGACACCAGGTGAAAAAAGCAGTACAGTAAAAGCTTTCTCTTACTTTTTCTCTTTCTTTAACAGTTTGGTTAAACGTGTGGGATCCCTGCAGTGGGATTAAGTTTTTGTCCTGGACTAGCTTTTTCTCTCAGCCTGTACCAGGATCAATCCCTGTCCCAGAAACGGACATTATGCCAATAATAATAACGGACTAAGTTCTAGGTGATCCCAAGGTTTGCCTTTTCACCGGCTTGAGGAAAATAAGGTCCATTTGTTTCATTACCAGCGACACTCAGCAAACCACTGCAGCTTGTGTCCGTTAATTAGAACAAAAAGCAGTTATTAATTGGGGGAGGGGGGTCTAGTACTGGGCCACATGGCCATCCCAGAGCCCATCTGCTTTCCATAGGGGCGCCTTCACCCGTCAGACCAATGTTTGTAATCAGGCACCGCACCAGTGCCACGACTGCCAAGCTACTTCACAGTCCTGCAGCCACCAAAGTTCAGAAGTGAAGCCTTTTCGTGTGACAGTGCCCAGATCAGCCGAGCACAGCCAAGAGACTGCAAAAGCATCAGATCTGCTTCGCCCAAACTCGTGCAAAACATGGAACTTTGATTTTTCTGCAGGAAAAAGCCAAACTGACGAGGAGAAATGCTATTCGTTCGTAATGCCTGTGATTAAACAAAAAGGTCCAAAAACCAAACCTGCTATTTTATCTTCTCAGGCTTTTACATTTATGACATGGGGCAGAAGCTCGCAGACTTTCTTCCCAGGGCCACTCTGTCTGCAGCAACTTGGGGTTAAGAGTCCTGCTCAGGAACCCAGAGGTGCTGGAGGCGCAGGTACCTCCAACCAGCGCCTCCAAAACCAGGACCTGAGCAGATCAAAGTGCTCACAAGCAGCATGAAGATGCAAAGAGCAGAAAGCTCCCTCCTCGCTGAAACAAAGACACAACAGGGGGCTCGTCTGAAACACTTCTGTCCCAGCCCGAAGCGTAAAGTAGTCTCAGACTAACTCAAGCACGTGGAGGGAAGGAGCAGGATTCATCCCGTCCCTCCATCCTTCAGTCCTGGAGCAGCACCACACCAGGCAGATATTAAAATCGGTTCACAATCCCCGCCATGAAATCTCATTGGTCATGCTAAACGCACACACACACTCGCACGCACGCACACACGCTCTCTCTCACACACACACACACACACACACACAGAGCCGCGCGCGCGCACTCACCTTTAACGGAGCGCGGTTTGGCCTGCTTGCGTCTCGACATCTCTGCCTTCAGCTGTTACTGCTCCCCCGTCCGACAGTCACTCATCGGCGGCTCGCCGCTACTTCTGTGATGCCCCCTTTCTCTCTCCTTCCTCTCCTGCCCTGTCCTCTCCTCCCTCTCTCTCTCTCTCCTCCTTCTTTACTTTGCCTGTTGCAATGCGGCAGCTTCAGAGAGCCGCGGCGGACGGAGAGGCTCCTCCAACTTGAGCCTCCGGATTCAACCTGTAGATTTTTCTCCCCTTTCTTCCCTCTGTTTTTTCTTCTGTCCGAGTCCCTGTCGCTCTTTTGTCCCCCCGCTGTCAGAGTGTGTGTCCAAAATACTGAAAATAATCACAGCACGCCAGAAAAAAAGCAGCAAAAACAAAAACAAAACCGGGCTCCTGGACTTCAGCGAGCGCTGCTCTCCTCTCCTCCTCCCTCCTTCTCTTCTCTTCTCCCTCCTTCTCTTCTCCCTGCTCCCAAGCTCTCCGCCTGCAGCCTGTCCCGAGCTGTCCCAGAAGCCCAGCTGTCCCAAAAGCCCGTCAAAAGGACGAGTGCTGGTAAATATTCGCTCTCGTAAAGCCCGTCCGAGCCTCGCTCTTATTCGGCCGCGTCCCGCAGCATGTCCTCACCTGCGGGGACTTTTCTCCTCCCGGTTTGGTCCCCTTCTGTCAAAATGCGCGAAAAAAGGAAGGAAAAGAAAAGAAAGAAAAGGCAGAAAGGCGTCAAAGAGAAGGGGGAAATGGTTGTGGTTCGCTAGCCTCTCTCTCCCCTTTTCTTCTTTGTCCTGACTCTGGTCTTCCCTCCGCCTCCCGAGCCGACTGCTGGCGGGGCTGCAGCGCAGACACACATAATAAAGCCAGGCTTGGCTGGAAATGTAGCCGTGTCCCAGCAGGAGGATGTGAGAGTAGGGTCCCGGCGGGGGAGCGCTCTGATCCCGCAGGGAGCTCCGCGCAGCCTGGGCTCGAGCAGCCACACAGAGAGCCAACAGCACCGAGCCATGGTCAGCCGTGGAAACTACAGCTTGTAGCTCGGAGCGCCGATCGGGGCCAAAACGCGGAGCTCGGAGGAAAACTCCGCGGAGGAAAAAGACGGACTGGATTCTGCTTTCGCCCCCTCCTCGTTCACTTTCGCCCCTTTTCGACGCCGTCGCCGGCTTGGGCTGGAGCCAGCGTTTCTGTGGCGAGCCGACAGTTTGCCGAACTCCCGACAGAATAATATCCGCTCTTTTAGCCCAAAAGTGAAGAAACGGCACAAACAGTCGCTCCACTTTGCTGCCTCCGCGAGTTTCTCCCCTCTCACGCTGCTTCCAAAAAGAGCCTTTTACTCCTTTATTCTCATGATCCCGACTGGAGGAGAGGTTAACGACTGTTTCTGGAACAACAGCTCGTTTTAACGCTCGTTTCTGGCGCTGCTCTTTGTCAGCAAACACGATTGTTGCTAACAGTCACTTGCTAGGTTTTAAACATCTATTGATATTTAGTTTTTCCCCCTTTCAAAAAAACAAAAAAGATCTTCTTTACTCATTTTTCAAACTGGAGCAGGTGTTTTAACGACTGTTTCACAAAATGTGGTTTAAAAGCTCCTTTATTTGTTCACTTTTTCATCCGGACGCTATTTTATGTGACAGGTGTTGCTAACAGCCACAGGCTAGCTTTTAACTATCTTTTTTATTTAGTATTTTTAGTACTTTATAAAAAAATAATGTTCATACTCATTATCCAGACCGCAGGAGATGTTTATAGTGGCTGTTTATAACTAAACCGTTTTGTTTTAAAAGGTCCTAAAGTGTGCTTTTCATTATTTAGATGTTTCTTTTTGTGTGTGTCAACAAACAGGCTGCTAACAGTGACATGCTAAGTCTGAAACTCGCATTTTCCTCTTATTTATGTTTCTTCCCCTCGTTTTCCAAGCGGAAGGAGATGTATTAAGGGCCACTTGTTTGTTTTAAATAGCTTTAAGTTTTTTGCAAACCAAGTCAGATGCTAGTTTAGTTTAAGACTCGATAGTTAAAAGATGATTTTTCTCTCGTGCGTTTCTTGTAACCCATTTTCCAAACCAGAGGAGAAACTGTAAACTGCTTGGCTGCTTCTAAAATGCCACAGTTCATTTTTACAGGGCTTAAAGACCTCTTTAAATCAATTCAGTTACTATTATTTTTGGATAACAACTGAAGTGGCTTTATAAAGAGGGCTGTAAGTGAAGCACTGAATTTTTAAAAATGAGTTTCGTCTTGGAACCTGGCACATAAACACTCTCTGAAGTTGTATTTTCCACTGGGTGACCTGGAGGAAACTTTCACACTGACTGGTCCAGTAATGGATGCTTTTTATTATCAACAGTGCAGCTGCTGTGAAGGACTGCTTGAGTTCGTTATTTTACTGTGTAATCCTAGGGTGAGGGTTAGGGTTGGACTCCTCTCCAGTCCTATATAGTTGGTCTATTTTTCCCCACAGCAAGTGGATTGCCTGATGGTTTGCTCTAAAGTAGTATTTCAGTCGTTGATGTTTGGTGCAGCTTTGTTCTTCTTCATTATTTATTCTTTGGAGCTTCATTTGTTTTGTTGATCGCTTGTGTAAATGACCATCCGCCCTGAAATCCTCAAGTTCCAACCTCGGTTTACGGCCACCATCTGTTCGCAACCCCTCAGATCCTGGACTGGTGGTGTCCCGAACCCCTTTTTAAAATCCCCCAGTGATCTGCAGGACTAGAAACTTCACACGCACTGAATGTGGAGTGAGCTGTCCATGTTAGAAGCGTGCTAGAGTCATGCTATGCCAACAGACTAACGAGGCCAGTTTTGATTAGAGGGGAACTCGAGTGCAGCGTTCGTGTTTAGAAACAGGATTAGGCCTGGGCTCTTATGATGCCTATGTAGGCCTCTGTTGAGACCAAATCCTCCTTAAAAGAAGACAAAAATGAGCCTCCGTCAACATGACTCTTGACAGAAAGAGGACAAGCGCAGCCATGGCGACGCGGAGTCCTGCGCGCTCCTGCTCTTTGACCGTTGTCATGGCCAACCCGGTGGGGTCCTTCTGCGTCTCCGTCAGCGAGGTTGCCCCCCATGGAGACACAGAACGGCCTTTAAAATTGACCTCCTGTGGCGGTCTGGGCCCCTGTGGCCCCCCTCTTCCATGGCTCTTCTCCTCTGAACTCCCCCGGAAAAATGGGCGCGCGCCTGGGGGCCGCTTTCAAAGCGCTTGTGGCGCGCCGGAGGGGGCACCATAGGCCTGGCGGGGTGAGAGCTCACCGCGGTGGCGCTCTTTTCTCTTAGAGAGGTACAAAGCAGGGAAATGGGCCACATTACAAGCGCCTTAAGGGTCAAGGACAGCCGAGGCATGAATGGGTTGAAAAACCGGCATTGTTAAATCACACAGCAAGCGATTACACCCTCTGTCATCTTCTCTTGGATTTACTTTTCTCTGTCTCTATGTGTGTGTGTGTGTGTGTTTCCTTCCTTTCGCAACACCGAAAAGGCTTAGAAAGTGGCTGCAAGACATGTGGATGAAATTAATTAAGACACAAGAGAAAAGAGGCGTGAACTACAGTGGTGATCCTGTTTGGAAATCACAGCTTTTGCTATTTTAAGAAAAATGTAATACTCTTCACCCGGGCTGTAAAAGAACGCAATGTTTTTTTGAAAGGGGACTAACATCTAAGAAATGGAAATTTACCAGAATGGGTTCGTTTTGTCTGTGTGTGTGTGTGTGCGCGCACTTTCATTATGATTTTGTGAAGTTAGCATTAGAACACAAATGCAGACATGATGGTTGAAGAATGTGTGAAACTGCAAGTCACTTAATATAGACTTATTTTACACCAGCACAGGGGGGTGTTTTGAGATTTATGGGTGTGCAGTTTTAATGGCACTCTGATATTCCCTTGGACCCAAACCTAGAATTTAACTTCAACCGAATACAGAGAATTTGTCCCTTTTTCTCCCAGTTTCACTTCCTCTCTCTTCTCATTTAAGGCCTGGCATCCTTGGGCGGCAAGCAGCCATGGTGGATGGAGCCCCAGAAAAACCCTCTTAAAGACTCCCCCATTGTACTGTCACAAGCCCGGAGAGTTCATGTTATATTTATGTCGCCTACAGCAGATTCTCTCTGTTCTGTTCAGCTGAACTCATGCCAACTCTACCAGGTCCTCCCTCCGCAGACAATGTTACATCTCATTGGTTTTGCCCTAGATAGACTATTTTTATAGGAAATAATTAGACATAACTGATTTAAATACTGCAAAGCCGACAGTCTTTTGTCTTGTTAACAAAAGTGTGCATGAGTGCTGTGCATGCAGAAGTGAGCAATGCTGAAGCATTTCTCCCTCAAGCTTTGTCAAATAGGCTGAAGTGAAAGGAGGTGAGGTGTGTCTACAGACGCTTAATGTGAATTTGAATGAATGCATTTTGGCCCAGAGGAACTTCCAAGTTTATACCTAATGCAGTGGTTTTCAGCTATTACAGGAGAAAAAGAGGAAGCCTGATCTACATTACTGTACGATATTTTAGGCCATCGGCATGAGTGTAGTGAATTTCTCCTTGGTCTTTGCCAATTAAGTGTCACTCTTTTACTCTATCTGTTTTTTACTCCATCTTTCTTTGCTGCAGCAGTCCCAGAAGCAGTGCAGAGTTTAAAAGCAGGGCATACTGTAGTCTGTTACAGTGACCCAGACAGCCACTGGACCGGCGGCGCTGCCTCTCATCGGAGTGTTAGGAGGAGAGCAGGGCGCAGATTGGGGCTGAGCGCTCCACTGCACTTACTGCCCCCTCTGCTCCATCAGCCCCTGATTAGCCACCAGAAAGACCAGCATTTACCACCACGCTTTCACTGCAGATTGCGCCGTGCCCTGTGCTCAGGTACAAGTGTGGCAGACCCACTGAGTTTCTGCTCCATCATCTGCACCAAGATGTCCATGCATTTCGCTTTGAATGCAGCCCCATTTGGGATGAAGGCAACACTAAGCGAATTTCAGCCTTTTTCGGCTTACCGCGCCTTGTGCCAAAACCTCAATAGCAATCCCCCCTCCCTCCCCTTTTCACCCCTCCATTCCCTGGCTCTTGCCCCAGTCCTACACAAAGAAACACAAGCTTTATGGACTTAGGGCATTAAACCATAAAAAACAACAGACAGAGGACAGGTTCCGAACACGCGCCGCAATGCTCCAGGCTGGGATCTTCTCATCAGGGCGCATTGTTGCAAAGCGTTTGTAAGTATTGTTTTTTTTTTTTTTTTTTTGTTTGGTTTTTTTTTGGTGGTGGAATTTTGAGCAGCCTTTAAAAGGGAAGGTAAAGGGGGGAACGAAATCGAGAGAGAGGGAAGTGAGGACGGCGCTCCAGTGAAAATGCTTTCCTGATGAGCTGCAACAATGCACTCACTCCCACGACATCAGCTCTCTGTAGGGAGTCTCCTCCTAATTTCCTCCATCCATAATAAAAAGAGCTACATTAAACAGTGCCATTAGTGCCAGCAATTTGCTTTATTCTCCACAGAAAGAGAAATGTTATCTGTGGCGGACAAACTTAACCCAATTAAAGCTCATTGTGCACGGGGGCCTTGCTGGATCTTCAGCTGATGCCACAGAACGAGGGCAGAGGCAGCCAACTTTGGGGAAGAAAGGGGGAGGGAGGGGAAAGGGGGAGAAAAGGGAAAGAGGAGGCATGTCTGGAGAATTAGTGAAAGTAGGAGAGAGATAAATGTGTTTTGAGGAAAAAGCAGAAGCGACACAATGTTTTCCTCCCCCCCACCCCCCTTGCTTGGTTTTCTTCTATTGATGTTTAAAGGATCATGAAGGTTTAAAAGATATGCATGATGCATTAAGAAAACAGGCACTCTGACCATCTCTGTGCTCAGTGAAGTTGGGGGCTGGGGGGTATTTTGTGGAAGAATAAAAGACGGAAATGTACGAAGCCACACGTTCAGAGGTGCTCTCTCATCCCCTCACATTTTTGGTGTTAATTGTTGTGATAACACCTCTCGATTACAGGGGTTTAATTATCAACATGTTTGGCTGTTAGAGTGGGTACCTGGCACGGATCCTTGCAGTTTGGGGGGGTAGGTTGGGGAGGGGGGGTTGCAGAAGGTTCCTAATGAAGATTTCACTCACAGCGGCATGCTGAAGCACAGTGTGGCACTCTGTTAACAAAGCATCACATTGCATTTAGAGCCGACCCGGGTGTCTGTGAATTCTATCACAACAGCGCCAAGAATATTCATAGTGATACAATTTGATTGATATCCAGTTGTGCAGGGATGGCAACTGTATAAGAAGAAAAGGCCCCAGAAAAAAAAAGCCTCATTCAAATGCAACGTTACTGTGGTCACAATCTATAATGGAAGACGGGGATGACGTGGTTGTGTTTTGTACTCAAAAATGAGCACTGTGGAAGCAGGTTATCTGTCTCTGTGTGTCTGTATGGTAATCTTTCTATCTCCAAAGGCATTCATGAGTTGAAGCAGAGTTGTTTTTCTCCATCACCCCCCCCCCCCCCCCCCCCCCCCCAACCACAGCTGGTGAAATGGAGAACCAGGCTTCCATTACTTTGAGAGTTGATGGATTCTCACAGCTGGGTGGGTCGAGTGTTCAGAGCAGAGGCTGAAGAGACAAACAGCTGTAAACATGCTCCACTAAAGACATTCACCTAATACTGCTGACACTGTGCCATCAGACACACACACACACACACACACACACACACACACAGTTGCTCTGATTCATAATGATCTGTTGATGAACTAAAATGTACTCTCCATTGTACATCAAAGATATTATCTAAAGTTTGCCTTTTAGACTTTATTTCATTTCAAATTATGTATTTGAAACTTTTCATTAGCACTTAACAAGTCAAAATAAATACTATAAAACAGCAACTTACTATTCAACTGATCATACTGATAATAACTTTATGGCTTAATCCTTCATTGTTCTGTTTTCTGGTGGATGAAGCTGTAAAATAGACCAAATGAACAGCAAGATGCTCCTGTACCTCCAGTGTTTCCTCCTTATGTTCATTTGAAATACAATTATGTGCAAATATGGTATTTCATACACGACCATCAGAAGTTTTAATGCCATTGTAATGACCAGGGGAATTTTTTTATTTAGCAAGTTAAGTTGTGAAATGTAATTAGACTGTTCTCCAGCAGCTCCAATGGGGTTTATTGTGGTTCTAGACCACCATCTAGTGGTCAAACCTCCTCTGTGACTCGTTTGCTGATTGAGTTAGAAGGTTTATTTTAGGTTCCATTGAGGTGGCCATTTTGGGAACAATGAGCAAATTTCATGCTAATGAAAGAGGAATTAAAAGATTTTCTTTTAGCAGGTCTAACAATACTGCAGAAGACATTCTCGCAGACATGGGAGCAAATTTCTTGCCAATTCTATATTATCAATCTTAATCTTCATCTCAATCAAAAAAGGGGAGCGTTCGAATGAGGCAGTGTAACTTTTGTGCTCTGTGAGCTGAGAAAGAAAGGAGTAGCAGCATGTACAGTGCTGTGAAAAAGTTTTAGCCCCGATTAATTACATTAAAAGGTTTCAGATGCACAAACCGTCATTTATGGGGCAGCGATGGCCTAGTGGTAAGGGAGTTGGCCCCAGGATTGAAAGAGCCTGGGTTTGAATCCCAGACCAATAGGTTGACCTGATGTACCCTTGAGCAAGGTACCATCCCCATCACAGCTCCTTGGGTGGTTTGAATTGCTGCCTGCTGTAAGGGGTAATTGCAGAGGATGCATTTTTTTAGGGTTCACTGAGTGATGTGCTCTTTACTAACAATGACAACCTGCTGCTTTCACTTCACGTTCACTTAAGACAAAGGGAACATGAAGAAACACAAAGCAAATGTTTTAATTTGATTAAATGTAAAATTTAATTCATAATTGAATTACCTTTTATTCCATTAACACTTGAATGGATCATTTACAAACATTATTTTGGGTTTGCTAAAACTACTTTGATACTTGATCATTTTTGGCATGTTTAAGATATGCTGATCAGATGACCTCTTGACCTTCTGCACTGAAAAGGTGTCAAATTTATCAATACAGGAAATACATGACAGCAAGCCTATGTGTCAACAAACAAAACAGCTGCATGTGATAATCACAGGGTCCCAGCAAACACAGGCGGAATGACCAACAAATAAGCTTGGATTTGAGTTCAAAACCTTATATTGCTCTGCTGAGCACAGTACAGTCATGTGAAAAAATTAGGATTAATTAGGAAATTAATTATTAGGAAATGTTCACATAACATATAATCTTGGTTTTGTTTATCTTTGGAAAAGAAAGTGATTTCATTGCAGGTAAACAACAAAAATTAACCTTGATTTATTAATTAAGCAAAAGATATCAACAAAAATGTGTATTCTAAATGAGGAAAAAGTTAGGAAACCCTACCTCCTATTAGCTGGTGTTCCCTCCTTTGGCTGAAATAATCGCAGTGAAACACTTCTTGTAGCATCTACCAGTCTCTGACATCAGTCTGAGGAAGGTTTGCCCCTACTCCTCAATGTTGGGCGATGTTGGAGGGGTTCTTGCATGTACAGCCTGTTTCAAGTCACCCCACAGCATCTCAATGTGATCAAGATCTGGTCTTTGGCTCAGCCACTCCAGGACTCTCCATTTCTTATTGTTAAGTCAGTCCTCGGTGGATTTACTGGTATGTTTTGGGTCATTGTCATGTTGCAGGATCCAGTTCCACTTCAGCTTTAAGTGTTCTTACAGATGGTCTCACATGTTCCTCAAGCACCCTCTGATACATCATAGAATTCATGGTGGATTCTGTGATGGTGAGCTGGCCAGGTCCTGGTGAAGCACAACATCTCCAAACCATGACAGTTCCACCTCCATTCTTCACAGCTGGTACGAGGTTCTTTTCCTAGAATGCTGTATTTGGTTTACGCCAGACATGACCTCTGTTCTGGTGTCCAAATAATTCAATTTTAGACTCATCTGTCCAAACAACATTATTCCAGAAGTCCTGGACTTTTTCTATGTTCTCTCTGGAAAACTTCAGGCTGGCCTTGATGTTTCTCTTAGAGAGCCTAGGTTTTCTCCTTGCACACTCCCATGCAGGTTAAAGTTGTTCAGTCTCTTTCTGATTGTAGAGGCACTTTTACATCAACAGCCTGCTGTAGGTCCTGTGATGACATTTTAGGGGTTTTGAAAATGTCTTTAAGCATCTTCTGTGTGGGTGAACTTGCTTGGACGGCCAGAACTGGGCATGTTGGTAGTTGTTTTGGAAGTCCTCCACTTGTAGACCTTTTTTCCAGACAGTGGAATGGCATTCACTCTCATCTCAACAGCCAGGAGCACACCAAACTAAATTTCTGAGGTTTAAATCTGGCAAACCTCTTTCAAAATGCTGAATAAAGATGTTTGCATCTTGTGCACCTGATGTGCTACACCTGTGTGTGATTTGAGCCATTTTATTTGGGAATACAGGTGTGGGTGTCCTAATTTATTCCTCACCAGAAATCACATTTTTGTGAAATTACATTTTACAGAAGATTCTGAAAAGTCTTTTCTTCAGTTTTAATTGTTTATTTATATTACTTGAATCTCCCAGTATTGTTAAAATTGAGATGAAATATCCATATGTCCAAGAACGTTACAAAAACACAGAGGCTTTCATAGGGTGTCCTAATTTTCTCACATGACTGTACTTCTTTACTTCAAACAGACTGACTGAAGTCTGTTTGAATGTTGAGATTGAATCAGAAAACCTCTTTTTGGTGTTACCACTGAAGCTGCAGTATGATTCCACAGTCAAATCATCATCACTGGTAGATGTATGGATTTTGGGGTCTGAATAAACCTGCACACACTGATTGATTCATGTGCTAACATTTTTAAATTTTCATAATGTTTTGATAATTATTTACTCACAGAATCCACACATAAGGGTAAATTTTTAAAAATTCTAGTGTTAGTGATGTCTGAATCAACTGATTTAGACAAGAATTTATTGTAGATATTGTAGATACGTGTAAGTACATGTAGTATTGAAATTAAAGAAGAATCATCACTATGGATAAGTCATGAATAGTGGACGCCGTGTTTATAAATGCCAACATGTTTCTGATGAATATGAAGATGTAGGCTCTTTCAAATATTTGACTCAAAAATAATGATGATCATTCGCATGTTATGCAAATGAGCTCAAACTCCAAGGGTGTGCTGTAAATAACAGTTAACTGAAAGTTGGCCTCGTTGATATATTTGCAACAGATAACTCAAATTCTAGCATGTCAAGTTTTATGAGAATTAACTCCTATTAGAAGAAGTGCTCCAAGCTGGAAGAGCTAATCAAAGAACAATGAAGAGCAATGACTGTTTGAGGCTTTTTGGTTCAAAATGCACTTTGGTTGCCATGAATTTGTCTCTAAGCCTTTCAGTCCAAGGTTTATGTTACACAAATGCCAAAAGCTTGCAGTAGCACTTAGGATTTGCTGTTTGACTACCTTCAGTCCTATGTGGCTTTAGTACAGTATCAGTGGACATACTACATTCTTTCCCTCAACTTTGGTGTCCATACTATTTGTGCTCTTTGGTTCTCACACAGGTCAGCGTGGTGGTTGTAAAGTAGGTAGCGCTGTTGCCTCACAGCAAGAAGGTCCTGGGTTAAATTACTAGGCAGGAAGGTCTGGGTCCTTTCTGTATGGAGTCTGAATGTTCCTCCATGTCTGTGTGGGTTTCCTTACAGATGCACTGGATTCCTCCCACCTTCCAAAGACATGCAAGTCAGGTGGATTGCAGATGCTAAACTGCACCCTAGGTGTGAGTGTGTGTGAGAGTGTGTTTCTGTGCCTGCCCTGCTATGGACTGGTGATCTGTCCAGGGGGTTTCCCTCCCCTTTTGCCCTGTGAGAACTGCGATAGGCTCCAGTACTGCCCACTGGTTCACACACAGTTTTAGTTGAAAATCATCATTTCAGCAACTTCAAAATTCTTGCATGTTGGTCTCCTCCAGACCTGCAGATGACAGCATTGCTCCCTCCCTGAGTTTCACCCTCCGGCCACAGTGCTGCTGGCTGAGCTTCTGGGTGGATGTGTGGGTTGCTGTTTGCTGAGTGTGTTGGCAGTGAGGGCAGTGATGCTGCTGACAGAGCTGAATGCAGATTCTCTGCTGCTTTGTGTTTGTGCTCTCCCTGTGTTTCAGCAGACTGTCACTCACCTGTTTAAACACTGCACAGCATACCAATCTGGTTGCATTTGTATGTGTGTGTATTTAACTGGGAAAGTGAAAAGACTGCAAGCTTAAGAGAGAGTATTTACCCTTTGGTCTTTGCGATTGCAACTTCTTGGCCACATCATCAGATCTGTGATTACATATACATTGGTGTGTGTGCTGCCAGTGTGTGTCCCTGATTAAACTGGCAGTGTCCCTGCAGTACCTGAATGCTTGCTCTGATTGCCACTCTAATCAGAGTGTGATTAAGTCTCCTGTTCAAAGCTGGAGGTCAGTCTGAGTCGCTCGGCCCCAGCACCCCTTTCCCATGCCCACCCCTCTCGCCCCTCAGGGCCACTCTGATTGAATTTTAATTTGGTCTCCAGCCTTCGCTTCTCTTAGGTCAGTGCAGGTAGCTTACGTGCAGCGCTATTGATCTGCGATCTGCACAATAAGGTCAATGTGCACGGGCAGGCCGGACAGGGCATCGATTGGCCAGAAATATTGCAGAGCAAGCACTGGAGACACTGCCCACTGACAATGAAAATATCACTCAAAATGAACTTTAATTGCTGGCCCTCTTGTCACTAATAGCATTAGAGAGTGGTTTGGGCAAGACGTTGTTGTGCATGTTGGTGTGTGTAACACGTGCGTCCATATATTTTTTGGGGCAAAAAAGCTCTATTTTTATGATTAATCACAACTGAAATGAAAAAATCAATAGGAATGGTCCAAGAAGTAAAAAGGATTTGATGCAGCAATATATTTTTCACTCTATTGTCCATATGGTCTGTATATGATCTATGGTCTATAAATGAGTTTGCTAAAACATTGTTTTGAACACACAGGTTCTGTTTTTTTTCTGTAAGAACCAATGCTTTTACATATACGCATCTTTTGCATTTGAATGTACTCCATGTACAATTGAAACTTTTGTTAGAAAAGCAACTCTGTTTACACCTTGACATTGTATAAAAACAAGCATGTGAAAAGTGTGTGTGTGTTTAAAAGAGTGGTCAAGCCTGGTCAGAGTTGTAAGGTTAAGATATATTCAAGGAAAAAGTCATAGCCCAGACCAATTTTAAAGAAGAACATTTCAACATTTAACATATATGGTTCAATAATCTATTAGCTCCTGTTATTTAAACTATTAAACCCTTTGTTCCTCTAGGCATGGCACACGTATATATACCTGAATGAACAATGGACACTGTGGGGATGTGTTTTGTTCTTGTTGTTTTGTTGTTTTGTTCTTCCTGTAAAGACTTCAGTATAATAATTCCTCATTTAGAAGATGATTTTTTTGATCCTAGTGTCTTTGCAGTAGAGGTTTTACTGACATATATAATTTAAATGAGTTGACAGCAGTGACATAATGTGTATTTTACACACATAGAACATTTATTTGTAGTTTGATTGGCTTTCGGCTTCCAGACCCCATACAGTGCAGTCTGTAAGTAAATGGACAGCAATTACAATGAGCCTAATGTGCAGAGTGCCAGCTTTTATGCGAGCCTACTTACATCTATATTGAGTGAACCATGTGGCTCACAAGTTTCTTTTTAATTATTATCATTATGTTTATTGTTTCACCTTTTTTCAGTCAGCTGCTCAGCCGTTTTTTGGCCCGTCGTATGCTGTATCATTAGCTTAAACTAACAAATTGCAGGGTGCTGATTCTAGATTTGACATTTGCATCTGTTGCTGTTTTTTTTTTAAAGTAATGAGCAAAGTGTCAGTGCCAGTAAAGCAGGCCATGTTGAGGCTGAACACACTGGAGAGCTTAGCAGTAGCAAACAACCAAGCAGACGACAGAAGATCAGTTCAGTTGTTTGGGGATGAGTGGGAGCCCAAATGTACCCAGATCAGCCATAACAATAAAACCACCTGCTTGTTGTTTCCCATGTAACCAAATCAGCTCTGATCAGACACAGGCTTTTGAAAGTGACCCGTGCTATTTGGCTGAGCTTATTCATGGTTGCCGGAACATTTTGAGTAGAAAATGTGGCAGCATCTCTTATGTTTATCCATTCTTATTCAAGACATGTGAATATGAATATGCTTAAATCACAGAAAAGATTCCTGAGCTTTGGGAGAACCGTTCAGGGCTATAGCCCTTAGATCGGACCTTGTGCTGAACACGCTTATGCATGCATTTAGCTTATTAAAGACAAAAGCCACCACAACAACCAGAACTGAAAATGGAATGGAAAACCATCATCTGCAATTAAACCCAATGAAGTCACAGAGCTCTGTAGCCATCAAAAATGCAAAAGTATGTATGAAGACTGATTACCCTCTGTTTCACCCAATATGTGTGTAAATGAGTCTATTTATTCCTTTTAACAGCATTGATTATGCTGCACTGAGGCATTAAATCTAATATTTTCCTCATGAGATAGCGATACTTTATGTGTGAGGCTACACATTGCAGTACTGAGTGAAAATGTCTTTGAGTTACCAGGTAGATTTGGTTCTTTGATGCATTCCCTAAATTATAAACTACATCTTCTTGCTCTCTGGTAGTCATTTTAGGGCTGGTGTGTTCAATGATTCACAGGAGGCTGGGTGTTGATGAGCTGTCAGGAGTTGAATGTTTCTGATGGTAGCTGAATGGGGGTTCATATGCCTGTGGGTTCTTTCTCTAATCAGAGCCGTCTCAGGCAGAAGTGGCATGGGTTAGCTTTCATCCAGCGAAAGGTACTGAAAAATTCAACCCCAACTGAAGCTGAACTACCCACACTGAGCCTGATGATGTCATCATGATCTGGCTCAGACAAGCTCATGCAGGAAAGAGAGAGGAAAGTCAGAGTGGCACATATAGGACAGTACTGGACATAGCAACTTTAAGAGCTGTCTAAATTTTTATTTTTTTAATTTTAAATAGCCATCACAAAAAAAACTTGTCATTCACTGTAAATATTTTTTGTAAAATAATCCATGTAGAAGTGGCATTCAACTATGTGGACTAACTTGAAGCAATTAAAAATCCTCAATAAATGAACCCAAAAGAAAAGGGCAGACATATGTTCATCGAAAAATTAAAGATTATTAGAACAAAAATGTGAGTCAAAGAGTGTGTCTATCAGGTTCTGTGTAAAAAAAAAGAAAAGAAACAATATTAAATGAATCAAGCAATAAAAGAATATAAAGTGCAGCTGTTGGTGGCAAAAGGTTGCCACATTAACTACAGCATTTTATGTCTGGCTAACTGCCAAGTACTTGTTGCTAATTGATCATGAAGGAACATGTGTGTTTGTTAATGACTGTAATGAATGTGAGTTTTAATTAATAATTGTGACAGCTCTACTGTATATACACTGATCATATGAACATACCTAACACTGAGCTCCTCGTACCTCCAGGACAGCTCTGATTCTGAGGCATGGAGTCCACAACGCCTCTAAAGGTGTTCTGTTTGGCACCTAGCAGCAGATCCTTTAAGTCTGGTGAGCTGCAAAGTCGGGCCTCTCTGGATCCGTTTGTCCAGCACATCCCATCAATGCTTGATTGTATTAAGATCTGGAAAACTTGGGCGGCCAAGTCAACACCTTGGACTCTGTCATGTTCCACAATTTTGGCAATGTGCTAGGGCACATTATCAAGCTTAAGGAGGCCACTATCATTAGTGATTATCATTGCCTTCAAAGGCGTACTTTATCTGCAGCAATGTTTAGATGCAGCTCACATACCCATTGTAGCTGCATGGGACTGAGGTCAGCATGGGCACCTGTTTGTTGTTACGCAGCCCCATAGGTTGCTAGCAAAACAGCCTTGTGTTTTCTGTCACCTTTCTGTCATAGCCAGCATGAACTCTTTCAGTTTTTCAGTATTTTATGCTACAGTAGCTGTTCTCTAGGACCAGACAGGCCAGCCTTCACTCCCCTACACCCCAGTCCTTTCACCATTTCACCAGTTTTATTATTCACTTGCTGCCATATATACCCCAGCAATTGACAGGTGCCACTGTAATTAAGTAATCAATGTAATTCCCCAAACTCATTAGTGGTTTTAAAGGTGTAGTTGATCATTGCTTTTAAAATGTATAGCATGTGCTGATCAGCAGAAACTGTACAGTGATTTTAAATACACTGTATCACACAGACCACCCTCTCACAAGCTACTGAATGGATGTGTGTGACTGTGTATGTGGGTGTGTTTGTGTGTAAGGCAGAGACTTCGGGGACTGTTGCTCAGTTAGTGTGAAAAGACGAATGACAGACCCTGAGCTAACTGACAACACACTATTCCCCTCATTCTTTTTTCCTTTCCTCCACCATGCCTTCTCTATTCTGCTTATATGTGCACACAAACCATTCAATTCAAGGCCTTTCTTCCTGTTTCTCTCCCCCCCATCCTCTATCCATCTCAATATCAATTTAACCTATATGAGCCCATGTTTTCAGTTTTCTGGGTACTCTTACATTTTTATTAGACTGAATGGGAAGTATCTATGTCTATGTGAGTTAATGCTCTAAGACAGCCTGGTTTGTGCCGTGAGTGACACCTGATCTGAGTTAGATAAACCTGAATGAAGACGACTCTAACTTCTAAGCTGAATCTTCTATGACACTGACCACAGGGCTGATCACTGATTCTGCACTAGATCCTGGAGCTTTGTTTCTTTTTCAGCTCCGCTGTGGCCTCACTGCTGGTGCAGAATCAGTACGTTGCTTTAGGGCGTATAGGGGCGGAGATGATGGATGGAAGCCTGCAGACTGAGGAGAAAGATGTCGCTCTTAGTCTGTCTAACAGTGAATCTACTGAATGTGGGCCTCTGGCCCATTAGAGCCACAGGTCACGCAGTGTGTGCATGTGAGTGAGCTCAGAATGGTCATATTGAGTAGGTGCAGTGACATTCATTACCCCATCAAATCATGAGAAAAAATGTCACATTCTGTGAAAACTAAATGACAGTCACATATTGCAGCAGTTAATAACATAAAGGCTAGTGTCATTGCTAAGTGACCCACTGGGTGGCAGTAAAAACATGACTTGACTGGGAACCCCCAAAGTTCTGTTAGTCAACATGATTTAAGTCTAGATATCTGCAATAACTTCCTATCTGTCTGTCTGTCTATCTATCTATCTATCTATCTATCTATCTATCTATCTATCTATCTATCTGTCTATCTATCTATCTATTTATCTGTCTGTCTGTCAGTCTGACTATCTCTCTGCCTGTCTGTCTGCCTGCCACCATGCCTGTCTCTCTGCTAGAAAAAGAAAGAAAGAGAATTAAGAGAGAGGGAGAGCTACTGACAGCCCATCTGAAGGCCTGTCATCAGTGACCTTTCTCCAGCTGCACCGAGACACCTTTCTCTCTGCCTGCAGGAGGCCATTCTCCTCCTTCACCACAGAGTGAGAGAGACAGACAGAGAGAGAGAGAGAGAAAGAGAGTAAGAGAGGATGGAAGAGACAAAGAGAAAATGAGAGAGACCCAGAGAAAAAGAGAGAGAAAAATGGGGAAAAAAAGTGTGGGGAAGTAGAGAAAAACACAGATGAATGAGAGTAACTGTTCTGAAGTGAGCGTCAGTGCAAGTGAGGAAAGGATTCAGGACATGGCCGTGAGAGTTTAAGCAGTATGGAAATCCCATTTCAGAGCCTGTGCTCTCCGTGATCTTGAACAAACTTTCGGCACACTTGAGCTGCTGGTGTCAGTGGTGTGACTGTGTTTATTTCTGTATATAAGGCTTCACTGTCATGTGTAATGGAGGTCTATAGATGAAGAAAAAAAAGTGTGTGTGTTATTGTTGTCTTTGTGTCTTTGTGTCTGGCATGTAGTAGCAGTTAACACTGATAAAAGAGCAGATAAATGCAGGAAACCTGACCTTAAACTGTTGCCAAGACATTATTTAGGTTTGTTCTAATGATGTTTTGTGTAATTACATAATTACATATAAACAAATAATATCACAGTCATCACCAATGATGGTAAACCAGACTGTAGTGCTGTGAAAGTGGCTATCTGTCACAGCACAGCACATAGGGACCTTTAGATCTTCAGTCTAACGCTCTCCCAGCTGAGCTATTTCAGTGAAATACAAAATTATACAGTCAGTCACTTTCCTAAGTGCAGTTTTAACAATCCTATTCAATACCGCATTTGCTTAAGCAAAGGAAAAATATACGTAGACTATAAGTCTAATGTGAAAATTTGTAAAACAAATCAATGTAATTTTACAATTACATTTTATTAATGAGCAATTAAATATAACAATCTCGACTAAATTGTTTGGCATATTTGTCCGTTTGCCAAAGACCAGACTGAAGATAATTGTGCTTATTATCACCATGAAATGGAACAGTGTCAACCTGAGAGGCACAATAATCGAGATCTTGTCTTGTCTAACTTTGGATCTGTGTTGCTATACTGGGTACAATTCTAAAATAGCTACTTTTAAATCCTCTCTTGCAGCAAACACGGGTCCACCTTCCAGTTTTCCAGTCCAGTTTTCATGAGAGTCCTAAAGGAAGACAAAGGAAAACCAGTTGAACAAATGAGACAAAAATATGACCATTTATTTAAAAAAGTTTAAATATTTAAAAAAATATTCCAATGTTCCAAATTCCAATCTTACACATCTGTCTGTGGCAAAAGTGAAGAACCTTTGCTTTCAGTATCTGCTGTAGCATCCTTTTGTTGTAATCCTGCACATCAGATATGGAGGAATATAAGCCCAGCTTCAAATTTAGGATGTTTGTGGGTTTTCTCACATGAACTGCTGTCTTCGTGTCATTGCTCAACACTTCTGTTGGGTCTGAACTTTTCAGATTCATTTAATGGATAAAATCCTGGCCTTCTCCTTTAGAAATCGTTGGGATAATTCAGAGTGTATTCTTCCATCACTGAAGTCAACCCCTCCTGGTTAAAACAAACCCTGATATGATGCTTTTAAACGCAAACTTCTATCTCTGTTACATCTGTCAACTCAGCGTCCAGTCACCTTCTGGCTCGTCTCTAAACTCTTCAACAAACTGTAGTCAGCCTGCAGTGTTCTTTTTCGAGAGCAGTGACTTCTTCCATGCAAACCCTTGTTCCGTGTTCTCCTGACTGTGGATTTATGAATCCACTAGGAACTATGAAGGTACTAAACATTTTGCATTACAATTTGTTCTATGGGTCTTTTTTTATTTTCATTAGATTTGTGAAAATCTAATAAATCCTATTAACTCTGAAATATAGGACCAAACTCTAAATTATAAAAGGTTGAAAAAACAAACAAACAAACAAACAAACAAAAAACACACCATTTAAATTCTGAATAAAAGTTTATTCCTGCAACTAAATCTGGTTAAAATTAGGAAACACATGAGCATGCTTGTAGAAGTCTTATACTACGTGCACAAAATTAGACCCCAGCTTGTCCTGCATTTTTGTCTGATGTCTGTGACAGTAATAGGGGTTTTTGCTTGTTGCCTAGCTTCGTGCCTTTGCTATACCCCTCCTCTCAACTGGCTGCTCTTCCCCTGAGTAATCCTTGCCAGTTCTGTTTCCTTGATGGTTTAATTCCATGATTCTTTTTTTTGTATGAGTTCCTTTATTTGTTCACATAGTTTTCCAGCCCTTCATTTTTGGCTTTTGATTTGTTTCATATTTGATCACCTCTTCCCGGGCATAAATCCACCTTCCACATGTTCATTACGAGTAAAAGTATTTCATGGAGCCATCGCTCCAGAGAATGCAGTTCTACCACAAAGCAGTCCAGTGCTTTGTGGTTTTATATACGCCCTAACTGATGCCTGGCAGTGAGCATAGTGACCTGAGCCTGCTGCTCCAGAGCGCCCCATTCTATTAACAGTGCTTTTCTGTAGAGATGCATGTAATTCACAGCTCTGTCAGCCATGTCACAACACCTGTGGGTGCGGGATTCACTAATTAGAAGGGACATATGGACACTTTCATACTGTGTAAATTCCCTTAACAATCAAAAGCATACAATATTGTCCAGGTACATTCATTAAACTCCACCCACATCTTGCTCTTCCTCTTCACCCTCTGCTTGCTCACCTGCTCTGTGTCTCAGCATTGTCTCAGTATTTTCCTCTTTTCACTGTCACTTTTCCACTATTTTCCTCTTCACTCCATCTGTCTCTCTCTTTCTGGCCACTCCTCGGCTGAGTGCTGACCTGCTGTAGAGTGGAGGTTGGAGTGTTCAGCTCCCTCTCTCTCTCTCTCTCTCTCTCTCTCTCTCTCATTCCATCCATCCCTCTCTCAGTGAATGTTAATAAAGTGAGCACTTTAAGGGACCCACTCTGCGATGTGAAGTTAACGTGGTCAGGCCTGCTCTTATCTCTGCATACATTTAAATTAATTGGGATGTGTGAGCCAGACACAGCTTTTCATCTTCAAAATCTAATTAGGTATATTTTGCACACTCTCAGGGTGCTAATTGCTACCTTAGTCACTTTTTGACTTTTAACTTTTTTTTTTTTTTTTTTTTTGTGCACAAGGCTCTTTCCTGGTGAGATGAGACTTATTTTCTTTGCCACCCTGTCCCCACCCTGCATTGTTATAGGGCCTTTTCCTTAAATAGACATGACAAACAGCAGTGCTGTGACAAGGCTGCACTGTACCTTGTAAGAGAGCATGTAGAGTGTGCTCTGACCAACTGCTTAACTGGAGTCAACAGTAGTAGAGCAGCTCCTTGTTTTTTGTGTGGAAGATTATGCTCATGTGTCGAAACTGTAAGTGGCTCTCCCATATTCTCTGTGTAACACTGGCCTGTGTATCGCTTGCGTATGTCTCTTATGTCTCTTATCTGATAGAATACACTCCCTTCTGCTCATATTCTATCTGAATCTCCCAGAGTACTCATCAAATCACATGTCTAAAAGTTTTTTATTACTGAACTGATTAAATTAAATCTGATTTTCTGGTCACTTTAGATTGATTGTAACAATTTTTCATGGATTTTAACAATAACAAATATAGCTTAGATTTAAAATATGTTTTATTGCATTAATTCAGTTTTAATCCGAATTATTATTATTATTATTATTATTATCATTATTATTATTATTATTTAAATAGAGACAATATTCAGAAATATGAAATGTAAATGAAATTATTAATGAATGCAGTATTTTAATACTTATGAATATGAAGACCAGCAAAGCACATGATAACTTTACAACATTTCCGGGTTCAGTTATCACATTGATTCATTTGTGAGGTTCATTGTTAAAAGTGAGAAATTCATTGTGATCTAAAATATCTTGGTCTAGATTAATTAAAGATTTCTTTCACCAGTCACCTTGTTATCTGTAGTGTAAATGGTGCAGCAATGAGGATGGCTTCAGATATAGTGAAAGGCCATCACAGAAACAAATAAGATCAAATTAAAGTCTCTTGCAATGAGAAAAGAGCTGCTGAATGTTTTTGGTTATTTTTCATGTACCTGCTTGTAACAACCTGAGTAAACAAGAAGATAAGATACAAATCCCGACTCCAGGGAAGCAAGGTGTCTAGTTTGAAGAAGGGTGTGTTTAAATTTCATTTAATTAAAAAGATAATGTTGGTGTGCTACGTGGTCAGTGCTCTGTAGCTTTGAAGCTCACTTTAGAGGGGACTGAGAAGGAAACTGACTTTTCCTTCTCAGTGTTCATGACTCTAATTCAATAGTTAGTAGAGAAGATAATGGTTTGCTGTCTCGTGTAATTGCTGCAGTACATTCGGCTGAAACACTATGTGAAGGTATTCAAATGAGGAGGCCGTGATGTTGGTTAGCAAACCTGCTGCAACAAATGTCAGTTAGCTGTGACAGATGCTTGAATGATGCGCTGTGCATTAATTATTATTCTGAATTTCTGAAAAGCCAGATGACATATCGGAAACTTGCAAGGAGACAGTCTGTCACACCAGTTCGGTCCCACATGATTCCAAATTGCGTTACTCACATTCCACAAATATACGCACGCACACACACACTCTTGCACATTAAGACTTCTCATGGCCAGTGTGAGAAGGGCCTATACCATGAGTCTAGCCGACTGGCAAAGGCTCAGAGCAGAGGCCCATCAGAGCAAACACAAGGCCATCCATCTAGCAGTCACAAGCCACAGCCCTACAGGGGACCCAGCAGAAGTTGAAGCAAATGTGTATCTGTATACTTCATTCTTTCTATATATTGCTTATTTTGCCCCTTTCTCCGCAGATTTAACTGTGTACTTTTTTGGTTTCAAGGCCTAGCTCCAGTAAAAGCCCTAGTTTGCCACTGTCCTGTATCATTCCACACCGCAGCATAATGCCAAGTAATCCATGTGTGTAGAAAGTAGTTATACGTGTGATACAGTTGTCTATGTACAATGAATATGCACAGTGTAAGAGATGAACGGCTGACAGTTTCAGCTCAGTTTGAGTGACAGGCAGTGTGTGTGTGTGTGTGTGTGTGTGTGTGTGTGTGTGTGTGTGTGTGAGACAGTGGCTGTTATTACAGAAGGATCAGAAGAGAAGATTAGCCTGTTTCCCATCAGCAGCAGCCCTGAGTATTGATCGGTTCTGTCAACACTGCACTCCTCTGCTGTGTTTACCCAGGACACACACACTCCCCATGTGGCTGCTCTCTCAGACAATACGTGCTGCGGGAGGTGGCCCTTTCACCTGCTAGAGTAAAAGAAGCATAAAAGCAACATGTAATCTTCTGTGATATACTGTAAAAAATGGTTCTGTATATACTGCTAGAGTTTTGACCTGTAGGAAAATTGTGTGGCTGTTTTAACACGATGGAAACATTGTCATTTGTACAGGATACTGGTAAAAGTACAATGAAAGACTTACTTGAATGCCTTCTTGCAGACTTAACAGTCACTTGTATAGAGCAACAGACAGTCAAACTCAATAAATCTAACAAAAGACTCATGTAAAGTGCAACAGTTTGATAAACTCAATCTGTGCAACAAATACAAATTATCAGTCATTTTTTCAGTCATTTTCTGCCGCTTGTCCCAAGCAGGGTCGCAGAGGGGGTGCTGGAGTCCATCCCAGCTCACACAGGGCGAAGGACGGTGGACACACCCTGGACAGGTCGCCAGCCCATCGCAGGGAGGAGTGAGACGGGGACGGCACCTTGCTCAAGGGTACCTCAGGGCAACCTATCGGGAAGGGGTTCAAACCCCCGATTCTCCGATCATGTGGCCAACGCCCGAACCACCACTGCCCCAAATACAAATTATTCAACAAATAAATCACAGTGTGTATGAGGTATTAGTGGTTCATGGCAACAAGTCAGCAGTAAAAGTGCCACAGTGGATTACTGCCATAAAATGCAAGTTTAGTTAACAACATTTACTGTAAACTAATAAATGAAACGCCGTGACAGTTCAGCGAAGTAATGTAAGCAGGAAGGCAGAAGTGACTGCATTACTCAGAATTCCAGTTTATCTGTTAAAGTAGTGACAGTGCAGAGATGATGATGTGAAATGGGTGAGATTTTGACAGTACAGAGCCACAGAATAAATGATCAAAAACTGGTTTAGCGGTCTTCCTGCTTTGTAGAGGTAGAAATCGAGCCTTGCATGATGATCTCATGTGCCCCACTGATGCAGATGTCCTGGGTAGGTGGAAGCTCAGTGCCATGATTTTTTGAGCTTTTCTCACAATTCTTTGCAGAGCTTTCCTAGTCTGTGCCAAACAGCTGCCATACCAGGCTGTAGTACAGCCTGTCAGGATGGAAGCTACAGTGCATCTGTGAATGTTTAGTGAGCTTTCTTCAGTTGCCTGAGAAACGGAAGGCTTTGATGGGCCTTCTTGATGAAAGGTACTGTGTGCACTGTCCACCTGATGTCATCCCTGAGAGTGACCCCCAGAAATCTGATGCTGCTGCCAATAAGAGAGAGGTTGTTGTCATGACACCAGGGATTTAACTTCCTCTCTGTAGACCGTTTCATCATGGTTGGTGATTACGCCTCCAGTGGTGGTGTAGTCTGCTAACCTAAAGCTATGTCTGATTAAGCAGTCATGTGTGAACAGGAACTAGTGCAAGGAACTCAAAACACTTCACTTTGCGGTGTTGAGAATCATTCATTCATTCATTCATTCATTCATTCATTTTCTGCCGCTTGTCCCAAGCGGGGTCGCAGGAGTCCAACCCAGCGCACACAGGGCAAAGGACAGGGGGACACACCCTGGACTGGTCGCCAGCCCATCGCAGGGAGGAGCGAGACGGGGACAGCACCTTGCTCAAGGGTACCTCAGGGCAACCTATCGGGAAGGGGTTTGAACCCCCGATCCTCCGATCATGTGGCCAACGCCCGAACCACTAGGCCCCCACTGCCCCGCTTTATGTATCATTGCATTAGAAATAAGTGAACATGATTAAGGTCTTCAAACACTTCTCTTTTTTCTTTGGTTGCTTGAATAATTGTTTCAGTCTTTGAAGCAGATGGGATTTGTTTGGAGAGATAACTTTGGATACTATGAACTATGGATAAACTGCTAATTGGTCATTTAAAGATGATGTTAAATTAGAATATCTTAAATATTAGAATCTCTTCTAATAATCTCATTGATTTAGATATCTTTAGAAATCCTTCATATGTCAGTATGAAGAAGATGGTAACGGAAATGGTAAAACTGATGTCATCCAGCACTATGTGAAGACATGTTGGAGGTCCTTAATCACAACCTTTAAGCTCATCAGCTAGAACTGAACCATCAAGTGAAAGCAAAAGCGGTCTGTAAGCACTATTTCCTGAAACATCTTTCCAGAGCCGTAGGTTACCCTGAGGTTCCCTTGAGCGTTTGGGTGGATGGGTTAAATGCAGAGAGGCCTTCTGAGGTGATGCCTTAGGTGTTCGCAATGAGATATTGTCACTTTCACTTTAAAATGTCACCTAATTTAGTACAGAACACTATTAAAACACATACTAGAGCTTTCATTTTTTAACTTGTCTAATAATAAGAGGAGAGTAGAGGAAGGACATAAAAACAAGCCCAAAAGATCTTTGGGCAAATAAAGAAGCATTTTATGAAGGTATACATTAATATAAAAGTATTTTTTACTTCACTAAACAGATTTAACTTCACAATAGTAAGCTGGTGTTTTGCCCTATTTTCAGACAATAGTCTTTATAAATGTACTGTAATGTGCTTAACCTGCCTTGCCCCAAAATGCAAATTTCCATGTAGCCCAGATGTAGCAAATCAGCAAAGAGGCAGCAAATACATTTTCCAAAAATGTTCAACTTTGGGCGCTGAGAAATGAATAGAGCGTTTGAAAACTCTGGTAATAATGTTTACATACCAAATCAAAATCTCTTGTTTCACAAATAATATGTCTTTGTTTCACAAAAGCGGGAAAAAAATGGGAAAGCTGGGATAGCTGCTCCAGCACCCCACACGTCCCTATTAGGACAAGCAGCTATGAAAAAGAGTGAGTGTTTAACACAATCCTTTACAAGTATAAATGTATGAATTCGCTGAACATTTACCTTGACATCTATTCAATTCATGGAATATCATGGATAGTCCGTGATTAGTGAGTGTTTCGTTGTTATTGTATATTCAAATGTTTACCGTGTTTTAGCTTGATGAATTCATGATAAATGCCACTTTAATCACATTTCTCTTATGGATAGAATTTGTGTTATGGATAGCACTAGAGCAAAAGTACAGGTGTACATCATACACACATCTGACATACTTTCTAATTACCCAGTTTACACTCCTTGCACACGCATGCATGTGTGGGATATAAGATGCAAACAAGTGCGTTAATGATCCACAGATGCTGCCGTCATGTTTGCCCTCTCAGACTGGTTTGATAACAGTGTTTGGGTTGTTAATAATTCAAATCTACTGTAACTTCAAAGCAAGGCCAGTGTCTGCAGCCTCCTGCCTGAACTAATACGCATCACGTTAGAATTGTAAGAAACTCTCCTCCCCAACTGCTAACGGACTCTCTCTCTCTTCATCTCGCTCTCTCTGTCTTTCTCTCTGTACTTGCACAAACACTCTCCATCAGTGCAGGTTTTAGAGGAACACAATGAGAATTTTGTTTGGGATGTTGGCAAAAATTAGAGAAATTTTGCATGTGTCAGTTTCTCTCTCTCTCTCTCTCTCATTCTTGCTCTTGCTCTCTTGCTCTCTTTCTCTCTCGCTCTCTCTCTCTCTCTCTCTCTTTCTCTCTCTCTCTCTCGCTCTCTCTCTCTCTCTCTCTCTCTCTCTCTCTCTCATTCTTGCTCTTGCTCTCTTGCTCTCTCTCTCAGTCTCTCTTAAAATCCTCTCTTTTACATTTTTAACCCTTTCTTTCATCCCATCTCTCTTTCAATCTTTCTCCTTCTCTTTTCCTATCCTTTGTTCTATGTCCTGTTTTTTATTCTGATTCCTTTTCTCGTCTTCACTCTTGTCTCATTTGCTTTCTCTTTTCCCTCTCTTTCCCTTTTTTGTCCAATCTCTCTCTTTCTGTCTGTTTTCTCTTCCCTTCTCTTTCTTTTCTTCCCTTTTTCACTCTACTTCTTTTCTCTTTCTCGCTCTCCTTCTAATAATGTTCTCTCTTTTCATTTATCTTTTTCTTCTCACCTGTTCTTTACACTGTACCCTCTATTTCCATCTCTTCCTTTTTCCCTCTCATCCTCTTTCTTTCTTTCTCTTTCTGTATCCCTGTGTTAAAGACCACCTCTGCCTCTCACAATGTCCTCCTCAGGCCCAGCCTCATGGATCAGCCCCCAAAGGGCAAGCAAGGGTTGAGGGAGTGAGGGAGAGGAGGAGAGGAGAAGACAGAGTAACCCAACCAGGATAAAGTGATGACAGGTTATTTTTCACCGAGGCTCTCCTGACAGCACAATGATGTTTCCCTCTCTCCTCTGACACACGCAAGATTTAATCTGGCCATCTCAGAGCGGCCCTTCCGTACCCCTAACCAAATGAAAGCCATTATTACACACGTTACAGACGGCAGGGGGAGAGCACTGGGCCAGGAAAAAGGCCAGAGCAGCAGATTTACAGGGCTCAACAGTGCGATCACAGCGTGTATGTTTGCGCATGCATGTGTGAGTGAAAACAAGCCAGTGTGTGTGTGTGTAAACCGTTATTGTTTATGGCGCTTTTTATTCTTACGGAGGGTTATTGTTGGCCTGCCAGGTGGGAGACATCTTCACTCATAAAAGAGAAGAGCACACTGAAGACTCATCCTCCACTGCTTTCAGTCATTATTCTAATGGCAGCCTCTCTCTCTCTCTCTCTCTCTCTCTCTCTCTCTCTCTCTCTCTCTTCTCTCTCTCACTCTCTCTCTCTCTCTCTCCCTCCTCTCTCTCCCTCCCTCTCTCTTTACCTACCACTCCCCTCGCTCAACCCCTCGTTCAACCCTGTTTCACTTCTGGGATTTCACTCTGCAGGATCTCTACACTCTATACTTAAAAATACTAAGCAACGTGTGTCATTACATTTTAAATTGCTGTCAAGTGTAAATAGTACTGAATCTTGTGCTGGAAGTCAATGTGCAACATTGCTAGTTTAGCACTAAAATAAAATAGAAAATCCCTTGAAAGCACAAGCATTAACAAAGGAGAAATAGTGAGATTATTTTAAAGTGTAGAATTCTGTAATTATCATTGCTGCATGATGATATGTGTCAACTCTCAGCATATTCTTCACTGATAGTCAATATTAATACCAGCACTTGAGAAAATTCCAACAGAGTATCTAGATCTTATTTCAACCAAGGGGTTTTAATGAGGACTTTTCAATTGTGACAGTATCTTTATAGCAATAGCTAGTTAAGTGCAGCTCTGTGTGCAGACATGGAAGTGAAGTGAAAGTGACTATTTGACATTGTGAAATACAGCACAGCTCTCCGTGAGACACAACAGAATGCTTCCTCTGCATTTCACCCACACAAAAGGGGCACTTATTTAAAGTACCAGGGGAGCAGTGGTGGGGATAGTACCTTGCTCAAGGGTACTTCACAACAACCTAATTGTCTGGGATTCAAACCCATGACCTTCCAATCCTGGGGCCTAGTCCCTAACCACAGGCCACCACTGCCCCCTATGCATGAGTCAATAAAACAAGGCACTGGAACACAGCTGCCAAATTTAGGGTGTGGAGGGCCACAGCAGTTCCCAGTGGAATGTTTCCCTGTCTTAACACGTCTCGTCTCACTCATAAAGTAATTATCAAGTACCTCTTGAGCAAAATCAAATGTGTTCGAGCTGTGCAAATGCTAAACTCTGCAGGTCTGGAGTTTGATCTCTATAATAGAATGACAGACCTGTAAAAGCAGACAACTTATTGTCCTAGTGGAATGAGCTTTTGCTCACACTGCCACTCTGCACACAGATGGTCTTATCTAAACATGAAATATCTCTCTGATTTCCATGTTCACTGCTGCTTTGTACTGGAGTTATGGTGCACTCAGCTGGGTGGGAAAATAACCATTAAACCCTCTCAGTGAGTGAGTATAAATATTGTATGCAGCAATATAGAAGATCACTTAAGGTTTAAAGAGACAGTGACGAGGATTCCTCCAGGGTTCTGTAAACAGGTGAGGTTCAGTCATAAATTAAATGAAACCATCACTGAAATGGGAGTGCATCATCACTTTTTTTTTAGAGTAAGCACTTCATTTTTTCTCATATGATACCTTTTTTATATAGGAATTTTATTTTCCTTCCCAGTGTTTCTCACAGCTCTCCTATGTTTCCATTCTATAAAAGTCCAACAGATTTCTCTTGCCTGTAGGCACTCTTCTTTAAAATAAAAAAGGGGGTTGTACACTCAGCTTTCTCAGGTGACCCCCAGCTGCGCTCTGCCGTGCTCACCTCACTCTGATACTCTCCTCCATTTCCAACCACAAGCGAGCATGTCTTCGGCCCTGGTTGACCTCACAGAGGGTTCTGAGCCTATGCTGCTCGTGACTAGGTAGATTTGTTAATTTCAGCTGAAAAGTGCAAAAACAGACACACACTGTATTTAAATCCCAGGGAGTTCTCACTCAGAGCTGGCTAAAAGTGCTCTGATCAGTTCTCTGTCTGACAGGTGCATATTGTAGACATTTTACATCAGCATGATCCATGTGGAGATATTTGTTCCAGCACCACTTTGCTCCTGTAACAAGCTCAGCTTCTCTACACTTAGAATTGCAAAGACCTTATGGATACAATACTCACAGTATAACACAGCTTGTTCATAGTAGCTACTGAAGAATTACTAGCAGCAATTTGATAACGAGTTTTTATATATAGAACATAAACTGTTCAGAGCCAATAAGACTGTAAGAAGATCTCATAGTGAGCTTCATTGCTTCTTTCTTAAAAACCACCAGTGGATTTCACTGACAAGCATGCATGTTAAGTCATGTGGAGGAAATGTACAAACATGGTTTCGACAAATCAGCAACACATATCAGAAGCCTGGAGAGTTAAACATGACTTTTAGAGCTTAGCCTTCAGTTTAGGCCATAAATAACTCAATACAACAACAAGCAAAACATGTGGGATCTTTCTGGACCTTCCTTGAAGTGTGTAACAGACACAGAAATGACTCAACACATTCAAAACATGTTTCTGTTGCAGAGTTCAAACAGGATCTCTGCAGAAACTTAACTGGCAACAAATAATATTATAATAAAGAAATATATTTCAGATATTCATTTTAAAAATGGCTTTAGAGTGTTACCTCCCAAACACTCAAATAAAATTAGAGTTTATCTACAGCAGACTTGGTGAAACTATTAAATAAAAATGTAATTAATTCCACAAGCACACTATTATAAAATTATGGAGTGTTGTTAATGATCAGAAATCTTAATTTGTTTCGTTGGAGATGGATGCCTAGATATTCTTGGAAATGCAGTCTAATAACCAAATAACAAGTCTGCCGTTTAAGAGCTTAAAAGAAGAAACCTAGTTCAGTGAAGACTGTCGCTGTAGACACCATGGCCTCTTATATGTCAAATCAAGTATCCAGGCCTTACACTTAGACTAAGATCCAGCCCAGCTAGACCTCTCACCTTCTCGTCTGTCCTCTTGTCCGTGACAGACATCCCGCCAGGTGGAGTGATGCCAGCCTTTGTTAAATCATATTACCAAAATGCCTACATGGCGGAAGCTTTATTTCTGATGAGCCACCAACACGCGGCCAATAACAGTCTAATGCAATTTGCCAAATTTCATTTGCAGCACTTTACATTCCTGATTGGATTACTTCAGCAAAGAAGTGGACACAGTTTGCTGCTAATGGAATTAATTGTTGTCTTCACCTGCAAATTTATGTAGTAAAGATGAAAAGATGCTCATTAAATATTAATTCCATGCACCACACCTCGCAGTAATATAATCACTATCAGTCTGCATGAGGTTTAAAGGTGAATTCTTATTCCTCATTTGCAGAATGACTGAGAGGGTCAGTCAGACTAGAGGCAGACAGGGCTTCCGAGCTGCTCCATTAACGCCAGCGAGTGGGTTCTCCTCTGTGAAGAGTGTGTGGCACTCCAGACAAAACACAACCACAGAACACGTTGTGTCATGTTGAAGCTCTAAGGGAAAGCATTTTATTTACAACGTGATAAATATTTTAGCGCGCTAATTACTTTGGTTGTTAGCTTCTCGTTTTCAGGACTCAAGTGCCTGCATGCTAATTGCTGTATAATGGCCTTACGTATCGGCCTGTCTACAGCCGCAGGGAGAGATCTGAGTCAGTGTATGGGTGTGTGTTTGTGTGTGTGCATGTGTGTGTTTTCTCAGTTAGGACAGATTATTATTTTGTGGCGCTGAGGTGTTTCTCATCAGATTGTTTTGCTGTCTTGTCTAGTCACTGGAGTGTGTGAGTGTGTGTATTTGTGTATAAGTGAATGTGTAGCTACCCCAATCCCATCAATCACAAGAACCTGGGCACCTCAAATTCATACACACACACACACACACACACACACACACACACACACACACACACACACACACACACACACACACACACATAATCTGAACACAGTTCTCTCTAGCTGGCCCCATCTCTCTCTGACCCCTCTCTCTCTCTCTCTCTCTCTCTCTCTCTCTCTCGCTCTCTCTCTCTCTCTCTCTCTCTTTCCACATGCAGAAATCTAAGCACATTTGTTTTTTCCCAGCGTGCTTCACTCTGAGAGTTTGTTTTATCCTTTGAACTGCTCTACTGTGTGAAAGATCCTTCATGAAAGATTTCCTGGCCGTATGCCTACCAACACATTCGTGAAATGCTGCGCAGCAAAATGTTCTTTTATAACAATCCTGAAATGATATTACATGATGTTCGCAGCCGTTTCGTTATTTTTCACTTTCTCCACACCTGCAGGAGAACAGTCCTGTTTTTTCCCCCAAAACAAACAGAGTTTTTGAAATTATTTATATTGGCATGGAGGGAAGGATTCAATCAAACTGAAGTTGTGAAGGAGATCGTTCTTCAGTTTTGTTCCATGATGACACTTGTTTGAGGGACCTCTTTAACTTCCAGGCTTTAAAAAGGATGTGACAGAAGGATTCTTTGGAATCATGTTACAAAAGAATCACTAATGGGTCCCAGAGACACATTTCAGTCAAGAAAAACAACGACGAGGTGTCTGAGCTTCAAGAACATTTTTAAGGGTGAGAGTTCTTTATCAAGTAAAGGCAAAATTGTCTACTTCACTGCCTGGTAGATTTGAATGGAAAAGGCAATAAAAATGAGACCTGTCTATAAAGTGTGCTAATTTTCTAGATTTGAACATATCTCTCATTAACAGCAGTCTATCTGGGCCTTCAGGCCTCTTTAGTGGAGCTGTAATGTGAAGGGAGCTGTCCACCTAGCAGTGGTTCTGAAACCCTTCAGGTGCTGCGCCCCCCTCTTTTCTTCATGCGCCCCCTGTTGTGATGGATTGCGTTATGGTACCGAAGCGCTCCTCAGCCTTTCAATGACTTCCACACATGCCTTTAATTAACTCCTCGTCTTATGTATTCCTCTACATGCTTTGCTGTTGCTGCTGCTGTTTCTTTGAAAATGTCAAGATCGTCCGTAGCTCTTGTTTAGCTCCCCGTGTCTCTCCCCCTCCCCCACCACCCCCCGCCCCAAAAGCCTGCTTGGTGATCTCATTTATTAAATGTCATGTACGGAGTGCGCTGGCGCACAGTGATCGGCGCAGGCCTTCCTGGAAGCAGAAGCTGCGCGCCCGGTTTCAGGGTGGAGTCAAGCCACCTCCCCAACCTTTCATCGTCCCTTCCCCCAAACTGCAGGCGCAGCTCAGCACCTAAGCAGCCCAGACAGGACAGGCCTCGCTCCAGTCCCAGCATCACACACTGACTGGAGTCAGACACCATCATCCGCATCTGCTCTGTGTGTGGTTGATACGTGTGTGTGTGTGTGCGTGCGTGCGTGCGATGCGCGTGCGTGCGTGTGTGCGCGTGCGTGCGTGCGTGCGCGTGCGTGTGTGTGTGTGTGTGTGTGTGAGAGAGAGAGAGAGAGAGAGAGAGAGAGAGAGACTTATTTAAGTCTTTCTCTCCAAAATATTTTCAGCTACTTGATCAATCGATATGTGTGTTTGTTGTGTGTGTGTGTGTGTGTGTGTGTGTGTGTATTGGGTGGAGGGGTCACTGGATTATGTTTTTACTAAAACAGGGGGCCGCGCAGAACGCATGAAGAAATAGACACAAAGAATAACAGAATGTAAGAGCTGTTGTATAAATATATGAAACTTTAGTTCGAACTTTAAATAATGCGTTAATAACAACAGGTAATGCATTTATATATATATTTTTTTGCCAACTTACCGAAGTTCAGTTAAAACCTTCAGTCCATTTTTTTAGCTAAAATATAATTTTTTTATATAAAGAAAGAACACTAAACAAAAGAAGTAGTGGTGTAAGAGTAACAGAAACGCACACCAAAACGCATGGGTTCTAAAAAGAGAAAAATAAATATTTATTTTTAAAAATATTTATTTTTAGAGAAACAAAGAAATAGTAGCCTAAACAGAGAAAGTAGAAAAAAATGAAAACATGCAGAAATCATAAAAAAAGTCATAAAACACAAAACATATAATAAAGACATATAACGACGTTTCCATCGCCGGTCAGTGTATCCAGATGTTTCGAAAAATAAACTCTTATTTTAGCAGGTAGGGGTCCAGTGACGCACTTCAAAGCAAAATAGATAAATAAATAATAATACAAATAAAATCAATCATCATCAAATGATCATTTAATAAAAAGATTCAAATATACTTAAACAATATACAATTCTTGGCTGTTGTGTCCAGCAGGTTCCTTCAGACACACTTTCTGGCCCGTAATCCATCAAATCTCAGAAAGTGCAGTCAGTTCGCGTCCTCGTGTCGCGCGCGCGGGGTGAGGAGCTCAATCCGTCCAGCGTTTTAACGGCCCTGTTTGGGGGTGTGTGTGTGGTGGGGATGTGTGTGTGTGTGGGGTCAGCATCGGCGCAGTCCACCTGTAGCTCCTCTCAGGGGCGTGGCCGCCCTCTCTGACGTCATAGACAACATAGGCGGGTCTGGAGGCTGCCATTGGACGCCCGACGAGGCGCTCGGACGCTGTTTGGGCGCCCAAAGAAGAGGGTGTGGCTGAAGAGGGGGATGAGGGGAGGGGCGTGAGAACGGCGCTCTCGAGCCTCCGCGCGCCTCTCCTCCAATACCTCACACTCCAATACCTGAGCGCGCGAGCAGGAGCCGCGCTATGCGTTCAGGCGCGCGCCGACTACACGAGGGCCTGGCAACGGAGTAACGGGGGAAGAGAAGGGGAGGAGTGAGTGAAAAAAGGTGTGCAATCAAAGGGTAGACAAGGAAAAAAGCGGTTTAAGACCCCAAGAAGAAAAAAGTGTCAACTTTATTCGGGAAATTGTTTCCAAGGCGGGAGGAAGGAGCGGTGAGTTGACGGTATCGCAGCCCCCCTCGTGCTGTGGAGACCCCCGGGGCGGTGATGTTAACTCTGCTGCTGGGCGCCTTGTGGCTGGCGAGGGTCGCGAGCGCGCAGAACGAGACGGAGCCGGTGGTCTTGGAGAAATGTCTGAGTGATCTGCGAGCTCAACCCCACCTCGGACCCCCCCAGGAACCGCTGGGCATCTCGGTGCGCTCGGTCAGCGCCAAAGTGGCCTTTTCCGTAGTTAGAAACACCAACCACGAGCCGTCCGAGATGAGCAACCGCACCATGGTCATCTACTTCGACCAGGTGGGTAACTGTCCGAGAGAGGGACCGCAGCGGGACTGTCCTTTCACAAACTGGAGAGACAGGAGAGGCTGTGCGAGGTTTCATGTGCTCCCTCTGCGGGTCCTAAAACCTGGGAGATCATAAGAGTCTTTATAGAACCGTGTCCGCAAGGTTCTTTAAAGAACACTGAGTTCCTCGTCATTGGGAGGAACTAATTGATTATTCAGATGGGTATCTGAGTTCTCGTGGTTCTGGACATCTCCATCGATTCGCCAGAAGAAGGAACCTCTTAAAAAAAAGTGCCTTTTCTCACTTTGCTTTCCGCACCCTCGTCACTTAGCTGGTTTCTGCGTGAACGTGACCAATCCGACTTTTAAATGTGTTTAAACTTGAAAAGCCCCCATTTTCTTTCGTCGGATGTGAAATTCACACGTGAACACACTGCTGCAAAATGTCTTTCTTTTTTAAATCTCTTCAGGTTCTCGTGAATGTTGGTAGGAGTTTCGATGAAGAGAGAAGCAATTTCTTCGCCCCGCGCAAAGGGATTTACAGCTTTAATTTCCACGTCGTGAAGGTATACAACCGCCAGACCATCCAGGTCAGTGCGTCTGGTGTGTGTCGCGGGGTTTCGACACTGTGTCCGTGTGTGTTTCTGAGAATGAAGTAGGTAAGTAGGCTAAGGCTGCTGATTCTGAAATAACTCTCCTGCAGAGCCCCGAGTCTTTAACAGAGACCAAGTAAAACCAGCCGCGAGGTCAGCACCACGGACAGCGCCCTGCAAAGACCGAACAGCCTCTCTGTCTGTTCACCTGCACATTTCGGGCTTAATTCATATCCAGACTTGTGTTGCACACTTAAACAGTAAATCTAGCCTGGTCTGCAGTCACACTATTTAGTTCTGACTGCTAGTTACGTTAATTAGAGACAAAAGTGGACAATGTCAATTAAATGGTACCAAAATTGAGTCATATCACTAAATGTAAGAGCAAAAAGAGAAAGAAAAAAGCAACTCCTAAATGGCAAAAAGAAAAAAAAATAGTACCAATTAGAGACAAAGAAATCAAGACCAGTTTAACTTCACCTGTTCCGCCTTTTTGTTTAGAGCTAAATATCCACTCCTTCCTTGGGATACAGAGCCCTGAACACTGGCCACAGTGGCAACAGTGAAGGGCACACATAGGTAGAAAGGTGGACCTGTATTGAAATCTCTATTACTAACTGAGGAGCTCTTATTCTGTTCTCCTACAGCATTTAGAAGAGCAACACTTTTTTCTGGACTGTTTGTGAATATAACGCAATCAGTGGTATGTTGATGACATCAGGGATAACATATATTCTTATATAACAGAAATTATATTTGTATATCCTTGCTTACATAAAGGAAGATTAGATAGGATTGGATAATTAAGATCATGTGCTGTTGGCTAAAGCTGGATCCTGCCGAATCCTTTACTGCAGCCCCATCAAACAACATAAGCAAGCCTGGTTAGGAGAGGTATAGAGATTCAGTGTAGACATCCAGAGACCCAGCGCTAGGTACCACATAAGTCTCCTGACATCTGTTAATAGTGCAGTGGACCATATCTCTGGGAAATGAGAACTGCATGCAGTGGCTGTAAAAAAATGCTCTTATCTATTTTTCATGGCAATTCTTCATTTGTTCAATGGAGCTCTTTTCATGTCAATTCTTTGTACATATAGCCATCTGTTTGATGCAGTTTGTTTAATCAGATGTGAATAGTGGGTTCAGAACTTCAAAGACAAATCCACAGCAGGATTTGTATGGATTTGTATCCTATATACTATTTAAAAAGGTTTAGAACAGGCCCATGTGAGTGAAGGCACTGACTGCAGCCATTTGAACATTAAAATCCCTTTTGGCTTCTAAATGGTTACTTGGAATTCATAGAGGGTCCTTTGAAGTCTGAGAAATCCTGCCAGGGACAAGATTGCATAATGAGATTAGTTAAATAAAATCATAAATTTAGCGAACTCTTTCAATGATCATTTAAGTAAATCCAAATGTTAAAGTTAAAGCCGTCTTAGTGCAGACACATAGCACGATGTAAATTATAAGTTTCATACAAAGTACTGTAATGATTGCACAGTAGTGTGCTTGAAATGACATGTCAGAAACTAGGCTGAGCTTTAATAAGTAGAGTAATACAATACAAGCTAGAGCAATGAACATAACAAAGGGTTTTGGTGCAAATCCTCCATGATGCATCCAAGAAACCGGTGCAAGTGTTCTTCTGTTGCTGCCTTGCCACCTTCCAGGTGATTAATCAGACTCTAAAGCCATAATATCATAATGATATAATGATATACAGGAAGTTTAGAGTTCATTACATGCCAGCTACCATCCTTCTGTCAATATCATCTCCAATATTTGTTCACATTTGAATCTCCTGCTCATTTATTCATTAATGGAAGAGGTGTACTGTTGGCTAAAACTGGTTTCTGCTGAATCTTTGCTGCAGTCACAACATCAGAACACTGTATATAAGCAAACCTGGTTAGCAGAGTTATTGAGATCCAGTGTATAAATTTAGTGAATGACTGGTTATATGACGATATACATGCTGTGTTCAGAGAATGTTTATTGCCAACATTCTATGCATTTTTCTGTTACGTTTTCCTGAATAGAAGGCCTGCCTGGTTTTATCTGCATTGCAGGAGTATCTTGACAATATTACATCTAGGAAAGTACTCCATTGTTCATATAGCAGTAATTTGTACCAATTTAGGTCTGCTTAGACATCACCAAGCTCTACAAGGCCTGGTCAGTCAGAACAAAACAAAAAAAACAGTATTGAACGAAGACAGAATTCTTTTTATTATTTTCTCATATCTTCAATATTAACACATGTAATGACAATGGAAAGGTTTCTGGGTACTAGCATACTGTTGTGATGTGCACTTTGTCCTGAAGATATACACATATTTAATAGTAAAGTACCACATTTATTGGATCTATCTAGACTAATCCCTTGAGTTAGACTGAGGGTGGGACTTTAAAAAAGAAAATGCTTCATATTTTCTGCAGAACATTGTTCTCCATAAGTCTCTTAATGTGACAGTGGATAATTAAGCAAACTGCACTCACTGACGAGCCATATCTGACTGCATGGATAAAGAAATACCTTTTGTCTTTTCTTGAACTGGGCACTGGGCGTTATGTCTGTAGGGATGACTGACTGGGTGGGGGTTCTGGTGGAGTACACTGGGGCTGGGGGGGCATTTAGAGGCTTTTGTCCTTGTGTGCTGGCTGTTATCCTGGCCAGAAGCTGCATGTCAGAATCTGTCTGGTCTGCTAACAGCTGCATTAAATTGAGGGTGGAGGCCCATTCAGTCTACTTTCTATCCATATTCTCTCTCCTAATTGGGTGCTTTAGCATTAATGAAGTGGCTTGAATAGACCTGACACCATGCTCCGACCGCTTTCTCCATTTGCTCTGCCGTGTAATTGCAGCTGACGACCGGGTGCCTGAAATTTTTAAGACAGTCCACTTTTCTATGGTGAGAGAACGTCACTCACAAAAAGGTCTTTTTATGCCACATGGGTCTTTTAATGCTGCTATTATTCTATGCCATATGCCTTTTGCTGATCTATTAACTTGATCACTGTGGTAAAAGACGTCATATAGACTTATTGGGTATTATTCTGGATTTCATCTTGTACTTTTTTCATTTTTCACCTGTCCTGGTGTATGTTTGAATGTATATAGGTCGGTGTTATTCCCTAGATTTGGCATTACTCCCCTTCACCTCAAATAGTTTATACTGCACCCAACTCACACACACACCATAGTCACACAAAACCACTTCCCTGCATCTCTGTGTGTCTGGGGCACAGAATGGCCACAACCAAAAGCCCAGATAAACTCTGAACAGCTTTACTGCTCACTCAGGCTAACAACAGGATTTAAGGTCAAGAATTTGCCAGTCCTTAGAAATCATGAGAATGGAATTGAATGAAAAACAGTGACTGGAGGTGAAAGAAGGCCAGCTTATCCCTTAATGTAATGCATTTGTCTGGAACTACACCGAAAAGTGTATCGCATCTTCTTGAATAGCAGTGTTCATTCCACTCAACACAGCTGAACAGTTTGCGTCAGAAAGTTATGCCTCTTTGCTTTTATGATAGTTTATGCAAAAGAAAAGAGCCTTTTCACTGGTGATTTTGTTAGGAGGAAGATGAATAGGAAAGTAGAAAAGGAAATGAAAATGTCTTTGAGTGTGCACCCTTATATGCAAGCCACTTAAGCACCTTTGAAAGGATAAGACTTATTATTCCTTAACTATAGAAAAATGCAAAATGTTATTGTCAAATTGTCAAATTACATGTGCACTGCTTTGCAGAACTGAAAAAATATATATGTATATGTATATGCATATGTATTTAGATTTCTTCAGTTATGCACAGTAGTGCATGTGTAATTTGACAATTTGACAGTAATATTTTGCATTTTTATATTTTGATGCTTATATGATATAATACTTAAGGTCCCCAGGACCTTAAATGGTCCTTCACAATTTCCTGTTTCACTGAAGTATGAAGCTGAGGTGATACATTGGCCAAATAAGGGATTATGCTAGTAAAATGATACAAAAGTGGGTTGTTAGCATTGTAAATCAGTTAAATAGACCCATACAAACTCTATATCCATCATTAGGGCAACAACTGCAACTGAAATAGAGCAGGAAAAGAATGCAAGTGTTTCTTTACCCCTACGCACAGTGAAGCAGAGGTGAACATTTCTTCAAGAATCATGGTTTGCAGGTGGTTGCGTTTTAGCCTCATGAAGCCTCCAAATCTTCAATTTAGCAATCTTGCACAAATGCATCTTATATATATATATATATATATATATATATATATATATATATATATATATATATATATCTGATCACAAAGATTTCTGGAGTTATGTAGACACAGGATTTAATGTTCTGAAAAAAGATGTCAACAAACACTCAAGGTAGATTTGATGTGAATAGAAGGATGTGTGAGATTTGGGATCCTAAGAGGTTTATTAGAGTAGATGCAATCATGGACCACATGAGGTATTAGATGAGGAGATTTATAATTAAAAATATATATATATGCCTCAGCCAAAAAACAAAAACTAGGTCATTCTTGCTAGTTCTTCCAGCAGGACAATGATCCAAATTAATGTCCAAGGCTGAAGAGAACAGCCCAAATGAAAGAACAGTGAAAGACTGAGAAGACAGTGATAGATCTTGAGAGATTCTGTAATGAGGGCTCTCAGTTTGCTCATTCTTTAAATCCCATCTTTAGACGCATTGCTGCTGGTGAACAGTGGTTACATAAAGTACTAATTACAGGAGAGCCAATAGTTAGTAATAGTTGTGTGACTGAGAAAATTAAATAAAGACTTTTTTTTTCATCACTTTTTTAACCCATTCCTAATCTATCTTTACCAGGGAGACCAATAATTATGGATGTGACTGGGCATATATTTATATATTTATGTATTTATGGCATATTTGTTTAAATGGTAAATAACCTGTGTGTGTGTGTGTGTGTGTGTGTTTCAGGTGAGCCTCATGCACAATGGATGGCCTGTGATTTCAGCGTTTGCTGGTGACCAAGACGTGACACGTGAGGCTGCCAGTAGCGGCGTGTTGATCCAAATGGAGAAAGGTGACCGCGCCTACCTCAAGCTGGAGCGGGGCAACCTGATGGGTGGCTGGAAATACTCCACCTTCTCTGGCTTCCTCGTCTTCCCCCTGTAGATCAGGGACTTGCCACAGAAGGACTAATGCTCTTCAGCTCGCCAGCCTGGGGGACTGTTGAGACAGAGTTAGAGAGAGAGAGAGAGAGAGAGAGAGAGAGAAATGGTGGATGAGAGAGTGTATGTGGAGATAGAAGCCGTTAAAAAAGAGGGAATTAGCGTGGCAAGCTCTCCAACACACTCGCTCGCTCTGCTGCTTGACTACAGCTCTGGACAGCCAAAACTTTTTATCAACTATGATTGCGTACAGTATTATTAAAAAACTACAGCAACTATCACTCACCCAACCCATTTCTCCATACAAATACCATCCACACCTTCATCAGCTCTAAGGAATGTCCATCATCAGATACAATGACACAGAACCTCCATCCATCCCCAGACTACTCATCGGCATTATCTCACACCGACAGTTTCTCCAAGTACGTCTTTCTCTATGTGCATTCTCTTCACACACCTTATCAATCTTACATGCTGTTCTCACACCTTTCCCTTCAGTTCTGACGGGTAATTTCACTCATTCTATTATGTCTCTGCTGCTCTCCGGCCCGTCCACTGCTTTCACCTGGAGGGAGGACACCCTTTGCTCTTTCATGACTGGAGAATCTCCAAACTCCTTAAAGAGACTCTTGCTGTATACTGGATATATATAGATATATAAAACTTCACATTTCTATATGATATACTCTATAACTAAATCTGGTTGACTATCTATATTTCCGTATTTCAGTGTTAATACTTAGTGATTGTGTGCGTGGATCATGAGGCTGCCACCGCTACAGATGCTTCTTGTTTTCGCTTTTTGGGTCGAAAAAATGTGGCTACACTGAACCTATATCAGAATTACTATAAAGGAATTTTATTATCATTGACTGTAAGATATATGTGAATATTAAGCAGGCAAAACTTCTCCTTTTTATTCATCAATCAGTTGATTTAATGATTGTTTTTTATTATAATTTGCTTTAATCCAATAAAACTTAAATGGTCATTTTTATTTTTCTTAATCTAATCCTCAGCCTTGAACTATGATTCACCTAAAGGGGCTAATTATTTACACAAATCGTATTCTATGGCGGGTGCTTGTGTGTGTGTTTATGTACACTTAGAGAGGGTTACATCTAGGTGTCGGCATGCCTTTTTAGAATGTGTGTGTGCGTGTGTGTGTGTGTGTGTGTGCGGTAATGGAAGTGTGTGTGTGTGTGTGTGTGTGCGTATGCGTGTGCATGTGTGTGTGTGTGTGGCTGACAGTGACACTGGCTCTTTCTCTGTCAGTGGCGGATCTTTATTCCCCATGATATGAAATTTTCTGGCTGGTCTCTTTCTCTCTCTCTCTCTCTCTCTCTCGCCTCTCTCTCTCTCTCTCTCTCTCTCTAACAGGTGATAGGGGGCTTTTCTCTTCTCTCCCTGCTGCACTCAAGACTTTAATGAGCTCCTAGGGGGAAAATAGTGCTTGCATAATAAGCAAATTCCAATGTTTATGCAAAAGAAACAACAACTTGTATCTTTTCTTCTCTTTTCCTTTCTATCTATCTTCATCCTGTTTCCCATCTTTTCCCATGTCACTCAGCATTTCGTGCCTTGAGGCAGAAGTTTGTACCCTCTGATACTTTTGTCATAACCTCTGTTAATGATGCTCTTTTTCATGCCACATTTGTGGATCACATTTCAAATTATTCTGACATTTATTCAAGCATAAATATTACACGTTTGGCACACAGCCAACATGGTGCAACCTGCTTTGCTATAGTGTTTCTGATGTATATATAATGTGGATGGTTTGAAAACAAATGGTTTGAAGCGAAAATGGCGTCACTTCCTGTCTGTGGAATAACTAACAAAGCGATGGAGATGTACCCAGCTGTCATGGTTCATTGACGTCCTGCTGCCACCTGAACACATACAGAAGTGCTGACATGTGTCCTACTGGCTTTCCTTATTCATTTGGAAGACCTTGTCCTCTCTGCCTCACTACTCAATGATCAATTGTGGGTTGGAACAACAGCCGATCAAATGATGGCCACCCTAATGAATGTTAGCAGCAAGCTTAATCAGAGGCTTATGGAACAAGAGGAGGGTGAGAACACAAGAAAAGAAGGACAGAGAGAACAAAGTGAGGCAGTGTTGCCTCTACCTCGGTCAGCTTGTTCTTGGCTGCTCAGTAGGATGTTTGAAGTTCATATTGACATGAAATTGCTCTGCTGGACTTTGGCCACTTGTTCAATGTGGGAGTCACAGAAAGTGACGTTTGCAACTGGACACAGCTTAGCTGCTCAGTTAAAATACTTAAGGCTATGCCCAACCAGTTTTCCTCAGCACAGTTAACATGCCAGAGAAATGCCTGAATGAAAAGGCTTCATGTGGCTGTGACAACCCTTTGGCCCTACTGTGGGAAATTGGCTATTGGGAAAGTCTTCAAACAAGAGCTGCAGTGATGCATGCTGTGAGGTGTTGAGGTACTGAGGATGGTGTGCTGGTGTGGTACAGTGGGAGGAGGTTGGTCTCTGTATTGGCCTTTGCTTGCCTGCATGCTCCTGCTGAGGAGCGCTCATTAAGATCCAACAGCCCAGGCATCCATCTGAAGAGCACACTGGAACAAGAGTTGACGGGCCAGCCAGCCATGAAAAGAGAGAGAGAGAGAGAGAGAGAGAGAGAGAGAGAGAGAGAAAGTGAGAGAGAGAGAGAGAGAGAGAGAATGGGAGGTAGGAACAGGTTTCTTGTTGTCTGAGTAGAAAATGAGGGATATAGTGGAACAGACAGAGCAACTGATGGAGCATTGGGTCAGATGATGGCCATGTGTGGGTGTGAAATACTAGTGTACTTCTCTATTGCCTCTTTTTAATCTCTCAGTACCATGAAAGGACCTTTCTGAAAAAAAGCCTGCATTATGTCACTGTGATCTTAATCACCTTTAGATTCTCTGAAAGAAAATGTGCTTTAAAAATATACATTCAGATGTACCAGCCCACACCATGTGTACATAAAGAGTTACATCAAACTGATGCTTTAAAACAGGGGTAAACTGAATGGCAGCAATGCTGTTGACTTAACATACTTTATTTGTGTGCAACCAGTTCACATGTTTGAACCACAGACTTTTTTCCAGCACCATTTTTCAGAGCAGGTTAGTCACTGACACTGACCCCTTATCAAACCACAGTCAGTGGCGAGGACATTTCTATTCTGTTTTCTGAAAATGGTTTAAAGGATAATTCACACCTGCATGTATTGCGTGAGACTGAGTTTGCAAGTCAAGTGACCTTAAGGTCACAAAAAAAATTCACAACAAGTAATGTGCTTTATTGCATGCTCCAAGTGTTTCTTTGGGTAAGAGCCCAGTTCGTCAACTGGAAGCTGATTCTCAATCCATCTCTTCCACATGGGCTACATCGCCAGAGTCCTCTCAGCCTTCTTACTCAGGAATGGTGGGCAAGTGACCCCTGAAGGAATGGTGTAAAAACAGCCATATGGTATCACTCCTGGAGGTGAGATGGCAAGATTTAAGATTGATAGAGTGGTAAAAAGAATAGACAGAGAGAGAGAAAGAGAGAGAGAGAGAGAAAGAGAGAGAGAGAGAGAGAGAGAGAGAGAGAGAGAGCGAGAGAGAGAGAGAGAGAGAAACTCCAAGGAATTCAAGGAAGACCCAATGTTGTAATTCACGCAAGGCTTAAAAACATGTTGTTAAATACACATTAAGAACAGTTCAGAGCTCACTACTCTTTTATTTTCAGTTGCAGCACACTTGGCAAATTGGCAGAGATGTATTTAGGTAGGAGCATAGCATGGCTGTAGCCTGTAATTAGCCTATTTGAGTGCATTTGCGGGGAATGCATGGTTTATTTGTAGAATTAATTCATACCTAATGTAAGCCATGCATTTCACTCTTTCACTTCACAGTCGTATGCAAACATTAAGGCACCTTACTTCCACAACATGTTTAGTTGATTTTTTTTTATGGTTTACGTGTTTTACACATCACTTTTTAATGTACAATTACTGTCTATTGGTTGATTTTAACATATTAGGGAAAATAAAATATAAAATGTGTCCCATGCAAAGGATTTGGCACATTTGAAGTTTATTTTTTCATTCTTTCACTTTCCCATATAAGTCACTAATGTTAGCAAATATTTTCTATTTTTACAGGATAACAGGCTATTTCCTGCGACCTTCTTTTTTTTTTGTTAGAAAATCAACAAATCATGTTGCTGGGGGTGATCACACTTTAATAATGGGCTGTAGTGTCATTTTGCTTCTAGCTCTCTTCAAAAACATGATAAAATTACTAATTTAAATTTTAAAATGAACACACAAGTCAAATCGCCTGATGAACACCTGGTATTGCACCACTGAACTGCAAGGTTGAGCCAGCATATTTCAGGCAGTCTTCAGAGAAGGACAAGCACCACTGAGGCATATTCAACAGGACAGCATAGCCCTTCTACTCCAGCCTGTCCTCATATGCAAGACCACAAAATGGCCTCTCTGCGCTGACAATTATTTTTGACTTTAGTTTATTTGCCATAGAGGAGATGTTAGGTATGTCTTGCTGTTTCTTCAACAAAGAGAAAGGGATAATCATAGAAGCTCTGAAATACAATGAGCTGCTCCTTGGGTTTAGCTTGATTTAATTTGATCTGACATTTGATTTGACACTTGCATTTTTCCTTTTCAGCTCTTATTCTGACAAACGTTACCTGTGAAATATTAGGAAATCATGGTCTTTGAAAACAAAGGTGTGAAACACACAACCAGAATGCTGAGTTTTGGGAAAAGCCATATGAACATTTATTAAAAGAAGCTGCTATTTAAACTTGTATTGGAAATAATGGACTGACATTTCTGTAGTCTAGGCCTAGGCCTGAGTTAATGACATAAGGAAGTATAATCATTTGTTCTGGTTAATATATTGGACCCAACACCCCTCCATAAAACAGAAATTACATGCAGAGTTTGACTACACTCGACTTTTTGGCTACTTTGGTACCACATTTCTCTGATACTACTATATTATTTGTTTAGGGACACACAAATCTTTCGGAACAATTACTCAGACATGAGCGTCTGTTTAAAGTAGAGGTGTTAAAAGCACTGTACTTTTCTCTGTCTTTTAGAGATCTGCTTCATTTAAAAATAATTTAGTTCATCATTATCTGTCTTTGTATTAATATTTAGCTGTTTGTAGAAGAGGCAGAAAATGCTGAACTGTTCTCATCACATTTAACAGTGTGAATTCTTAAAGCCAGTAAACACTGAAGCACCCATTCACTGTCCTCTGTTACACCAGTTTGGCAGATTTTATCTGATAGTATTATTCATCAAAGTCAATTCAGCTGTCACACTAGAGTGTTAATTCTAACTGGCTCACAAAAAGCATCTTTATTATTGCTTTGTATTGAGTCTCTCTGCAGGAATCCTATTATTCCCAAGGGAAATAAAACAGCGAGCTGCAGGGATTAACACGATTTGCCAAATGTCCAAGCTCGACACAATAAGCCAGTTAAAATCAAAGCTGTCGATGGTGCAGCATATTCAGCTCTAGCATGATGAAGTCATAGGCCATTTGCAATTCACTGGCCTGAAACACCTCTCATGAGCCCAAAAGAGGGAGCATCAAGTATGCTTTCCTGTGCTGTCATTTTTTTTACCCAGATTTACTACATTCCTGACTGAAAAAAGACCTCACAAGCATCTCAGGTTATACACTCAACAAGGCGCTCTAATTTGGACAAAAATATCATTAAGAAAGGGAACTAAAAAGAATGATTGTGAAGATCTGGAAGATCAAGAAACACTGGGCTGGCCAGGTATGCACAGCAAATTCACACATCTTTGCCAAGAACCAATATTTCTATATTTCTCTTAAACAATTTCCTCTATTACTTTATTAGATTCCATCATTCTGCAAATTAATCTGTGCACCATAAGCAGCGCTGCTTTACTGAAAGCACAATTGAAAGAGAAAAAGCTGCAGTTATCCTCTTGAGCTCACTAGACGATTTTACAAGTGTTGTCTGCAACCAAAAACAGTGTGAATCATATAATAGGCCCTTGGAACAAATGAATGCTTTCAGGCTGTGTAAGTTCAGCTGACCTCAACATGATGTGTAAAGTAAAACTGTGATCTGTTGCTAAGGGCCTAAGAAAAGTGCAAAGACAGAGAGCAAAACAGACCTTTATTTATTACAGCTTTGCCACCAGTTAGTCTGTTTATGTGCGAGCCAGGCTGTATGTGTTCTTGAGCAAGCTGGAATCACCTTAGTAACTCAGTAATTGGGAACAATCGCTCCATTTTGACTGGAGAAAAAAACACAGAGCATTAGAATATTACTTTTATTACACAGTCATTCCTCCAAGAGCTCTTTAGCGGCCGTTAAACTGTCACCAGGATCAAATTTGTCATTGCTATAAAGGCCTGCAATCCTATAAGTCATCAAATATGGATGACGGTAAATAGAGGCAGCAGCATTTGGCGGCGAGAGGAGAATAATTGCATGAGTAATGGTGGCATAAGTATTCCACATAACTCCTTATTGCACTGGTGATGCAGTAGTGGGGATGTGAGTGTGCTGAAGGGAGAGAGAACAGGGAACATAACAGCATGTCTAATGTTTAACTCTACACACATTTTCATGTAGCCACCATAAATAGTAAAGAAAAATCTTTAAAGCTGCTCTTCCAATTTAATGGATCTTTCTACTACAAAAGGCTAAAAATAATTAGTTGATGTTGACTGGGTAATTCCTGCATGTTGTTCTGCTTTCTGCTATCAAGCACAGAACCCTGAAGATATTTATTTCAGCTTTTTAAGAGTGTTATGATTAAATTACTCTGCAGATTAATTACACATGCAGAAAACACAGCACCAGATTCAGTCTTGACGTTCCTAATCTCATTACACCAAGACTGATCTGATGTACTGTAAGACAAGTGGACATCAAAGAACCATCTGTCTAGAGAAAGCATGTCTTATCACAGCCTAGGTTTTACCCTACTGCTGTTAAAATAGCTTTAAGGGTTTTGGTGTGTTTATAAGTGCACTGAAGTCGTAACTGCAAAAAATCAGACTTTGCCAATAAAATTTGAAACATTTATATGAATATGTGGCAACAGAAAAAGTCCAGACCAGTCCATCAGTAATGAGATTTTCTACTAAATACATAATTATCCCTCTTCTCTCTGGGATAGGCTTACTTCAGTTCCAGCTTGACCCTGCTCATTCATAATCACTCACACCTTCATCTAATCTATGGGCTCATCAAAGACCAGTGTAATACGCACGTTACACAGACACACATGAAGATGCTGCATTGGCTGTGATGCATTTCTGCATACATCAGAGAAGAGCGGTCAAGATCTGCTTGTAAATGAATGACTGTGTGCTGAGACATGACTCAACTTTGCACTTTGCACTATTTTAAATACAAAGCTGATGTTCATTGATTGTTTTTGGATCTCTTTTAGGCAGAGAGAATATAGCACACTATATACAAGAGCAATTTGAACTTTTTTTTTCCCCTGAAGAGACACTCATCAAATCAGTGAATGTAAATTCAGGAGGATTCCAAGTGCCAAGCAGATCTTGTCTTCCTTTTTTGTGGTTGTGTGCTCAAACTGTGTTAATAATTGTATAATGCATTATTAAAGCCTGGAGGGAAAGTGGCTAAACATCCCGTTTTGGGAAGAAATGTAGCCAGAAAAAATTTAAATGATCAAAATCTGAGATCACTTAAATGTTTGGTGAAATCAGCCTATCCTGTTCCAGAAATTGCCCTACAGAGTAAGAAGAGAGGCAAATGTGATGCACCCATCATGCCTACTACCTGCCATGCAAGCCTGTGGAGCCATTGTCATGATCTGAGGCTGCTTCTGTTGGTCAGGTCCAGGGTTAGCAGCGCTAATTCTCTGACGGCACAAGCATATTCCAAGCTGACAATGCCAGGATTAATTTGACTCAAAATGCGAAAGAGTGATTCAGGGAGCATGACACATAATTTTCACACATGATTAGTCATCGCAGAGTCCAGAACTTCACTCCATTGAGAATCTTTGGGATGTGCTGGAGAAGACTTTACGCTGTGGTGTGACCCTCGCATCATCAAAACAAGGTCTTGAAATAAAATATTTGCAACTCTGGATGGGAATAAATGTTATGATATTGCATAAGTTTAATGATATCAACAAAAATGTGCACAAATCAAAGCTATAGACTGTCCAACTAAATATCAGAGTGCATGACTATTGTTTGTCCAAGCAGTGTTCACAGATCACAGAAACATTGTGTCAGTTGTTACATTAAGTAATTCTATCCAACCTCCTGAGGTCAATATCTTTTATAGGGCAGCAGTGGCATAGTGGTTACGAACTAGCTCCCAGGAATGGAAGGTTGTGGTTTCGATTCCCAGATCAGGGAGGTACCCTTGAGCAAGTTACCGTACCGCTCACTGTTCCTCGGGTGCTGGATATCGCTACCCCCCCTGCTGTACGTGTGTGTATGAGTTAATAGCAGAGGCTGCATTTTGTTGTGTTGTGCTGCGTTTCACTTTAAACGGTACAATTTTGTTTTAATACAAGTCTGACAGGTGCAGCATCTATGTACATCCATGAGTTTAGCATTGCTTCTATTGAACTTATTCTTTCTTTGCAGCTCTGTTTATTTATCTGTTTATTTAGTTTCTTTGCTGTTGGCATTTGTTCCAGATTTTGGATTATGTGTTTGTCTTGTCTGTTGTTGCCTTACTGTGTGTAGTCTCAACGAGCCAGACGTAATTTGTAATCTCATAATGAGAATAAATATTTTGGGACAACTTGTTCAATATTTTTGGTGGAATAATGGCAAAATCCCCTGCTCATGAAGATATGTTCCCTCTAAACACAAATTCCTCTTGTCCAACTTGTTCAATGAGGCCTCTCTGTACTGTATATTTTAGTGATCCATGCTCCCAATTTGCCTGATCCATCTGGTAAAAGTGGGTGAGCAGGAGCAAGAAAAAATGCCAAAATATTCCGGAGTACAACCAATATAAAAATAAAAAGCAAACAGTCTAGTGATATGCTATTGTTGGCTAACATTAATTCTTCAACATTAATGTTCTAAAAAGACATACAATTTCATTTAATCGGAGAAGTGTTTGATGCACTGAATCCATGAATTGCTTTGAAAAAGATCATTAAAAGTAGATTGGTTCAAATATTTCATACTCATACTGTTCTTGTTAAAACCTAAAACATTTTCGTGGCTGTGCCCATAATTCTCATTACATCATGACGTCTGGCCATTTGATAAGCCTGCGTACTGAGAGGAGAGAAAGGAAAGTCAGTAGGAGTTTATGTAAGGGAGGACAGTGGAGTGGTTAGGATTCTGGTAGAAGAGGCGGCAAAGGTGGAGGAGTTTGAACAGTTGGGATCAACATTTCAGAGTAATGGGGAGTGCAAAAGAGAGATGAAGAGAGTGCAGGCAGGTTGGAATGGGTGGAGGATGGATGGCAGAAGTGATCTGTGACAGAGGGGTACCAGCAAGAGTGAAAGGAAAGGTTTGCAGGATGGTAATGAGAACAACTATGTTATACTGTTTGGAGACGGTGGCATTGACGAAAAGACAGGATCTGGAGGAGGAAGAGTTAGAGATGCTGCACTGGGAGTGACGAGGATAGACAGAATTAAAAATGAGTACATTAGAGGGACAGCTCAGGCTGTATGATTTGGAGACAAAATTTGAGAAGCGCAGTGGTGTTGGTTTGGACATGTCCAGAAGAGAGACGAGGATTATATTGGGAGAAGGATGTTGAGGATGAAGCTGCCAGGAAAAGGAGGAGAGGGAGACAAAAGAGGGGGTTTATGGATGTGGTGAGAGAGGACAAGCAGGCAGCTGGAGTGGAAGAGAAAACGCAAAGGACCGAAAAAAAATGTAAACCGTTGATCCGCTGTGAATTATTTTAAATAATTATTTGTTGGTCAGAATTGAGGTCTGTGATGTAAAATTCTTTCCACACATCATGTTCATGCAATTGTACAGAGGCAGGAAATTGTAAGATAATCACATTCCTTTTTGTATTATATGTCTTAATCCAGGCTTCCTATAATGTAATTAGAAGATTCGTACCATCATATGCCATTTAAACAACCACTATATCTGGTCACTGTGGCTCACACGCTCATGGTCCTAGTCCTCCACCTGCAGTTAGTCTGTGTTTTAGCCCCCCCCCCCAACCAAACACACACATCCACTCACCTACTTTGCTCCTTCACCTCCACAATCCCCTCACACACACACCATGGCCAGCAGAGCTATTGAAGATGATGAAGACTCTCCTTCTGACATTTAGTAACCTTTTCTACAGAGGGGATGAAGAAATGGAGATGTAAAAGGAGGGTGGCGGGATTGAGGAGGGAGGGGAGCAGGGGGCTACACGTGGCATTCTGCTTTGTCTCTCATCGCCACATGTCTTCTTCACCTCTCCTTCAATGCTCCCCGGCCTTGGCTTGCAGAGCTCTTTCTACACCATGTTCATTGTGTGAATGTGTCACTCAAGGTAAAAAACAATTAAAGAGTCCTTTAGGCTGTGTGTGTATTTGTGTGTGAGAGAGAAAAAACAGGCGTTCAGCTAACACTCATTCCTCAATGAAAGCAGAAGAGTTATCACAGATATATTCTTATCATACTAAAGCCCTCGTACTTCCAAAAGCACAAAATTGTATGAAAGCTTCTTTGTAAGAAATCATTAACAAACAATTTGGCTTAAGATTAATGACAGTTATGCGGTTCACTCACTTAGTGCTGTTTTCACCCTTTACTGATTTACACAATTTTTGTCTATTCATACCAATAAATTGTTTCTGATCTCCAGAAAATGTTGAATAATACATACGAGAGCCTGAGTAGTCACAAAGTAACCAAATTTACGTGATCAAGAGGTAAGTTAGAGTAGCTTTGCCCAAGACTGATTGTGGCCAGCCCTGCTTACTTAGATACAACCTTTCCAGCAATCCAGAATATCCTAAAAGGGCCCAATGTACAGCACACCATGTCTCAATGCAAAGAAATTCCAGAAGACTTGAGAAAGAAAGGTATTAAATATAAGTTAGAAAAGGGTTGCAAATCAATCTCTTAAACCTGAACACTCAAATAAACCACCACAAGCACATGGAACATTAATAAACCTGAAAAAGAGCAAACCTCAGAAATTTACCAAAAAAGCTAATAAAAAACTCTTTAGAGAAATCACAGAAGAACCCAAAAGAACGCCTACAGAGCTGCAGGCCTCTCTTAGCTCATTTAAGGTCAGTTTTCATAATCCCAGAAAAAGAAGATCAAACAGTCATGTCTAACCTTTTTCACAAATACTTTGATTTCTACCAGTTGTGTTTCATTGTGTTGTGCTGTGCTGCGTTTCACAGTAACGAGGGTGGTCACTTTCGCTTTCACTTTCATATCGGTGATATGAGTGCGGCAAAATTTTTGTCTGTCTGAAAAATCACAAAACCATTACAAAACTGTGTATTTTGTTTCCCTAGTTTGCCGTTGTGTTATGTTAAACATTCTGGAAGTCAGAAACAATTCCATAAGTTGTGAATAAAACAGAAAAAGAGGAATCAGAAAGGGAGTAAATACTTTTTAACATCATTGTACATGAACGGCAGCAGTTCTTCTTTTCATCTTCACCTTTTGTATAAACATTCCCCCAGCTAAACTGAATCAAGTAAAGAAATTCCATGCGGTGTGTGTATTCTAAACTTTCAGGTGATGCATCTTTTGAGTTGTAGGGGATACAATGTCAGAAATCTTTTGGATTTGATAAAAAGTTAATGTGGTGCATACAGTCTTGTTTTGCTGAAAATGAAGAGGTTCAGACTTGACTGGAATATAATTTTAAATAAGCTTGTATCTACCCATGTAATGGAAAATGATTGTGTTCATGATCAAATTCAATAGCATTACATAACAGGTATTCTTCTCTATTAAGTCTTTTTTTGATTCATCACTATATGAATCAGTATCAGTGTAAACAGTATATCAGTGTATTCAATGCTTATCTATAATTACTACATATTGTATAATTACTATTAGTGCTCACTGAATGAAAGGCCTAAGAACTGATTCTGAAAGAATAAATGTGCAGTTTTAAGGCTTAAATACCTCATTATTTGGATGATGACATCATCTTCTCTGTAAACTGTGAAAATATCAGAAGAATGGACCAAAAGAAATTGTCCCCAAAAACTTTTCTTGTCCCCCCAAAAAAAAAAAAATCTTCCATTTTAAGTTTTCTTTTTGGCAACATTATGCTTGCGTTTCTGTTAGAGACGGTATTTAAACACAATAGGCAATGGCGGGAGTCCTGTGCTAATTTATACAGACAATTTACAGACAATAAAAACATCTTGTCAAATTATGGCACAATGTAGCGGTAAACAGGTAAATGTCTGCACAGCTTGAACTCATGAGCAATGACCTGCAGTAGGAATGGCGCAGTTATTCACACAGTCCACACCTCATTAGACTATTCTCTTTACGTCCAGCTTGCCGTTATGTGCTGTGTGTGTTTTACCTCACAGCCTGTAAGTCATAAAGTAGCTCGTACTTTCTCAACAGCCGCGAACAGAGCAGAATGCAGGCTGATCCCAGAGGGATGAGTTCAGATCAGTATGGGAAAAAAATCTTGCATTCACTTGCAGATTTATTGCAGAAAACTTGAACCTAAAATGATTTTTTTTAGGTGAACTTCATTAAACTAAATCCATTCCTGCATTTCAGGCCTACAATAAACACTGTCCAAGTTGGGATTGGTACAATTTAGGGCTAGTAATGAGGTTAAAAAAAGTGATTTCAAACAGGTGATGTCAAGTGATTGTAATGATCTGGTACAAAAGCAATATCCAGAGAGTCCTTGTCTTCATGCACTGACCATTTCGTTCTGTATCACATTAATCACATCATCGCTTGTGAGTGCCACAATGTATTTTAAGTGCTTTAAGGAGAAATGGCAACATTAATGATTAGTAAATGTCTCGATGATTATGATTAGTATGATTAGTAAACTCAACCATCCCACCAACTTTGCAGGCTTGAAATGTAGGAATAGATGTGTATGAACAAATGAAATGAAGTTTACGAGACAAAACATGACATATCTCATATTCAGACTGTCTGCAATGAAATACAAGTCAAAGTAAATGTAAGAATCACTGTGTTTTTTTGTTTTTTTTAAATTCAGCAATATACATGAAAAGTTTTGGCAGCAGTTTGCCCCTTCCCTAGTGTATTCTCCTCTAGACTGGAGTCTCAAGGAGTGTCTAGCTGAAACAAATGGAGAGAGAGGGTGTACGTCTGGGATGGGAAGAGGGCAAAGGCATGGAAATTAAGTATGAAGTGGATGCATATAAAAATACCCATATGCTCTCCTTTTCTTTGTCTTTCTCAAGCAATTAGTCAGGAATGTGACATGATAAAGGCTCACTGTAGTCCAGCGACAGCTAGTGAGGACTGCATGGAGACATACCACTGTTCCACAGACATCTCTCTTACACTTATGCTCAGAAACCTACACATACTTGAATTTATACCTTGTGGGAATGCAATTATAGTTGTACATTTTGACCTAAATGTTTTATATATACATAAGTATCTCCATGTTATATGAATTGCATATGCAAAATCATAAACCAAAGCCTAACCTTGACCTCCGTGGCCATGGCATTGATAGTAGCCTTACAAATTGACCCTAAACCTTTATTTGCACAGTGCACTCATTTAGAAACCAACCCAGCCACTAGGGATGCACAAGCCAGTGTATTTCTTCGTGCCAGTCCCAAGCCCGGGTAAATGGGGAGGGTTACGTCAGGAAGGGCATCCGGTGTAAAACTTTGCCAAGTCAATATGCGGACAACGATACAGAATTCCATACCGGATCGGTCGAGGCCCGGGTTAACAACGACCGCCATCAGTGCTGTTAGCCTACAGGGTGCTGGTGGAAATTGGACTACTGTTGGCCAAAGAAGAAGAAGAAGAGGAGGAAGGCATGTCCAGAGGGAGAAGGAGAGAAAGAAGGAGAGGAGAGTGGAAGTGAGGGTAGGGACTTTGAATGTTGGCAGCATGACTGGTAAAGGTAGAGAATAAGCTGATATGATGGAGAGAAGGAAGGTTGACATTTTGTGTGTGCAAGAGACTAGATGGAATGGTAGTAAGGCCAGGTGTATTGGAGGGGGGTTTAAACTGTTCTACCATGGTGTGGATAGAAGGAGGATTGGAGTCAGTGTTATCCTGAAGGAAGAGTATGTGGAGAGTGTTTTGGAAGTGAAGAGGGTGTCAGGTAGGGTGGTGAGTTTGAAGCTGGAAATTGAAGGTGTGATAATGAATGTTGTTAGTGCTTATGCTCCACAAGTTGGTTGTAAGATGAAAGAGAAGGAAAAATTCTGGAGTGAGTTAGATGAAGTGATAGAGAGTGTACCCAGGGGAGAGAGAGTGGTGATTGGTGCAGATTTGAATGGTCATGTTGGTGAAGGGAACAGAGGTGATGAGGAGGTGATGGGTAGGCATGGTGTCAAGGAGAGGAATGCTGAAGGTCAGATGGTTGTAGATTTTGCAAAAAGGATGGAAATGGCTGTAGTTAATACTTATTTTAAGAAGAGGGAGGAGCACAGGGTGACGTATAAGAGTGGAGGAAGATGCTCACAGGTGGATTATATTCTTTGCAGGAGGGTCAGTTTGAAAGAGATCAGAGACTGCAAAGTAGTGACAGGGGAGAGTGTAGCTAAACAGCATAGGATGGTGGTCTGTAGGATGACCTTGGAGGTCAAGAAGAGGAGGAAAGTGAGGGCAGAGTCGAGGATCAAGTGGTGGAAGCTGAAGGAGGAGGACTGTAAGGTGGAATTCAGGCAGGAGTTAACACAGGCACTGGGAGGTGTTGAAGAGCTACCGGATTGCTGGGAAACTACTGCAGAAGTGATAAGGCAGACGGCTAGAAATGTACTTGGTGTGACATCTGGAAGGAAGAAAGAGGATAAGGAAACCTGGTGGTGGAACCAAGAAGTCCAGGAGTGTATTCAAAAGAAGAGGGAGGCAAAGAAGACATGGGACAGTCAGAGAGATGAAGAAAGTAGACAGGTGTACAAGGAGATTAACCGCAGGGCGAAGAAAGCAGTGGTGAAGGCCAAAGATAAGGTGTTTGGTGAATTGTATGAGAGGTTGGACAGTAAAGAGGGAGAAAAGGACCTTTACCGATTGGCTAGACAGAGAGACAGATCTGGGAAAGATGTGCTACAGGTCAGGGCGATTAAAGATAGAAATGGTAACGTACTCACAGGTGAACAGAGCGTGTTGAGCAGATGGAAGGAATACTTTGAGGAGCTGATGAATGAAGAAAATGAGAGAGAGAGAAGACTGGATGATGTGAGAAGAGTTAACCAGGAAGTGCAGCAAATAAACAAGATGGAAGTAAGGGCAGCGATGAAGAGGATGAAGAATGGAAAGGCTGTTGGACCGGATGACATACCTGTGGAAGCATGGAGATGTTTAGGGGAGATGGCAGTTGAGTTTCTGACCAGATTGTTTAACACAATCTTGGCAAGTGAGAAGATGCCTGAGGAGTGGAGACGAAGTGTACTGGTACCGATCTTCAAGAATAAGGGTGATGCACAGAGCTGTAGTAACTATAGAGGGATAAAGTTGATCAGCCACACCATGAAGTTATGGGAAAGAGTAGTGGAAGCTCGGTTAAGAAAAGAGGTGAGGATCAGTGAACAGCAGTATGGTTTTATGCCGAGAAAGTGCACCACAGATGCAATGTTTGCTCTGAGGGTGTTGATGGAGAAGTACAGAGAAGGTCAGAAGGAGCTGCATTGTGCCTTTGTGGATTTGGAGAAAGCATATGACAGGGTGCCTAGAGAGGAGTTGTGGTTTTGTATGAGGAAGTCTGGTGTTACAGAGAAGTATGTGAGAGTAGTTCAGGATATGTATGATGACAGTGTAACAGTGGTGAGATCTGCAGTGGGAGTGACGGATGCATTTAAGGTAGATGTTGGATTACATCAAGGATCAGCACTGAGCCCATTCTTGTTTGCAATAGTAATGGACAGGTTGACGGACGAGGTTAGACAGGAGTCTCCGTGGACGATGATGTTTGCTGATGATATTGTGATCTGTAGTGAGAGTAGGGAGCAGCTTGAGGAGAACCTGAAGAAATGGAGATATGCTCTTGAGAGGAGAGGAATGAAAGTGAGTAGGGCAAAGACAGAATACATGAGTGTGAATGAAAGGGAGGAAAGTGGCGTGGTTAGGATGCAGGGAGTAGAGGTAACAAAGGTGGAGGAGTTTAAATACTTGGGATCAACAGTTCAGTGTAACGGCGAGTGTGGAAGAGAGGTGAAGAAGAGTGCAGGCTGGTTGGAATGGATGGAGAAGAGTGGCTGGAGTGATTTGTGACAGACGCGTACCAGCTAGAGTAAAAGGGAAGGTTTACAGGACAGTAGTGAGACCAGCTATGTTGTATGGGTTGGAGACGGTGGCACTGACGAAAAGGCAGGAGGCGGAGCTGGAGGTGTCAGAGTTAAAGATGCTGAGATTTTCGTTGGGTGTGATGAGGATGGACAGGATTAGAAATGAGTATATTAGAGGGACAGCTCAGGTTAGACGTCTTGGAGACAAAGTTAGAGAAGCAAGGTTGCGTTGGTTTGGACATGTGCAGAGGAGAGGCGAGGATTATATTGGAAGGAGGATGTTGAAGATGGAGCTGCCAGGAAAGAGGAGAAGAGGAAGACCAAAGAGGAGGTTTATGGATGTGATGAGAGAGGACATGCAGGTGGTCGGTTTGAAGCAGGAAGATGCAAAATACAGGAAGAAATGGAGACAGTTGATCCGCTGTGGCGACCCCTAAACGGGAGCAGCCGAAAGAAAAAGAAGAAGACTCATTTAGAAACCCTGACACTCAATATTGTCATCCAAATCTGAACACATGCTCCTTCATGTTAAACTTTAGTCAGAACTTTGAAATTAAATGAATAATGATTCATAAATTTGTCAGTCTCACACACACACACACACACACACACACACACACACACACGTGTTCCTTTAATCTTTTTGAGCAGTGTATATATATATATATATAACACATCAGATCTCAATTGGAAAAAAATCATGTGGGATATCCATACGAATATGGAATGGGTAATGTGTTAGGAACCAAAGGATGCCACATCATTTGATGGAAATGAAAATGATCAACCTACAGAGAGCTTAATTTGAAATCACCAAGAAATTTAATCTGAAAAACTGATGCGGCTGGCTAGTTCAATTTGCTGAAATGTCATTACAGCAACTCAAAATGCTACTTAGTAGTTTGTATGGCCCCCACATGCTTGTATGCTCCTTATGAGATGATGGATGGTGTCCTGGGGTATCTCCTCTCAGATCCTGACCAGGGCATCACTGAGCTCTTGGACAGTCTGAGGTGCAACCTGGTGGCTTCTGATGGATCGAAACATGAGGTCCCAAGTTCTATTGGATTTAGGTCAATGGTATCAATTCCTTCTTTCTCCAGGAACTGCTTGCATACTCTTGCCACATGAGGATCTAAAAATGGATCTAAGGATTTCATACCGATACCTATTTGGCAGTCAGGGTACCCTTGTTTTTCCTGTACAGGTCTGTGGGTCCCTCCCTAACCCACCAAACCGATCATGCTGAACAATGTTGCAGGCAGCAACTAATAGGTTAAGGACCTCCAACGGCCCTTTCCAGCTCTCCTAGAGTAAGTGCCTGACTCCTTGTACCTCCTCCGTGCTCTTGAGACTGTGCTGGGAGACTCAGCAAACCTTCTGGCAATGGCATGTATTGATGTGCCATGCTGGTGGAGCTGGACTGCCTGTACAACCTCTGTAGGGTCCAGGTATCACCTCATGCCACCAGTAGTGACACTGACCCAAGTCAAATGCAAAACTACTGAATAGCAGTCCAAAAAAGATGAGGAGGGAAAAAATGTCCGTGGCCTCCACCTGTAAAACCATTCCTCTTTTTGGGGTCGTCTCATTGTTGCCCCTTTAGTGCAGCTGTTGTTAAATTCATTAACATCAAAACAGCTGACACTGATCAACAACCCCCTCTGCTACTTAACTGACCAGAACATCATCCCAGAAGATTAACTGACATTGATACTATACTCTGAATAAAAGTGTTCCCTTAATTTTTTTGAGCAGTGTACACACACACAAAACACACACACACACACACACACACACACACACACATATATATATATATATATATATATATATATATAAAATGTATAGTATTCTGAGCAGGTCCAGTAAGTGTGGAAGTACAGGAAAGTCAAAAAGCAAACACAATAAAAAATACAACAGAAATATATATTAAAGCATACCTTACCTGACTCATCTCTTTAACTCCCATTTCTAAATTGTATTTTGAGTCAGTGGACAATTTAAAAAGGAAGATTTTAGATATTAATCCTCTTTTTTATCCACTTATTACTAGCATTATTATTATTATTATCTTGATTTTAAGATGCTTCAGACCTGCAGCCAGACTCTTAGATGGGCTGATGGATGTAGAGTACAAGTAAAACACTTGATTTAGTTTGATTATTTTCACCTGACCTGAAATGAGTCAAATTAAAAAAATAATAATAGCAGATCAATGCAAAAAATATATATTTTGTACATGCCACTTAAATGCCATCTTATTATTATATATTCCTTTTTAAAATGTTCAGAATAATGGCATTCATGCATTAAAGATTGCAGAAATTTGATACATTAATGGTACATTAACATTTATTCACATTTTTTTCAACAAAGCGCATACAGATGTCACAAGTGTTCGTTGTTTATACACTTGAATAATTGATAATTGAATTTTGGGGAAAACATGTTAGTAACATGTCAGTAATGTCAGTAAAGTCTTAGCAGCTGGTGAAAATTGTTCACTGTAATAACTCTTCACATCTGAACCTGCTTATTGCACATACCAGCTGAAAAGATGTCAATAAATAATTCAGGTTAAAAAAAACAACCTTTAACACACAGTGTGTTAGTATTTTTTTATTGCTCTGAAAAAAATCTCAGATCTCTGAAGAAGCATGTTCTGCACACACTAATCAGCAGCTTTAAAGATTAAAACCGCCGACAAGTGAACTGGATTATCTCATGACAATAATACCTGTGCAGGATTGGGATATTAGGCAGTGGAAATTCAGTTCTTGAGGTTGAAATCAGGAAAAATGAGGAAGCATAAGTGTCTGAGTGAATTTGATAAGGGATAAATTCTGATGGCTAGATGACAGGGTCAGGGCATCTCTAAAATGGCAGGTCTGTTGAGCTAATCCTGATATGCAGTACCTACCAAAAGTGGAGAACTGGCAATGTAGTCATTAACAACCAATAATCATTTCTGCAGGCTTTCCTATCTGGTCCAGTCCCACGGTAGAGATACTGTACAACAAAAATCGCAAAAAATGTTCAGTCTGGGTATGATGAAGAAGTCACAGTTTGCTTGTACTGGGCTGTGTATTGGGCACTGATCGTTCAATGCTGAGTGCAATGCTGAACCCTGTCTTCTGCCAAAAGTGCACTTTAGCATCCAAACTGGCCCACAAATCAGTGGAAGATGGTGGGCTTTTCTGATTAATGTTCTTTCACATCATATAGACGGGTTTGCATCACTTAAGTGATGGCACCAGAATACACTATGGGAATAAGCCACCATAGCATATCAGTGCGACCCTGGGAAAGTTTGGCTCCTGGTATTCATTAGAATGATACTATGACATTTGTACCATCTTCCTAGACGTTGTTGCAGGTTCATTGCTGCTGTATATCTTAATAACAATGGTCTTTTTGGCAGGATAATTCTTTGAGAATTATGATGAAGAGTTTAAGGTGTTGATTTCCACTCCCCCAAATCAATCCAATAGAGCAGCTGTGGAACAAAGTGACCTGATCTATGGAGGTTCCATCTCACAATTTACAGGACTTTAAGGATTAGATGCTTACATTGGTGCAGCTACCAAACCACACCCACCACAATGGGTCCGAACTGTTTTAATGGCAAGAGGGAAACCTACAAAGTAGACGGTGATTTTATTGTTTATAGCTGTTGGGTGTAAATGCACTTTTAATAATATTAGAGTGAGATGTTATAATTTGTAATCAATTCTGTTGGTCCACATCTCACCAAGTGAGACAGCGTTAAAGCTGATTTTCAAACAGTTTAAAATATAAAAAATGAATAAAGATAAGAAATTAAAAGGAGGGGTTTGAAACTAAAGAAGATTATTAATTCTGAGAATGATGTGTGTCCTGGTCTGTTGCCTGTTTCAGATGTTTGCCTCTAATGTACCTGTGGTGTGTGTGAGTGTAACACCTACAGGCGCCTGCAGGGATAAAGCAGGGAGAAGTGTGCATGAAGGAAACCCAGAGGAAAGGATCTGAGACGCGTTGTGCAAGAAAACACTCCACTCTAGCTTGCAGTGTTTATGTTGGAATTCATGCTGAACTGATGGTGTACATAATTTCTCAGTTGCGTGTCTGATGAATGCGCTGGGAATGTCACTCGCAAAAAATGCTTAGCAGGACTCGTTAGAAATAAGACACTTCTGTTGCACTGTGTGCCTCATAATCCAGAAGATGTAATTATATAAATTACCCAAGTTTTTCCTGTTTTTAAATAGGGGGGATGAATAACAATTTGAAAAATCTGACCCGGTTTTATATAGAAACGTTCCAAAGTTCTCTGAACAGTGAGATTATAAAGCAGGTAACAATGAACATTTCTACTTGCCACATAAGCAAAACACACTGTAACTACTAAAAACTACTTCAGCTCAGTTATGTACAGCGGATCAACCCCCAACGTTACTTAACAGCCAGGACGTGTCTTGTTTCCTGGTTTGTTTGTGGGTATTTTGGTGAAATATACTTGCACCTATCATTTGGCAGCAACAGAAAAGCAAAATCTGGGAAAACACAAACCATATCAGAGCTAATTTTCAAAAACTGAAAAAAAGCAAACTATAGCATAACATGACTGATGTTCATGATTATTAAGCTGTTTAGGAATTCATAATGGAGCATAATATTCTCATTACAAACATAAATAACTGGGAATTAGTTTTTCTGGCATGCACTGCTAGCTGACATAGTAAAAAGAAATTTGATTTGAGTACACTCAGTAATTCCTTTCTCATTCCAAAAGATGGTTTTGCCCCAAATATAAATAAATAAGCAAAAATAAACATGTAAATGCAATTTCGATTTTAACATAAAAGGTGAAAACAATTATGGACTGAAAGCAACAAAGCAACCATGCTTTTATTGTGAATTTATGAATAAATGATTAATGAAATGAATTATTGCTTACACGTGATCTGCAAATATAACGTCGGCAGTGTTCAAAGGCCACTGTGGGCTGTACATGCTAATTTAGTTTCGTTTTTTGAATATTCTTACTGCAAATACTTGCATTGTTTTGCAAGTTTCAGGTCTTTCCTGGCTTAAATTTTTGGTGCATTAGTTCTGGAATCTGTAAAGTTGGAGAGTTTTGCTTTACTTAGGAACTTTAGCACTTTAGTTATTTCTGCCTGCATTTAAGCCTAATTAGATTTAAAAAAAAAACACATGTAAGTTCATTTGAATAGGAAATTGTTGTATTTTATTTATGTGTATTTGGGCTCTGCACAGTGTAACTATATGCACTTGGTGTAAGTACATGTCCTTGTGGCAGAACAGAACGGGTTGTTTCCCCCCTCTCTCCCGCTCTCTCTGAATGTTTGGCCATGCATGAGTGCAGCTTGTTTCTTTAATAATAATTTTTAATGAGCTCTTCCCTCTGTTATTTCCCTCTGCAGGCAGCTCAATTAATGCCTCGTTCCATATCTCCACATCTCAAGTGCTGAGAACCCCCCTGAGTACATTCCCCCACCCCCTCAAACACACACACACACGCACACACACACATACACATGCAGACATGCACACACATAGACATATACAGCATCACTGTCCCAGCCACTGCTGGCTAAGGATATGTTTTTGTTTTCTGAAGTGAAGCTCAGTCGGGTGTGAGTCCTCCCAGGTGAAAGTGTTTAGGTCTCTTCCTTTGTCTCTGTTGCAGTGAAATGGTGTTCAGCTGGTTCAAGAAGGCTTCAGTTGTGGGACAAACAGAGCTGATGCCTCTAAACTAGGCTGATGGATGCCTAGAAGACCGCTTCAAGAAATCCCCTCTGAATTTCATGTTGAGAAAATTCACCAATGAACCAACCACAGCAATGCCAAACAGTTCCATTGCTCAGCAGATGTTTTCTAAGTAAGATATAATAATGAGAACCTTTCTTTCAGAGACTATGAAAATTTTACTGATAGTCACACATAACGACTTTATGACACATCTTGGGGTGATATCGGAGTTCATTGCTTTGAAAAGTTCACTAAGCATGGAGGTGTTCTCATTCGAATGTTTTTAGCAGGTTTGATGAGGTTGATTCCCTGTTCATATTGCTGAATACAACTGATCACAGTCTTTATCCATCCAACGAGATATTTTGCCAAATGATGAGGTTATATTGCAGCATTGTATAAGGTCTGTGTAGCAGGACTGGCCTGAGTTTAGCCTACACTTGAAGGTGCCAAAATGGGTTTCTCGGGTGCGATGCAATAAAAGAACCACTTTGGTTCCCTAGACATTGCTTCCCAAATAGATTGTGTAGCCAAGGCTCATTCAGGAATTAGGACAAACTGTGCATTCAAAAGAAAATGGACTTCTCCAAGCCATTTGGTCTCATTATTTTAAAAGCTGCATTTGGATAAAACAAAACCTGTGAAGCGGCAAGAAAGCCAAGACAAGGAAGGGATAGGTCAGTGTAACGATGTTTTATCAGAGAAACAGTTCTTTAAGTTAAAGACTTAGTCCAGCCTGTTGCCATGGCATCCTGTACCTCCTATCTGTTTGCCTGCATTTCAATGACAGCTCTATTGATTGGAGCTCTATTGTCTATTGGCCCTGAGGATGGAGACTGCCACTCTGAGAAGAGTTGCCATAAGACTTCTCTACGTCTCTGTCTGAATAATTACTGCCTGTTTGGTTTCCAAGGAGATTTTGTGAGCCTTTTCAAAAGTGTTCACAAATTTTTTACTAATATTTTGTGTTTTTGAACATGAGTTACATTATTAGTTCCACCATACTCACCCTTCTGTGTCCTTTTTTGATCAAATCCAGCGAAGTGAGGGGTCAGAGGGTAAGATCAGGCCTATTCAGTGTCCCAGAGTGTGTAGGTATTAAAGTCCAAGGTCAAGTGTGTGGGGGCTGTATTAAACATTTGTATCCAAACACTCTTTCTGTTTGATATTCTATATTTCATGACATTTCGCAACCCTACACTATCCTAGTTGATCCTATTCAATCACCTACACTTCTGACCATATTGTTTGATCTTCTTCCTTTTGTCATACTTATAATAAATTGTTCTGTGACAAATGGCTGTGTGCCGACTGCCTTTAAATCAGTGGTTGTCACACCTCAAAAAGCCTATGCTAGACATGACTGACATGAGCAAATATAGATCACTGTTGTCTTTACTTTCTCCCCTAAGTTCAAGAATGTGCTGTACATAACCTACTTAACCTGTTTCTAGCTCAGGCTTCACAACCTGAAGCAATCTGGATTCAAAGCAGCACTTTGTACAGAAATTGCATTTCTGGATGTCACTTAGCAACTTTTAAATGGTTTGGGTCACCAGCCACAGTATCACTGGCTCTGTTTCTCAATGATATTTTTGCTTGAGAGTCGGAGTTACTAGGCATCATGGATTTGGAATTTGCCCCCCATTCTTTTTTCTTAATACACTAGCTCTTTTGGCAAATTTATATCCTCACATGGTTTTCACGTTCACAGATGATCCCCAGCTCATACTTTCCTTTCCTCCCTGTTCTCGACCTGGATATCTGCATGCTTGGACAATAATTTTAAACTAAACCCGAACAACAGAGCTCCTGCACATCCCAGCGGACTCTTCTCCACAACTCAACCTTGCAATCATATTTGAGGTTGCAGTCTTCACTCCTACAATGGAAGCATGGTGTCTAGGTGTCCGTTTTGGGTTGCTTCTCATCCCACATTACTAATGAACATGCAGGTTCCTTCATTCTAACATCAGGAAAATCTATACCTTGCTCACAACTGACATTGCTCCGATCCTCATATAGTCACTCATCATCCCAAGACTAAACTGCAGCAAACTTGCTTCTGGCCAGTCTTCCTATGAAACACCAAAAGAAAGTACCATATATTAGGTACTTACCTAATATAAACTTATCGCTTTAGTGGCACAGAATTTCCAACAGTAACAAATTCTAGTGAATCCCAGACCTCTGCACAACTGATGCCCTTCATTAAATTCTGCAAGAATGGCTGATCTGGCTTTTTAGTTGAATCAGGCCTTACATAAGTGGAAAGGTAGTTTTTCAGGCACATAAAACTGCCCATCAACTGCTAACCTCTGGACCTGCTGGTATGTCAGTGCCTACTTAAACAAACTTATAAAAATAAACCTTTCCATTGTTTGTTGTGTAATTACAAAAAGATAGGCCTTATGATTATATTATCTCAGATATATGTCTGAGAATTTAAAGGGCAAAAGGTCTGTCTAGTCTTTTGTGGTGATCAATCACTGTAGGGTTAAGATAGCCATAAAATATTCATTGTTATTGGTTTTCCATGACATTTTCAAGATAATCACTGCTTATTGCAACCAAATGCTCATTTAGTGCCCATTGGTCTCTTAGCTGATTCACCTTCTTGCAACAAAGCTTTGGTCAAAACATCTACCCTCTAGCCTTCCAAGTGGTGGTACCTAGAAAGCGGGAATTTCGACAGTTTGTTTTCCCTTCTCAAGTTTGGCAATCAGTTTCTGATTGTGTGCAGCTCTGACACATATCGCATCATTTCTCTGTTTGAGTGGCAGCTCGTCTCATTTTCTCACAAACCCTGCAGCCAGATGATAGAGTGTGTACGTGCATATGTGTGTGTGTGTGTGTGGGCAGCCATCTGCGTGTATGTGTGTATGCACACCCATGTAGCTTTGTAGATATCAAAAAGATAGTCTAATCTTTGAACAGCATATTTCAGCCTTTTTTTTTTATTATGTGGCACTTTGCTTTAAAGTCTATATGTTGTTGGGATTTTGAACTGTGTTACCTTGTCTTCTGTGATTTTGTTCTTCTGTCAAGGGCCTGTCAATTTAGTTCAATCTGAGTGTGTGCTCGTCGGTTTGCTGTCATAGGAGGCCAAGGCGTAGAAAGGTGTTTTCTAGGGTGGAAAGGGATGCATAAAGAAATTGTCTGTGCATTTGCTGGGTCTCTCACACAGGCCTATCAATATCAGTGAAAATTACTGTCAGCTTTTGAGTCCAGGTTATTGCCAAACACACACACACACACAAACACTTGCACACAGCCATCGAGGTGCAAGGCTGTGCAATGATTATTCCTAATGGGTAGCGATTTATCGTGGCAGAGGTGTTAACGTTTTTATAATTGACTTCAGTTCAGCCCGATGCAGGAAAGACAGATGTTGTAGTTCATTGTGGATTGTTGTAGCGCTTGCCAAGGATCATTTTCAACAATAACTGCACCTGTGTTCCACCATCTCCATTTACATACTCGCATACATGTCAGGTGTATTTTCACCCACAGTATATGAGATGTTCCATAAAATGTTATTCCTTCTGCTGTTTCTTTCTGGTTGTGCTGTCCTGAAGCCAACTGAAATATCCATACGCCATCTACAAATGTTATCTTAAAAAACATTTTTTTCCTGTTTAAAATGCAGCTACCTTAATGGACTGTGTTATTTTTGTCCATTGAAACTGGGAAACTAGTTTTGAAACAACAAACAGTACCTTAATAAAATAACCCAGTCTATGCTAATAGTTGACACATAAAATAAATATGTTTTAAAAATGGACAATACCATGTATGGTGTTTTATTTGGCCTTTTTGTACATTTATTTAGCAAAATTTTCTCTCCTTACAAGCTAAGTCTCACCCAAAGAAAAAGGTTAATACTTCCTCTTACACAAAACACTCCTAACGCATCACTGTAGAGTGGAAGGGACTCTGAAGAGAATCCTGCACTGGCTTGTATCACATTAGAGAACGATCCGGGGGTGGGCATCTTCCTACCCAGAAAGAGCAAGGCCTGTTATACTCTTGGACTCCTGCCATGGAGGGCTGGCGCATCACAGAGGAGTAAACTTTCTCCTGAGGATAGAACCAATACCACTCTAATGTTAGTGTTTTGTAAATGTTCTGTGCAACAGTTTCTCAAAAGATTAGATAATATTTTTGAAACTTTCTGCTTGCCCAACCTAAAGCAGTTAATGGAAATGAATGCATTTATGGGAAGATGTAGCAAAGGCATTGAGCTATTGTTGTTATATACAGTACTGTGCAAAAGTTTTAGGCAGGTGTGAAAAAATGCAGTTAACAAAGAATGCTTTCAGAAATAAATAATGATTATTTATTTTTATCAATTTACAAAATGCAACGTGAGCGAACAAAAGAAAAATCTAAATCAGATCAATATTTGGTGTTACTACCGTTTGCCTTCAAACCAGCATCAGTTCTTCTAGGTACACTTGCACAGTCAGGGATTGTGTAGGATTATAGTCGGTGTATGATCAACCAGTTTTACCAAACAGGTGCTGATGATCATCAGTGTCACACGGAGGCTGAAACACAGTCATGTTCGGAACAACCTACCAGCCGAGTTCCTTCAGAAACTGTGTGCAAGTGTACCTAGAAGAACTGATGCTGTTTTGAAGGCAAAGGGTGGCCACACCAAATATTGATTTGATTTAGATTTCTCTTTTGTTCATTCACTGCATTTTGTTGATTGATGAAAATAAATGATCAACACTTCCATTTCTGAAAGCATTCTTTGTTAACAGCATTTTTTCACACCTGCCTAAAACTTTGGCACAGTACGGTAGATTAAATACATGGATATTGAATGACAGATCAAATTGACTGAAGAACCATCACCAATTGATTATTACTTTATCAATAATAACCTTTAATTAGAACATTGCCCATAATATTTGCTTGTATAGTTCATATCCGCTTTCCACAAAAAGGTGAAACTATTTATCATAACAAAATATTCTTATTTTACACAATACGTATCACAGATTTAAACACCTAAAAATCACAAGACTAAGACTTACCTATAGTTATGAGATTTTTCGATGACCAAGAATAAATCTACTACAGGTTTGTCACTGTATTTGCAGAAATGGATCATTGAGTTAAACTGTCTTGCCTTTTTTAGTTTTTCACATGCAAAAATGATGTGAGCTTGTTGTGAAATTACATCAGCCTCTACACTGGAGAGTTTGGGCTCTGCACCATGGGCTAAGAAACTATTTCTGGCCTTCGCTTTCTATCCCTGGTTGACAGAATTCCAGATTTATCTAAAGCACTTCCTCCAGAGGATGAAATGAAACAGTAAGACGGAGGTGTGGAATGGAGTATAGAGACGTATAATCTGTTTAAGAGTGGCATGGGCTTGGCCTTTTGTTCTCACTCCTTCAACACTGCCTGATGGCTTCAGTGCCGATTCCTCCTCAGAGTGTACAAGAATAAGTGGAAACATTGCCACCGGGAACTCCCACCAAACCCACAATTACAGAGGCAGAAGCACACAAAGAATAATGACTGATGATGTTCTCATTGGCCCTATTTAAGCACATATACTGTTTATTCAGCAGATGATTCAGTTGTAATGGAAAGAACACAAAACTGCTTTTAATGCTGCCTTTTTCGTGGTATTATACAATATTTTATTGTTTTAATTTTTTCATTATTTTAAAGTTACCATTACCAGTCATGATGCTTATTGAAGTCTATATTATCCTTTACATTGTGTATTATATCATATAATTACATATTAAGCATTATTTACATAGTTGTCTATGTAATTCAACTTATGTTATTTTGAAACTGCACGCTCAGCAAATCCAAATCACAAAAAAATCCCTCCTTCTTGAGAAATGCAAATGTTAAACTGACTGAAACTTTAGAATCTGCACTTTTACAGATTATCTCCACTTGTCGCTTGACATGATTAAAAAAAACATCAATGATGTAAGTATTTTAAGGTGTATATGACATGGAAGATGCAAAATGTAGACATTTTAAGGCCAATACTCATCCCTAATTTATGGCATTATTAAATGTTTATGTATTTACATCCCTCTTTTATGTAATGCCTTTCGGATCCATCATTCAATAACATCAATGAAACCTTCTCAAGCTAAATTGCCTATGAGCTGTTTTTGATCCACCCTGTGTTTGTAGCCTGGAGGATGTGTGTGTGTGTGTGTGTGTGTGTGTGTGTGTGTGTTGGTGTGTGTGTGTGTGTGCCTGTTTGTGTGTGCGTGCATTGCTGGCTCCTGGGATTATAAAAATCCCTTATTTCACCAATTAGGCGGCTGCAGCACTGCAGGGAAGCTGGAGATAAATAATGCACTCGTGTCATGGAGTCAGCCACTGTAACCTTTTTCTAGCTCTTTAAGGTGTCACTTTCAATGAAGCCTCATCTCCATCACTTAGTGTGGCCCGTGCACGAGAGAAAGAGAGAGAGAGCTCGGGTAGGAGAGAGAGAGAGAGAGAGAGAGCTTGGGCAGGAGAGAGAGAGAGAGAGAGAGAGAGAGAGAGAGAGAGAGAGAGAGAGAGAGAGAGAGAATATGGTTCAGTTTCTCAGAAGGTCATACCTGTAGATGCCGCCTCTCCGTTCTCTCCTTGTCATCTATTTCATTCGCTGGAAAAATGAGGAGAGGGAAAGTGAAACGAGAGAGAAAACATCATGCTCTTCCAACAGTGCAGATGTTCAGGGGACAGAAGTGACAGATGAGAGAGATGGAGAGAGCAGGCAAAAGAGGGGAAAGACACATAAGACAAAGAGGGTTTTCTGTCAGTAGTTTTCCCTGATTACATGCTTACTGCAATTATTATGACCGTAGCCTTCTTGGGGCACTACTATAATCCTTAATCTAATAATAAAAGAAAGAAAAAACTGCACACAGGTCAAAATGAAAAGCCATGGATGTAATAGAATCATGAGTTTCAGTTTGGATTGCATATTTACTGCCTTTTGTTTTTGTAACCTACTTCTCCATTCTTCACAAAAGCAGTGCTGTGTAGTCCCAGACAGCAAAACTGTTACATCCGTTCTTTATTATCAATGCAAAATGGGATTTGTTAAGGATTCCTTTTATTCATCTTCAAAGCTCAGACTTGGTGAGCTGGCAAAGATTCAGTATATCAACATTTTTCCTCCATAATATTTTGGCCTATTTGGTTAAAAGATGCTTATAATAGCAATGACAGCAAGACAATCACCATCGTCTGTGGAGCATCTGACTCAACTCCCAGAACTCTTCCTCACTCTCGAAACTACATTAAGTACATACTATTGTCCAAACACTCACCGAAGAAACAGTAGCCAAACAATTAGGTTAACGCTGCACAGGTCTGAGTTATTGTTGATTTACAGCACTATTTAAATGTACCAATAACTGACCCCTTGTAAAATTCTGACTGACATGTATCTCAGCCAATCAATACATTTCTCTGCCAACAAAAATAATCCATATAAAACAACAATGTGCTACACTATCATCTGCAGTAAGTGTTTATGGGTTAAAGCAGACAAAATCTGAACATAATGAGAATTATTATTAATTCATTTTAAAATGCAGCAAATCACATCACACAGTAAAACCCAACAACAACACATACACGCACAGCAGGGGGCTGCTATATCCAGCACCCGGGGAGCAGTGATTGGGATGGTACCTGGTCGATCCTGGGGCCAAGTCTCGAAACACTAGGTCACCACTGCTTAGTGGTTAGGGGATGTAATACATTTATAATACATTTAAAAAATGTTATGTAGATTTTTGCTAAAATATTACAGGTAAAAAAGATGCTGATGATTTGTAAAATATATATATATGACTATATATGACTGGGCGCATGGACTAACAGGGTAGAAAAGGTCAATGTCATTTGTCATTTGTAGAGATGGACTTGAGATGGATTTTTAGAGCCATTTGTAGAGATGTACTTGAATGGCTTTGTTGAAAGATAATGTCTCTTTGCTTTTTCCTGTCTTTGATACGCTGAGATGAGGCCTTGTAAGCTTTGGGTTGTGTAGAGGAAGAACTGGACCAGCATTAGAGATGCATTTTCACCCCAATAGGCTAACCCCACAGGGAACACATACCTACAGTCTTCCCCCTCTACTCCACAGCTCTGGTAACACACACACACACACACATTGCAGTAAAGTGAGGTGACTCTGATCTGGCTCCTGCTACATATCCTAGCTCTATAAGAGATGAAGTGGAGGAGTGGAGAAGAGAGAGAGAGAGAGAGAGAGAGAGAGAGAGAGAGAGAGAGAGAGAGAGAGATGAAAGAGAAGGACCCTCTCATACACTCAACCGTAATCTATGATTGGGCTGCGCTATCCGCCTCCATTATCACCTTTCGTCTCGTGGGAACAGAGAGAATTACATCTACCACTGAACTCACCCTGTCTGCCACACACGCACACACACACACACACACACACACACACACACCTACACACACATACACACACACACACTCTGGATACATGCAAGGGGGGGGGGGGTGAATAGTATACCGTGGGCCTCTCCTGAACCAGTCATGTAGCAATCAATTCAGATAAAATGGAAAGGAAAAAGACAGAATGACAGAAGTGCTGGGGGAAGGCGGGGTGAGCTGGAAAAGCTGCAATACAGTGAGAATCAGACTAGAGCACAGGAGTCGAATTTAATCCTTCCATGGCAATCTCTCAAAGAGTTACTGTACATCTGATTGAATGCCTGACAAGCATCTGTACATAATCATATTCAACTATAGAATTTTGGATCCAGAATTATTGTTCATTCATTAGGAATAGGTTCAGTACAGTACTGGTCTGATGAAATAAGCATTTATCAGTTATATGACATATAATAATAAAACATTATTCAGGAACCACAATGAAACCAATGAAACATCTGATCAAATAATAAGTGGCCAAAGCACAAGTATGAACGTAGCCCAATGAATCTCAGAGACACAATGATTATATTGATCATTTATGGTCATTGTAGAAACAGAAGTGCCAAGTGTAAGTGGCTACACATCTTATTATTATACATAGTTTTAACATGCCAGTTTACTATGTTTTACTGGGTTGATTTTAAAGCAAAAAGTATTTTTGTGCTTTACACTTCAGTCCAAACTAGCTGACTTGTGTTAACATACTGACAAGAAACAGCAGGTAGTCAGGCAAAACTGAGAATTGCACAGATGGAAAAAATGGGAAGCATAGCCATCGATTAACTGGAAACAGAGTTGCTAGTGATCATTACAAGTATGTTGAGCTGTTGTATGATGCTGTATTAGCAGCAGTACAGAGGTACTTCACATGTGCTGGAGGAGCATGCTAGCTTTCACCTTTCAAGCTAGCGTATAATACTGCTGTATAATACAGGTATAATAACCTGTATAATGCCATCTATTCAACATCAGTTATCCATTCACAGCACTGCTTCCCTCTTCTAACTTAGGCCAAATGGTAACCGCAAAAGAAATGTGACAAGTGCTTACAAATCAATCTGTCTTTACTGTTACTTTACTGGTAACCACTACTACAGCAATGGTTAACAAACAAAATACTATATATTTTGTTACATTTATTTTTTATATTTGTTTTATATAGTATATGTTTTGCTATATGGTTATATGGTTACCAAATAACTCTCTTAAACTCCTGTCTGTACTGATGGTGCTCCAGCAGTAGTATGTCATAACTGTGGCTTCCCTGCTTTGTGCAAACAAAGTGAATCCTTCCCAGACCGTCCCATGTTTTGGATAAGGAAATAGAGTGAAAGTGAATGTTCTGCTTGGGCCTGGAGTTTGCAGGGAAGGTTATTCTGTGCTTTTTTGGAAGAAACTGGAGCAGGACACAGAGACCTGCTGCTGCACACAGAGATGTTAGATGTTAGATGGCTAAGAAGAGGTCATTTTTTTTAGAAAGATTCACTGCATGATTTGTCAGCAATCAAAGATTTCATGAAGCTTTTAAAACATGCAGAAGATGCTCAACTAGAAGACTACAAGTGGCTTTTAGACCGAGATTTTCTGAAAGATATTTGTGCTTAATGAATTCAGAGTGGCAGCGTGAGCATATACCTGTGATCATTATGATCAGTTCAGTGAATACATTTAAAATCTGTAGCAAGTAGGCTGCAATGCTTTGACCTGCATGTTTCCTTATATGCAGGCTGGACTTTTACATAAAGGCAAAGCCATTTTCACTGAACTGCCATATTTTAAGTCAGAAAAATGTAAGATTCATGTCATTCAGTCTCATTTCTAGGTTATGTGCTGAGTGGGGAAGGAATACAGATGAAGGAAGTCAAGGTGGCATGAGCACTGGACTGACCAGAACCCCAAATGTGTTACAGCATTCTAGACCTTAAAGGAACAGTTCACTGCAGCCCTTCTTCTGAGAGAGCCAAACCAAGATCCCAGAGGTACAAAAAGTAACAACTTAACTATTAGTATCAAGTAGAAGTACTAATACAATGATGATATTGCACTGAAGTAAGATTTCTTTCACTAAATTTTAACTCAATTAAAAGAATAAAGGACTAATCAATTAGGACCCTTCCCAGGATATTTAGACAGGGCAGACACATGTACATGAGTTATTGTAAATTTCATGGTGATAAAAATATCAGCAATGTCTGTAAGATTGGATTATTACTGTGCAAATCAGTGTATTTTGAGCAGAAGCTGTTTTTTTGTTTTTTTTATTATTTAGATAGAGCTCACACTTGTGCATTTTGCAGTGAACACCCATCCAGCACAGCTGGACAGATGCTCACGGTGCAGGCAGAGCCATTTTGAGTTTTAGGGACAGTTTTTTTTAATGAAGGGAAGTTTAGTAAGTCTGTCTTGTTTGAGACAGAAACAAGATACCTGCAAAGTTCCCTTGTTCTCTGAGACCTTCTGTATTTTACTGGTAAGAAGAGTTCATGTTCATCTGATGAATGCTCTCCAAAGGGGTCAGTGGTGGCCTAATGGTTCGAGACTAAGCCCCAGGATTTGAACGTCATGGGTTTGAATCCCGGACTAGTAGATTGCCCTGAGGTACCCTTTGAACGCTTTATTGCATAAATGTATGGTGATATATACAGCACACTTTTCCTTTGATTAGTGTGATTGTTTGGCACCAAGGAAAATAATGCGATGCATGGTCTTACACAGCACTGTGTAAAAATTTGCCTATATATTGATAGACAATGGTGTCAACAGTTGCATTTAATCTCGCAATGTACACAAAAATACCAGCTTTCTTAATCCAAGTGATTTTGAATATTGTCAGAAGGATTTTATACATTCAGCTAATCTTCTTAGTTCTAACTTAATGATAATGCATACATGTTTCTAACAGATAAGTTTCAAACTGTCCTCTTATGTTGTGATTTATAATCAGGGTACACAATGGGCATAGAGTCTAATCATACAGTGGAGGCCAAATGGTTTGTTCAGAGGATCATGGGTTTTGCATCCAAGAACAGTATGTTATACTATGGTACTCTTGAGCAAGGTACCATCCCTATCACTGCTCCCTGGGTACTCTTGAGCAAGGTACCCTGGGTACAGGATGTATAGCTGCCCACTGCTCAACCATGTGTACGGGTTAAATTCAAAGGAAATATTTCATTGGGGTGCAGTGAGTGGTGTGTCCATTTTATTTTTAACTCCAGTACACTCCTGTGTTATTATATCTAGACGTAGACCAGAGAGAATGACCAACTTAGACAATGGAGATCCCTTCATTTTTTGGGATGTAAATCATGGAGACTTTTTATTACGTTTTTTTCTCAGTTAGGGTATTCAGCTGTTCCAGTCAGCCTGGACTCCACAGTGTTTACAAGCTTTTAAGTTACTGAAGGAAAGGCTAATTAGTGCCCCCACACTAGGTTACACAGAATTTACTCTGCCTTTTCTGCTGCAAACAGATGCTAACAGTCAAGGTTCAAGTGTGGTTCTGTACCAGGTACATGGAAGGAAGAGAAAAGTCATAGCTTATATGAGTCTGTGACTCCAGGGGGCTGAGAAGAATGATCAAAATTATAGTAGTATGAAGCTGGAATTTCTAACGCAAAGTCAGCAGTCACAGAGAAGTTTTTGGACCATTTGGGATCTAAATTCACAGTTGTCACTGATATCAACATTATCAGCTTTTTTTGCCTGTATGTCTCAAGGAACAGGTACTGAAGAGTGTGTATGACCAAATGGGACCTCAGAGTATAGAATGAACATTGGATTTGTTGAAACAAAGATGTTTTTGGGGAGGTATGTATGAGGACATGAAAGATTTGTCGAAGAAAGCTCAGAGCACATTGACAAATTCCACAGTCGCTCACCTGCTTCAAGTGGTTGCAATGGAAAATGTACTTGTGATGAGAGATGATGACATTTTCACTAAATTCAGTCAGGCATTTGCCACACGAGATCAGAAGGCAGACAATACAGCTAAAGTTATCCTGAAAGAGCGTTTTATGAGGTATGGTGAAAACCTACACTCAGAACAGGGCAGACATTTTTAGAGTGCAGTTATTGCTGAACTGAGTACAACATCCCATCATCGTCAAGGAAACCCACAATGTGAGAGGTTCAACAGAACGTGTGACGCATGACCTCTTGCGCACACATCCACCTGAAAAGAAGCACCATTGGCTGGAACACCTTCCAGATATTGTGTATGCTAACATCACATACATTCAATGACAGGATATTAACCATACTTCTTACTGTTTGGAGTTCAACCACATCTTCCAATTGAGGCGCTGTTAGGTCAGGAGCAACCAAGGGATGATTCACCTGATTGGTTGGTTGTTCATCAGTAGCATCTACAAGATAAAAATGAACAAGCAAGGAAGCATGTGGAATGGAAGGCTCCTGAAAGGCTAGACAAGCAGCAAAGGAAGGTACACTGTCCACCTGTGGATGCGGGTCAGTTGGTTTATCTCTGTAATTGACCTGCAGGTAGAAATAAGATCCTGGATACTTGGGCAGCAATGGTGTAAGGTTATTGATGTCCAAGGGACCACACACTCAATGGAGCCACTGGAGGGAGGAAAGAGAAAAGGAAGCATAGGTCCAACCTACAGCCATGTGTGGGGCCAGGAACATTGGTGATGAGGCAGGAAAATGTCCCAATGAAGGGATGGAGAGTGTGGTAGAGAGGGAAGATCCACTTGAGCAAGAGGCCTGTAATATACCAGGTGATGCCTAATGAAGGTATTGATGTCCAGCACTCACCCCCTGTCACCAGCACCATGTTGGGGTGCTGCACCTATTCTAAGAGTGAGGAAGGATGGAATATCTGAGTAGGAACAACAATTCCCTTCCATACAGAAGTCAGAGAATGACAACAGGAATAAACAGGAATCCATTTAACCTGCCTAGGTTAGCATGTAATGCAGTTACATTTAGCCCGGATGAGCTTTTTCAGTTATTAGCAAACATAGTTCCTTAAACTTCTAAGTATAAGAAAGGGGAAGATGTGTAAGAAGTCACAAAGGAATTGACTTAATGCAAGCGAGAGTGTAAATAGGTGAACTGAGTGAATGGGGTAAAATGTGGGTATTATATGGATACAATTGCACTGAACATGTTTGTGGCATTAAAGCTGTCTCTTTGAGAGCTTTTTAGTGCAGGGCTTGTGAGAGCAAAGAGTTCTTGTGGGATCTTGTGAGGCACTGCAATGGCATCAGCTAGATAGTGGGCTAAATAGTCCTGTAAATGCTTATAAAGTGCCAAAACGGTCATTAGTATTAGTTGATGGGAGTGTAACTAAGCCCAGGGAGTAATCTCAGCAGAGGATGACTTGAAAAGATGCTGATTTCAGTAGATACTGAGAGCGTGTCTGCCACCCCCATGGTTTGTTGTGAGAAAGAGTGAACAGTGAGACAGCGTGAATAGGAAAAAAGCACTAAGAGAAGAGCTTTATTTAGTTTTTTGTTTCAAAGTAAAAACTACAGTTTAGCTTAAAAATATAAAGTAATAATGCATTTAGTTTATAAAATGTGTTCATTATGGAAATTATGTGTTGTTTTGATTTAAAGTGGATGTCAGCAATGTGTTTATTTGTATGAAATTTCTGTTTTTCTTTTCAATTCAGGATAGGCACTTATCGTTGTTTTGAAAGTGGAAAGCTGGTTACAGGGAATCAGTGGTATGGGAAGAAGTGCATGGGAAACAATTTTGTTTGGTTAATCAGTATTGAATGCTGAGAAGTTAATGTATCTAATGTATGTAATTTATATTATATATTTTCTTTTGCCCTTTCTGCCACAGAGAGTAAGGATTATGACAAGCTCAGGAAATATTGTTGGTAGGGCTTAGGCAAAGCCCTGCGGCTGCCAAACATAATTGATAGCCGTATTCTCTTCACCAACCCACCCATCAGCAAATGACCCAGTTGCAGGCCATGAAAATTAATGCAAGCTTTGCCCCAAGGTATGCAATGTGTTGGAGGTTAACAAGAAGGTCACCTATTACATGGTTTCTACAGATGCTACTAAGCAAAACCTGAACGGGATTAGTCCAAAAATTGAAATTGAAACTGCAGATAAGATGATAAATGAGTGTATGTAAACTGTCCCGGGATTCTGTTGACAATAGTGCCACCAACCCCTCTTCTAACCATTCCAAAAAATGGCTACACCTCTGCACATGAGCACCATCAAACAAACACCTTTCTAGGACTGACATCCCCTCCACCCTGGCCTCTAGATGACTCTATTTATGCATAAACAACGGGTTTTAGTCTCTGAACAAGATTAGAGCTTTAGGTTCTGCAACAATTTCCAGAACCAGAAAGAGGTGTCCACTTTCAACTCTGACCAATTACCACACTCCAACGAAATGCACAATGTTCATGAGCCCTGATTCAGTTCCACCCTTAGCCTCAACAAAGGTTATTGGCAGGGTGCTCTTGCTCCATTGGAAGTATTTTCCACCCCCTTTAGGCCTGGCATTAATTTCCTGGGCTTTTTGGAGTGTCAGAAATGTATGGGTTTGGCAAGCTACTCATGGTGGTTCATACCAAACTTCTCAAGCCATGCAGCCTTCCTCTCAGTTCTGATTAAGAAACAGCAGCTAGAGAAAATATCCTTGGGCGATGGGCTGAAGTCTCACCAAACTCTACTACCGTCCTCACCGTATTCATTAAGCTTAAGTACTCACCTGCTGTAAATGAACTGTAACTGGCTCACCATCCTTCCTTCCTTGCAGATAACAGCATGTTTAACTAAGTATTCAGATTTTATGGAATTACCAAAAAAGTAGTCACAAAAAGTCACTTCACAAGTATATAGAGTTAAAAAAAAAACAAAACTGAGGGTCAAACTCATTTCCAATGACCATACAGATTTAAAGAGGAAGTTGGATGATACCTCAAGTCTCAACTTCAATTTGTTTTAAACGCACAGCACCCACTCCAGTGGGAGATGAAGTCCACAGAGGTGCCTTCAGTAGATGATTGGTTTAGATGGATTGAGCAAGTCTGGAAGACGCTCAATCTCTACTTGGGAAGAGCAGTTAACAGAAACGGTTCACTGCTTGGCACTGCCAACCCATGCAACCTCTCCATGCAAGACAGAGGATATGACTTTTTTGGCCACAAAAGACTTTTAAAAGATCACTTTTTACCCTTCTGTGCTTTTAGATTTACAGATCTCTGATCTCAAATTTCATCCCCTATGAGCTCTTCTTTGTTATACCTATAGTTACAATGACTATTCACCTATTTTCTCCATTCTCCTTTCCTTTCTTGTCTTGTGCTGACATTTTTGCATTTAGAAACAAACCTCCCCAAAACATCTTTAGGTTAAACATGGCAGGTTTACTGTAACTTGATAAGTAAGGTAAGCATGCCAGGTACCTGCGCTTGTTTGGAAGAACAGAAGCACAGTGACCTGCTCAGTGGCCTGTATGTTTACTTGCTTTTGGTAAGTCCAGTTTGACATTTTAGACCAAACATGGTTCCATTTTTCTATCAGTGCATCACTGTAATATAATACACAGCACATAACTGCATTACAGTGGTATCAAATGTTGTTTTCTACCTAGCTTGGCCTGTCTATATTTTTGCAGAATTTTCATTTGTGGACCATAATGAAAATGTATTGTTGATTAAGTCCAGGCCACAAGGAAATTTGTCTGGAGCTCCAACCCCAGAAACTCATTAGTATTGACTGGGCCAGACCACTGATGCGGTGGCCTGCCCCTGATCAGGCTGTGGTTAAAGGAATGGAGCTGAGCACAGGGAGTACTTTGTGGCAGAGATCTTGTTAGTTATGTCATGCTGCTTTGATATTTTAACACATTAGTAAGGAATTTCACATAACAGATGAAGATTGGTTAGCAAATGTTTTCTACTTTCACAAATAACTGAGCAGAATACTGAATTATTTCTTCTTGTTGCATTATTTGTGTCTTACAGTATCCGTCTGTTTAAAAGAGTGTGGAAAACACTTTCCTTTTCTGAGGGAAATACAGGGGTTGATGAACTCCGTTTAGGTTTTTAGTTTAGAGGTCAAAGTAGCCCTCTCTAGATCACACACACACACACACACACACACACACACACAGAGAGAGAGAGAGAGAGAATCAGAGTAAAGTCTCTGACTGTGTAATCAGACAGGCCATTAAACAACCTGAGCTCCCTTCATGCTGCCCTCAGCAAGACTGGACTACTGGACCAATGCAGTTTAGTGCTCTTTTATTGTTTCCAAGTTTCTCTCTCTCTTTCTCGGTATGTAATACACAGACCTCAGTGTGTTTACACCTTCCCCACAAGTGTATTAGTATGGTTTGTTCAGAACGCAATTAAAGCAAACAGCTCAAGCTTCAAGATTTAAACTCTCTTTGGAGAATTTAGGGAAGAAGAAGGTTTTGGTGGGTGATAGTCTTCAGTCTTTAGTGGGTTTCTTTCTGTAATAGATAGATAGATAGATAGATAGATAGACAGATAGATAGATAGATAGATAGACAGATAGACAGACAGACAGTCAGACAGACAGACATAGATAGATAAAAAGTAAGAGCAAGGAGAGAGTGGGTGTGAGACAGGGAGAGTGAGAGATGGAGGTAATGTTTGCGTGTGCTGCCCTGCCGCTGTACAGTACGTGAGAACTTGAATACCAGGCAGCTGTTTGGCATGTGTGTGAATCCCCACATGAGTATTCACTACCCCTACTGCCCTTTCCACATACACCACCTGCCCATCTGTCTGTCCGTCTCTCTGCTTCTCCTCTCTGGTTGTCTGCAGCTGAAAAGAGTCTTATTTTTTATCTGACAGCATCCTCGCACCTCAAAGTTGATCCGCTCTGGATTTTCCAGATCTGGGGACAAAAGACATACATACAAGGGACACATTCTGAAACGATCCAATGAGACCACGGGACTCTTCTAAATTATAGATACATTACACCTTGTACTGTGTGTGCGTGTGTCTGTGTGTTTGTGTGTAGGGTTGGGTTAATGCTGGTAGGGCATGAGCTGACATACCTTAAATTTCTACAGTGATGAATGCATGCAATATGTGTTTGTGCCAGAGGGGCTTTATCATCTCTATTTGAAGGGAAAGTTCTGTATGATTCATTAGAGACAGAGACACATGAGAGAGAGAGAGAGAGAGAGAGAGAGAGAGAGAGAGAGAGGGAGAGAGAGAGAGAGAGAGAGAGAGAGAGAGAGATGGTGAGTTGGGATGAGAAAAAAAGAGAAAGACGAATGGCTTAAGAAAAAGACGGAGTTGCAGGATTCTGGTAACGAAAGTGGAAAAGAGGAGAACCCCATCCGTTTTAGGTCTATTAGTAATGATTCACTCCTCTGCTCAGGGCTTTTGCCATTCTGGTTCAAGCGAAGTCGAACTGTCCTTTAAAAATGATAGAACTGCACCCAATAGTGCGCTCTGGCTTTCTAGTGAAATGTCCAGCAGAATACTGAGTAGCAGGCTGTGAATGTAGACAAAGCTGTGTGCGAAGGATGAAAAAGAAGAGAGCGAGAGAGAGGGAGAGAGAGAGGGGAGAGAGAGAGGGAGGGAGTGGGCTAAATGAATAAATACAATGCACCACATGCAACTACATGGGTTTAAAAATTATAACATTTCTAGTAATAAATGGTAAAAAAGGATAGTAAATATAAATAGAACATAATAGGAATACGTACAAAACTACATATTAATCAATTTATAATTTTTTTTAACACAAATGACAAGTGTGATTGAATCTGCAGTTCCAGTTTCAAATGGTAAAAATTGTAAAAATGAACCTTACTGAATTAACCTGAAATAACATCACTGGGTTTGAAATTTTTTTTTAATTTCCTATTTGTTTTTTTTTTTTTAATTAGAAAGTTCCCATCAATTTAATTTACAGTGAAATGTGGGAAAGATTTTACGGCTCATTATATATATATATATTTATTTATTTAATTTTTTTTACAGATTTGAGATTTGTTCTTTTAGCACTGATTTGATTTTACCAGTGGGAACTGGGACAGTTACGAGAAGGAAGGTGGTAGAGACTAAGGGTTTCCTCAAGCTGCGGTGGGGTGTGGGTGTGTGGTCATGGTTGGACCTACCATAGAGCTTGTTTGAGTGTATGTGTGTGTGTGTGTGTGTGTGTGTGTGTGTGTGTGTGTGTGTGTGTGTGTGTGTGTGTGTGTGTGTGTGTGTCAGGAGTATGTGACTCATTGGCCGGTATTAATCTGTTCCTGTAAATGATCTGACTGGCACTGTAAGCTCTGGCTGTCAGAGCGATAAGGGCGTGAGCCTCAGTGGGGACAGCTCTCCTTTTCTCTCTCTTTCTCGCTCTTGCTGTCTCTCTCTCCCTCTCTCTTTCTCTGCTCCCTTGAGAGATCCAGATAAGGCCAGTGCAGGGGCCTCCACACAGCGCCAGCCCCAACAAAGAGCCCCATTATCAGCCTGTCAAAGCCATTGCTGCTTCATGTCTGCTCCACACACACACACACATACACACACGCACGCGCACACACACACACACACACAGGGCCAAGGACATTCCTAGTGCATGAGAGCGCCCCCTCACCCAAGAACATCTTTTTCTACTCTGTACTAATTATGGTGAAAAAAAGGAACAACGTTTTTGATTCCACCGGCTCAGCACACTTTTTATGAGAAGTTTTGTTTTTAGTCTATTATGCGTATTTAGTGAACTGGAAAAAAGCTTAAAAACATTAAACATTTGTTCGATGATTTAGTAAAGAAAGTCACATTCACACTGAATACACATTGAATTTCACATAAATCTTGCCATTTAAATATACAAAAAACAAAAATAAATAAAAACCTTTAAAAAATCCAATTTCCAACATTTCGAAAGTCAGATTATTTTTTACTAATTTACATTTGCTCAAGTACTGTATGCATATAGTCATTCAGAAATATATTAAAAGCTCAACCCTTTCGGGCTGAGAAAAATATAAATTATATTTTTTTATATTATTTTTATATAAATGATATAGCAAAGCACAAAAGGACAGGGTCTAATGGATACATCAGTTTTGATAGCTATTTGTGACATAAATGTGAGTAATAACTGCTCAGGAGAAGAGGAGTATTTTTATACATTTATACATTACATATTTTATAATATGTTATTATATATTATTTCACAAAATAATAAATTAAATGATTTAAATAATATTTTATTCATGCAAAAAGGATGACTGGGAAAGGTACAAACTAAGATGTCTAAATGACACAATTTACACATTTTACATTAAACATAGTCAGTTCTGACTAAACTGGATGAGATGAAACCCTGATACTTTTACCAACCTGTTACTTCAGTTACAGTAAAGGTGCTGCAAGCATATACCGATGTATACGAGATAGAAGCTGACTGAAGAATGCAGTACTATCACCAAGGTCAGGGACAAACATAATTATAAAAATAAAGAATGAAAACAGGTTTGGTTATGGTGACAAACTCAATCAAAGATGAAAAGCTTGGAAAAAATATAAAAATTACAACAGATGGCTTACCTTAGGACTACACATAGTGTTAGCAAAAGCTCTGACAATGTAATTTCCTCTGTGACACGTGATTCATTGGTTTTTCTCTTATATTTTATCTCTTATATTTTCTGCTATATTTCTCAGTATAAATCGGTAACAGGGTAGGACCATATTCCCTACTAATGAGGAACTACATACAAATATTTTCTTACCAGTTTCTATTGATGAAAAAGGTTAAATTCAGTCATGTCGGTTTATGCCTAGTGCCTACTTTATTAGTTTCTAATATAAAGAGGAATGAAATGTAGGGAGCTGTTTCAGCTGATGGACATTGCATTTTTAAAATGAGGTCTGATGTGGTTATGAGATATGAGATATGCTTTTTGAAAAGAGCTATTATTAAGCATTTTCACCACACGTGTTCTTAAAAGTGAAGTTGCAACCTCTCCCTCACACGTGCCCACTGGCTCTGGCCACTGTAGCTGGGGGGCTCTTTCCCATTTCTGCGCCGGTTCGATGGGGAGATGTGAGCGGGTACGTGTGATTGGTTCGTGTGGCTGAGGTGAAGCCGTTCAGTTAGCGAGTGTCCTCAGGCTCCCTGAGGTCTACCACAAAGAGGCTCATCTCTCCAGAATGCATTATCACGCCATTTCTTTCCCTCTCTTTCTCTGTCTCACACACACACACACACACACACACATACTTACAGCATTAAGCACTTGAACTGGTGCATGGGTTGTCTGAATTTCTAATGCTGCAGATCATTTCCCTGATTCAGCCGCCACTGCCAATTTCCCCCGACTCTCAGGATATAAATCTTGTGTGCGTGTGCGTGTGCATATATGTGTGTGTGTGTGTGTGTGTGTGTGTGTGTATGTACGTACATGTGTATGCATGCATGTTTGAGTCTCACGTTAAACTCCAACAGGTGGATGTATTGAATCCAATTTTGTTCCAGATGCATTGGGTCAGTTGCTGATATTGATAATTTACTGCTTCGGATGCTGCTGGACAGAACTTGTAGTTGTAAAGGTCAACATCACAGAGGTGGTCAATATAAAAGTCAGTTCAGTGAGCTTTAACAGACAGTTCATTTTCAAAGAAAAACTAAATTCTCACAGAAAGCGTCTCTCACACTTCTGCAAACTCCCTCTCACAGACAAACACACACACACACACACACACACACACACAGACTCATATGCATAATGCTATCTGTCAGCCTCTTATTCTTTCTTTAATAGAATGTATTGCTGCAGTGCAGGAGAGCAGATACAACACAGCGCCAAGCCAATTAATTCCACCAAGGACAAGTTCTGCAAGCCCATGTTGCCACGCTGCTCACGTGACTCCAGCAGAAGCCTGTTGGATGAATGCCACTTCACTCTCAGCCGCCTCTCTTCTCTTCATTAAGTGCACATGAAAGAAAGCAGAGGCGCAGTAGACGCCTGCCTGCTTTACACACCGTACAGACCAGACAAACTCATTTCTATTCCACTCTAAACAACCTAAAACTTTATAGTGACACACACATACACACCCATTTGTTCGTATTCATACCTCTGTGCTGCATTTCCTTTCACCTCTGTGTTGCTAAGCCTTATGTAACAGTGACCTCAAGCTCAGAAAACAAAAGGAAATAGTTTCATTCTATAGAGCTGAAAAGAAAATACCTACAATGCCGAAGGTTTGATTCCATCATCCTTGCCACATTTGGTCCACATGAAGAATTAAAACCAAGGCCACACAAAACACAAACAAACTAATACACTTACAGACAGTCACAAACACAAGCACAGAGTTGCAGCACGCACTTTAAGCTTCATCTGCGCCACTCATTCCCAATCCGCCTTAATGAAAGGCGCATTATTTGTAATGCAATAAAGCGGCGGCAGGGTAGATGTGATAGGCCCTAAGTAAATGACTGCAGTAATTAAATGTGCAGTGGTTACTGTGTGCAGCTTCGTACCTGAACTAAACAAATTGGCAACGTGGATCACTCTCCAGTGGAACAAATACGGCGTGGCACAAACCCCAACCGCGACCTCTCCTCCACTCCTTTCTGCTGTCTTTTTCCCTGCAAATGACAGCGCTGTTATAATTGCCAAGCAAACAATAATCCATCTCTATTTCTCCCCCACATCCTGTTGTAGCTAGGGGCTGATAATATACTGTACTGCTTATTTATTTATTTATTTTTTTATTTTTATTTTTTTTCAGAAACCATTTGAATATTTCTTTGGCAGGAAATCGCATTACAGGGCTATTAAAAAGTAATTATTTGTACATAAATTCCCTGGGAGTCAGCGGCGGATGCTGGCAGTGTCGGTGTGAGCGGCTCAATACAAAGGCAGTTAGAAGACGCTCTTTTCAGGCGCGGCATGTTTATTAAAAAAGTGCGCGGCTCCTTCATCATTCGCCGAGCATGTCATCCAGCTCATATTTTGTAGCTCATGCTAATGTAATTACGGACAGCTTTAGTGCTGTCAGTGCGGAAGGGAGGCGCTCATTATCACTCTTATAAATGTTCATTTCAGTGGAGGCCTTCAGCTCTGGAGGTCTCATTTGGAGCTTGTCTCAAGGGCGACCTAACCTTTGTGCAGGCATCCACCCTTAGAGGCTGCTGAACTTCTGGTCTTTTTGGTCATGTTCAAAGGCAAGCTATTGTGTCCATCTACATCCAGTGAGGCCAAACCAACTCTCAGAGAGGTTACTTTGTCTGCGACAAGACTAGAGATGCTAGCGTTTTTTGTTGGTCCCAAAAAATCACTGTGTCCAGCACTGGGCTGCAGCCTTTGCTTGGGTGAAGATGAACAGAGCTCATTAGTAGCGAGCGTCCTAGCCAGCCTGAGATACTGGCTTTGTGCTCCTAGCTGGGGCCTTTGCCTTGCAGCCCACACTGATTCATAATGTACATGGTGCTCAGGCATAGTCTATCATTAGTGCTAATTGCTTTGTTTGCCCACCACAGTAAGGCTGGAGATTATAAACACTTCAGTCCCAGCTTCACGTTATGGAGCATAAGTCTAAGCTTGGACTAAAATCTTTTGTTTATAGTAATTCAAAGTCTTTTACATTATATTTGGGCTTAATCTGGGGCAGTGGTGGCCTAGTGGTTAGGGAGTTGGCCACAGGATCGGAAGATTGTGGCTTCAAACCTCTTATCAGTAGGTTGCCCTGAGGTACCCTTGAGCAAGGTACCGTCCCCTTCACTGCTCCCCGGGTGCCTTCATAGCTGCCCCCTGCTGCATGGTGTTTGTGTGCATGGGTTAAATGCAGAAGTCCAATTTCGTTGTGGTTCACTGTGTGCTGTGCTGTGACCTCGCAATGACAAGAATAGTCACTTTCACTTAATCTAATCAACCTTTATTGATTTATTTTCATTTGTCCAGAAGTATCAAAAAAGTCAAATGATTAAGATTGAATATGACAAAATGAACTTTTCAGACACAATTCCTTGAAGGATTTATCAAGAATAGTGTAAAAACAGTGGTAGTAGTAGATGCAATCAGCCATCCTGTGGACTAATCCATAAAAATGGACCGTTACAAGGAAGTAACCAGTTACAACAAGGCAAATTATGTGTAAAATGTCACAATGAGTTTGTTTCCACTGAGTATTGGCACTGTAACACCATGTTTGGTACGTCAGGAGCAAAACAACAGGAAAATGCATCTCCTGAAGCAATCCAAATTTGACCACTGAAGCCTGAAAAAAGCTACCTTGTTTCTACAATTCCAATTATTATTATTATTATTTTTTTTTTTTTGCATGAAGCATGTAATGCATGAATGCATGTACATGCTTCATGGTACTAGTTTTTATTGCTTCTATTGCAGCTTTATTGTGTTCAACCAGATAAGGTGCAAAAGGTTAATGAAGGAGATTGCAGAAGGCTTGATGTAAACCTCATATGTGTAGTTAAATAACAGAAATGCGTTATATAATTACATTATAGCATATGGATTCTAGGTTCACATTATGTGACACTGTGTGTACTGTCCCAGAAACCATTCACCAGTCACTCTTCACACAGTGCTTGGAATGGACAGTGTCTGTGTCTATAATCGCATACACTGCTTCTTAGTAGCGCTGCATTCGGCCGGACTGATCATTAAAGAGAAGTCAGAGGATGCTCTGGCATATCAGCCTGCCAGGAGAGGGAGACGGCAATTATTGCGCTCTCCTGGAGGGGTTGCCATTGCATGCGCAGTGACAGGTGATGAGAAATTGAAAAAAAGAAAAAAGAAAAAGAAGACAGGACTGGCTTGAAACTTTACTTTGGGTTTTACCTGCGCGTCTCCATATCTGCAGTAGAGATTGTATATGGAGATAATGATGAGAGGGCATTTACAGTTTAACAAAGAAAAAAAATGACACTATCTGTTCTCAGACTGTGACAGAAATGCAGGAGACATAGCCCAGCTCCTTGGTTAGCTTTTAGCTCAGCCTTCACCCACTTTCACTTTTTTGTGTATAAACCCGTTATAGAGCAGTTATATGGCAATAGTTCAATAAAAAATATCTAAAGTGCACAAATTTTTCACATATTCCTGGTCGAATCAGCAAAGATTTAGAGTCTAAATGTTGCTTCTTTAAATTAGCACTCATTCTTTTCTTTTTCAAACTTCAAACTTTTCTTCGGATTATTACATTCACATGTTCACTAAAGTGTTGCAGACTCATCTGTGTTACAACTTAACAACAAATTAACTTCCCCATGTAACTCAACACTGATCATCCATTTAAGACACTTTTAAGTTGCACAGGCATGTGCATGTTACAGCATCCATTCTATATTTCTGCAGTTTCTTTTGTAAATATATTTTATTGGGTAATGATGAAAAATAATCAACACATATCATCTATTTAATCTGGTAACGATCATCCTCTCCAAAAATATTGGAACAGAAAGACCCATTCATTTGTTTTTGCTGTGCACTTTAGAAATTTAGGTTTGCGTTGAAAAGATGAATATAAGATGAGAAAGCAGCTTTTATTTCCTGGTATTTAGATCTAGATATGTTAAATTACATGGACCGCTGTGCACTGTGTATCTGACAAACCAGTGACCTAAGGTATTGAAACCAAAATGATTAAAGTAAATGATAATGTTTGGTTGTATATAATCCATGTTTTCGTCTTTGCTTTTTTTTTGGTTATGGAAATTTCGGTTCAGTAGATTAAAAGCATTTGCAACTGGATTAGAACTGGTGACTAACGGGTCGTCCAAAACTTTCTACTTTTTCCTTACAAAGTCTTTTGTTGACTTGGCAGTGTGTATTGAAAGTGTGTTAACTGGATCATTGCTTTGCAAACTTTGATAAAGTTTCTCCTGATTAGTTTTGATCACCTGGTATATTTTGGATCATGAACATATTCTTTCTCTTCTGGACATCTGTGCTTTTGGTTCTGCTGCTAAAGATTGGTTTAAATCTGGGGGCATGGACTTTATATCTTTATATATGTAAGTTTTCTTTCTTGGGCTGTGATACTTCCACTCCTGCCCTTTGAAGGTTTTTCATGATGTCACTGTCTGTTGTTTGTCTTTTTTCTTTACCGCTCTAATAATTTATCTATCATCAGCTATTGTTTTCTGTAACCAACTGGTCCGAGGTCTGCTGCTGCTGGCACCCGTCTGCCACCTTAATGATGAGATGGAAGCAGTTTGACTGGGTAAGGAATATTGGCACTGTGTTTACAAAAAAGATTTGGGTGACTATTGGGTGACCAGAAACTAGATTATGGAGCTGACTGCCAAAAGGGCATGAAGAAGACCAAAGAGGTTTATGGAGGTGATGACAGAGGACATGCAGAGAACAGAAGCAGCTGAAAGACAAAGAAGAATGGAAATGTGTAAAATTTGCACTGAACAAGTGATTCCTGTCTGATGATATGCCTGTCTGAAAAAAACAAAACAAAAACTTGATTCACCAACAACTCTTTGGTGCATTTATTGTAGAGGCCAAGAACCTACTTTAAGTGTAATTGTAATGACTTGCAGTTTTTGATTATGATGAGGCAGGTAATAGGTTTGAGTCACACATGAATGGGGGAAATCCTGTTACATGAGCAGCATGAGTATAATTCCATTACGATGAAATGCTTTAAGGGGACAAACCATAAATACCTAATCTGAGATATGATTCATCAAACAGTGGCAATCCTGCCTCACAGGCATATAAACACACTCATGCAAGCACCCTGAAATTTCCTGGAGGCTCTGGAGCAGAGCATGTGGCCTTAGACTATAGCAAGGTCTGGTGTTGCACGAAGTTAGAAGAAAGCAGAATTTAGAAATGAAATGCAGAGGATGCTGGACAAGCAGCTCCAGAGTGAACAGCAGGTTGATCAGGAAGGGGCCTTCTCTCCCACCTGCTGTAACCCAGCGGGCCAGAGCTGCACAGATTCATGTTTCCATGAATTAGAACTTAAACATATTCAGCACTGTCTGTGCATGCTTGCAGCTTAAATAATCACTCCTCTGCTAGTGCCTGTGCATGTATGGAAAACTGAGAATATGATTGGCACTCCAGGCTACATCTGTAATCCGGTTATGCTAAATCTATTCTTCTGTATTTCCAGGAAATGTATGCACTCCTTTTCTTGTTACTACAGTGTGCGGTGAGGTGGCATTTTTCAACATGTCATGAGTCGTCCAGCCTCTGTGATTTGATTACAACTCTACAAAGGGCTTCATCCACATATTCAATCCCGCACAAAAACATTCACACACAAGTGCAAAACCACTTAAACACTCAAAAGCATGATTGGTCATTTAGCGCTTGACCTAGCGCTGGTGTTGGCGGTCGCTGGCAGGCTATTTATAAATGCTTCCTCTGGCCGCTGGCGGACTGGCGTGGTGCACTGACCTTCCGAGAGAACAGAGGGGCAGGGTGAGGCGAGGCAGGGGGCACTGACCACCGGGGTCAGGCTAGTGGGCAAAGTGCGGGTGGAGACTTTCCAAACAAACACTATGACCCATCTCTCTTACTCTGTCTCTCTCTCTCTCTCTTTCTCTCTATCTATCTCCAGCCTGCCCCACCCCCTCTGCTTCCCTCTCCCCACTGCTCACAGTTCCGAATTACTCAGCCTGTTTTGCCTTTCAAGGGCCGGTGAATCACACAGTGACTACGGGGAGAGCTGACATTTAAAGGGAGCAGATGAGAAGCAATTAGCATGCTTTGCAAAACAATTAGAACACGCAGGCTACACAGCTGATCAAACACTGGCCTCCCGGTGTGTTCCCAAACCAGCCTGCTCCAGCCAGGCTCCACCCGAGCTGCTGATTCTTCAGCAAAACTCTCCCTCCACACCTTCTGGCTACCTCTGTTTGCTTTCTGTAGCCAGCCAAAGAGCACATTTGACTATTAAAACTCACATATAATCATAAACATCACAGATCTGATCAGACTGATGGTCCTGTGTTGCTTGTGTCCTGACCAAATAGAATGAGAGATTTTGAAGAATACCACAATGTTCCTTCACAATTAACAAACATATAAATACACACACACACACACACACACACGCACACACACACGCACACTTAAAATAGTTACGGCAATGCATCAGATGTAAGGCATGCTGGGTAAGTTCTGTGAAAGCATGGCTGTTGTGTAAAACCGGTTTCCTGCTCTCTCTCTGTGAGTCATCCACACGTGTGTATTTCTGGATTGCCAAACTGTCATTGCTGGCAGCTTCAGCAATGTGACATCCGGTGTGAATATATCCTCAAATAAAGCTAATTATCAGATATAATGGTAAAGGTAAAAGAGTGCATGACTCTGAGCGTGTTTTTCCACTGCACTTTCCACAAGTCATCACCTGAACAGGGAACAATAATGGTTAGGTCCTACTTCTGGTTCATTTACTACTAAGAAATTGCTTATTGTGCTATATCGCTCAATAGTCTTCTTACTAATTTAATACTAGTGCTGACATGAAGTAATATGATAGAACAGGTCAGTCCGCATAAAGCAACTTTTTTTAAGTTTAAGATATAGGGGATCAAGTCTAATATCTTTTTCCGCATAATACTGGCCACATTAAAAAAAAATAATGAAAGTGAAAGTGACAACGCTTGTCATTGCGAGGTCACAGCACAGCAGACAGTAAACCACAACAAAATTGGACCTCTGCATTTAACCCATGCACACTCAAACACCGTGCAGCAGTGGGCAGCTATTGAAAGCACCCAGGGAGCAGTGACGGGGACGGCACCTTGCTCAAGGGTACCTCAGGGCAACCTATTGGGAAGGGGTTCGAACCCCCGATCCTCTGATCATGCAGCAAACGCCCTAACCACTAGGCCACCGCTGCCCGTAATATTAATAATTTCTGTTTTATTAGAAATAATGGCCTAAGTTATTTGCTTAGACTGTGAGTGGTTATGCATTTATTCATACACAAAAAACAACAACAAAAGAAGACAGATTTTGTCACAAATCTGAGAAATGTGCAAAGACATCGAACCCTCGATGCAGAAAAGGTGTTCCGCTATAATGACAGATTCCTCATTAGAGGAATGAAAGTTTTTTCTTAATTGCCCTATATACACAAAGCACAACAATCAAGTAAGTAAAACCATATATAAGTAAAACCATATTTGCTTTTCCATCTTATGTAGCAGATCATGCTAAAAGATTTTTTTTTGTCAACTTTTACAGGACAGTTTCTCTCTGACCGAGTTAATTATGCAAGCACATTTATAATAATTAGTGAGAAACTGTTTAAGTTTCTATGTTCAAATGAAGTAAAATCGTCATTAGTGAAACGTTGTCATTAGTGTCCTAGATTACTTCACTATATTCACCACTTTACCCAGGACTAATAGTTAATACATCAATATACTGCTGTACATGGTGCAGTGGTGTCCTAGTGGTTAGGGAGTTGGCCCCAAGATCAAAAGTCATAGCTTTGAATCCCAGGCCAGTAGGTTGCCCTGACGTACCCTTGAGCAAGGTACCATCCCCGTCACTGCTCCCCGGGCGCTTTCAATAGCTGCCCTCTGCTGCACGTGTTTGTGTGTGGGTTAAATGCAGAGGTGTAATTTTGTTGTGGTTCACTGTGTAATGTGCTGTGTACTCACAATGACAAGAATGGTTACTTTCACTGTACATTGTAGTGCACTTTAAAGTATTTTTCCACCAAGTACCAACAAGACCAAGTGGGAATCAAATCTCTGGTAATGATTACAGCTGAAGCCAATGATAGTTTCTCAATCCTTCACTTGTTCAGATGAAGATTATGTCACTGAACGCTGACTGATGGCCAGCTGAACTTAGAAGCACAGTTCCAGTCTTGGTGGCACGTTGGTCCTGGAGCACTGTGCCATAAAACCAATGGTACATTGTGGTGGCAAAGCTTTTGGAGTGTTGGAAAACAACAATGGAAAACACCTGATGTATACTACAACGTAAACTAGAATGGATTATCATTGTGTCATTAGTTATTTTTAGAATTATTCCTAACCTTAAAATAAAAATTGCAAAGCTTACATAATCTATTTTAAAGCTGTTGCTAAAGGATTTAGCATCGATGATTTGTTAGTTCTCACTGAGTGTTTTTGCTCATATTTTCTCATTTGAGCATTGTTAAACAGCAAAATTCATCTTTGTTGAGTTGTTGCTTGAATGCACACATTAGTGTTTGCACAAAAATAGTACAGCAAAGTATGAATTAAATGGAGCTATTTAGCAAGCACGTATACTATTTAGTGATATAAGATTCTTTTAAACTGGCATAAATGACCAGTGAAAGTAAAGTGAGTATTTGTCATTTTCAGCACCACAGCACAGTACAGCACAGCACAGCACAGCACAGCACAGCACAGCACAGCACAAAAGTGAATCACAGTGAAATGCTTCTCTGCAGTTAACCCATCACAAACACTGGAACAGTGAGCAGTCATATTCAACACTTCAGGAGCAAAAATCGGGACACTGCTTTGCTTAAGAGTACCTCAGGGCAGAGTACTGCTCTGGGACTTAAACCCAAGATTTTCCAGTCATGGTGCGAAGTCCCACACCACTAGGCCACCCCTGCATCATAATGAATGCTTTAAAAGTTTGCACAGGGGTCGCCACAGTGGATCAACTGTCTCCATTTCCTCTGGTCCTCTGCATCTTCCTGCTTCAAACCAACCACCTGCATGTCCTCTCTCACCACGTCCATAAACCTCCTCTTTGGTCTTCCTCTTCTCCTCTCTTCTGTACATGTCCAAACCAACACAACCTTGCCTCTCTAACTTCTGTCCCTCTAATATACTAATTTCTAATCCTGTCCATCCTCATCACACCCAACAAAAATCTCAGCATCTTCAACTCTGACACTTCCAGCTCTGTCTCCTGCCTTTTCGTCAGTGCCACTGTCTCTAACCCATACAACACAGACCCCAGTCAGTCAGGATCAGTAGCAGCACCTCCAAAACCATCACGCTGAGCACAGGAGAACTGTCAGGGCTGTGTGCTCAGCCCACTGCTGTTCACACTGATGACCCACGACTATGCAGCCAAGCACAGCTCCAACCACATCATCAAATTTGCTGACGATACAACTGTGATGGGTCTGATCAGTGGTGGTGACAAGGCGGCGTACAGAGAGGAGATGACGGACGAACCGGCGAACAGCTGACGGACTGGTGTAGAATCAACAACCTGTCTCTTAACGTTGACAAGACTAAAGAGATGGTTGCTGACTTCAGGAGACCACGTCGGGGCCACTCTCCACTGAATATCAACACCTCACCTGTGGAGAGCACCAAGTTTCTTGGTGTTCACTTAACAGACAACCTCACGTGGACCCTCAACACCAACTCCATCACGAAGAAAGCCCAGCAGCGCCTCTACTTCCTACGAATACTGAGGAAAGCCCATCTTCCATCACCCATCCTCACCATCTTCTATAGTTGAATCATCGAGAGCATCCTGAGCAGCTGCATTACTACCTGGTACGGGAACTGCAACATCTCAGACCGCAAGTCCCTACAACGGGTAGTGAGAACAGCTGAGAAGATCATCGGCATCTCTCTGCCTCCTGTTCAGGACATTTTCACCACTCACTGCATCTGCAAAGCAACCAGCATTGTGGATGATCCCTCTCACCCGTCCCACACTCTCTTCTCCCTCATGCCATCCGGGCAAAGGTTCAGAAGCATACGGGCCTCCACCACCAAGATGTAAAACAGTTTCTTCCCCCTGGCCATCAGACTTTTGAACGGATAACATCTTCACTTATTACTCATCTACATATCTATTAACTATTTATTTTAATTGCACATCCGCACTTTACTCAAAACACTGCTCTGTTACACTGTCACACTGCCCAACAACCTGTGCTGCTTTGTTGCACAACACTGCAGCCCCCTGATGATGAAGGTACTGTCTGTGATGAATGTACTGTTTGTGATGAATGTACCGTCTGTTGTGCTGTCTGTTGTCTGCACTTGTTGCCTTGTCTTGTCTTATGTTGTGTCTTATGTTGTCTTATGTCTTATGTCCTATGTTGTGTCTGATGTCCTATGTGTAGCACCAGGGTCCTGGAGGAACGTTATTTCGTTTCACTATGTACTGTGTATATGGCTGAAATGACAATAAAATCCTACTTGACTTGACTTGACTTGACTTGACTTGATAGCTGGTCTCACTACTGTCCTGTAAACCTTTCCTTCCACAATCGCCGTTACACTGAACTGTTGATCCCAAGTATATAAACTCCTCTACCTTTGTCAGCTCTACTCCCTGCATCCTAACCACTCCACTTTCCTCCCTTTCATTCACACTCATGTATTCTGTTTTTGCCCTACTCACTTTCATTCCTCTCCTCTCAAGAGCATATCTCCATCCCTCCAGGTTCCCCTCAAGCTGCTCCCTGCTCTCACTGCAGATCACAATATCATCAGCAAACATCATCATCCACGGAGACTCCTGTCTAACCTCGTCCATCAACCTGTCCATTACTATTGCAAACAAGAATGGGCTCAGTGCTGATCCTTGATGTAATCCAACCTCTGCCTTAAATGCATCCGTCACTCCCACTGCAGATCTCACCACTGTTACACTACTCTCACAACTACTCTCACATACTTCTCTGTAACACCAGACTTCCTCATACAAAACCACAACTCCTCTCTAGGCACCCTGTCATATGCTTGACAGGGACCATACTAATCTTCCCCATGTCATTCCAATTTTTAGCAAATTTCTTTTGTCATTTCTTGATATATTATGCAGGAAAAAACACCACAACTGAGACCTCTCCATACTGATTATAACATTTACAATTACACTTATCCCCAAAATAAATGTTAGACAGGATAGTAAGACTATGAAATTGTTAATATATTGATAAACGAAAAAAATCAAGAATAATATGAATGTTAAACAGGTGAAATTGCCCAATACTGCTATTACCTTTCATCCTGTAAAAGTAAAAAAAAATAAGACCCTTCTGATGCAGCAAGATTGCAGCAGCAGGCCATTTACTTTCTTAAACCATTAATGATACATTCTTAAAAGAATAGTTGTGGTCTGAAATGACATGATGACCATCAGCTTTATATCACAGCAAATCTCTAAATCTGGTAATTGTCTCATCTCACAGATAAAAAACCACAGTGCATACCCATAGCTCCTTGCTATTCAGTGTTGACAGCCCTATGGGAAAGTTGCACTGCTACTGAGCCTTAAGTCTGTTAATGAGAAACTCTTTTAGCTTTTCTCCTCTTTCCTCCTCTTCCTTTCCCTGCATTCTTTCTCCACCCCTCGATGCTTCTCTGGTTCACCATTCTTTTCTCTCCCCTACATAAACCAGAGGTGCACAATTCCACAGCAGCATGCTGGCAATAGGGGAGTATACATCAAAGACCTGGTGAAGGAAAAAAAAAAAAAACTAGGGTAGCACAGGGATAAGAGGCTGGATCAGTGGTGTCACACTAAAGCAGGCAAAGAATAATAGAATCTGCATAATGCTCTTCTCCCCTTTCCCCCTGGGCCCCCCCTCCCCGAGCCCCACAGGGCTTTGTGAGTAATATATGGAGGCTCTCAGGATGCACCAGGCTCCTGTGCTTGTTTATAGGAAAAATAAAGTGCAGAGTAAACTGCAAACAAAGCAGCCGGAGCGTCTCTTAATAGCCTCTTCCTCCGCCTACCGTACTCTCCCTCTCTCTGTTTCTTCTCTGCCCTCTCTCTCTCTCTCTCCAAAGCCTGGAGTCCGACTGTAGAGATCATTTGCTGTTATCCGCTTGCCTCTTGACAGCTTGACAGCAAATTACAGTAGATTTTTTTGGTCTTTGAGTAAAATTTCATTAAAACCTTGTGCATGATATAAATTAAAGCTCTGCTATTCTAGAGACATTGTGCTGACTAGCTTGACATCACTGTAAATATGTTCATTTCCACTGAGCATTATCATCATCATCATCATTCTTTTCATGCTGGAGGCACAGCTGTCCATATTCACTGATCTGAAGGGGGTCAAGTTGGAATTTGACCACTAGTACAGTACTGGTCCAGTGCTCCACTTTGGCTAAGCGTGTGATGGGAAGTGAGTGAGTGTGTAATGAGCGCATGGATCAGAGCGGGGCTCAGCGAGAGTGTAGTCTCATAACGGGCCTCCAGCAGAATGAATATCCTCCTTTCTGAGGGAGTTTAGCCCTGATTATCAGGGCGCTTGGCAGAGAAGACAGGAGCTTACCTGTTCTCCGGGTGTAATATGAGGAGCAGGCCACGCAGCAAGATTTCACACACCAAAGACTAAATCCCTCATAATTGACTGCAAATCTGAGCACACTATTGTTGAGCCTAATCCTGAAGTTTACCTCCCTTTCTTATGTGTGTTCTGTTGCTGGCGTGTTGGGGGATCTGCTTATTTATATGAAGCTAGTTGAAGCAGTATTTCCCATCAAGACATTTAGATAAGAAACTGAAAAAATACACTTCCGATCAATGAGATTTTAATGAACATGCTTTGCAGAAAAGTTCTGTTGTATGCACCGCAAAAAATTCTTATCCTGTTTACATTCCCTAATTTGGTCTAATCTGTTATTCTAGATCTAAATTTAAAGACACTATCAGTGTGGACTAGCATTTGGATCATTATAACTACCAGATCAGGCATAGATCACGGAAATTAAGCTGTATTCAGCTAATAATGCAGTTTTTCTCTGTCCATCTGTGTTTTTGTCATCCGTTCCTCTTCTTATCAGTTGACAGCTATTAATACAAAATATTATTGGCTTTAAATTTAAAGCTGCACTTCATTTTACTGTGTTTTTTTAAGCTGCATTGCATTGCACATCTAAAACACTGAAGACGTCCCTGTGCTTCAAATAAATATGTGATTTTTTTGGTCTTAATTCTAATGATTTCATAGCACTATAATTACAGTTTTACTTAGATAAATATCTCACATTGAGCTCTACAAGTCTCGCTAGCCAGGGTTTGTGTCAACAGCAGGCAAACAGTTGGTGTAGCAAGGGGAAGAGAGAAAACAAGCAAGAAGAAAACACAAAACATGGCAAGCCAGATGGACAAGGAAAAGAGGACAAGGAAAAGGATAAAACAGAACAACTGAGATTCTAATTTGGACAGAGCTGATGATCACAATAGTATAAACTGACCTGTAAAGAAAGAATAGATTTCTTTAAAAGATTTTGAATGTTTTCATGGAAAACATTGATTAGATTCTTTTGAGGGGAAAAACACTGTCCTAATATTAAACCTCTGGTGAAACCTTTAGGCATCTATTTGTTTCTAAGAGGTGCCACTGGAGTTTTGGCAGCGTGTGCACAACCCATCGACGTGTGATGTGTCATTGGGTTCATAGACAGTTTGGTGGCAGCTGTGACCAAACTTCTTAATCTTTTGAGAAACAAAAAAATTACCCGTGGTCCTGTGAGCAGTTAACGAGCGAAGCCAGACCCTTCTATCGCTCTGAAGCACACAAAGAAGCAAAGTAAAAAAGGGAGTCATTTTTAGTATCAGTACAGAAATGACGTGACATTTACAGAGAGACTGTGAAATTTTCATTTAGTCTCTGTGCCTCTCCCCTTCCTCACTCACAGTTTTAATTTTGGACTCATTCATTTTGACTCACTCCTTCCATAGAAAAAAAGATTTTATTGTTTTGCAAATACAAATGAATTATTAATGTTTCCCAGTCTAATATCAGGCTAGAGAGTCCTTTTTTATATTCCTCTGTTTGTTTTCACTTAACCAGTGCCCTTGGCCACTGAACTGATCCCAGGCCTTTCGTAATTAATAGTTGCTTTGTTTGTGTGGAGAACACTAAAAATACACGAGAGAGAGAGACAGATAAGGATAGAGAGAAAGAGAAAGAGAGAAAGAGAGAGAGAGAGAGAGAGAGAGAGAGAGAGAGAGAGAAAGAGAGAGAGAAAGAGAAAGAGAAAGAGAAAGAGCATATACCTTGCTGCCATTGAGCCATCAGTGTGCAACACCAACCATTGAACACAGCAAAACTAATATTCCATCCATTATCTGCCGCTTGTCCCAAACGGGATCGCGAGGGAGTGCTGGTGTCCAACCCAGCGCACACAGGGCGAGGACGGGGGACGCACCCTGGACAGGTCGCCAGCCCATCGCAGGGAGGAGCGGGACAGGGACGGCACCTTGCTCAAGGGTACCTCAGGGCAACCCATTGGGAAGGGGTTCGAACCCCTGATCCTCCGATCATGTGGCCAACGCCCTAACCACTAGGCCAAAAACTAATATTATTAACTAAAAATGTGAATGTTCAGCAGTATTAGGGTTTGGGTCAGGTTTAGGATTGCCTGTGGGTTATGCATAGAGGTTAAAATTAGGATTAGATTAAGGACTAGATTAACAAAGAGGCTATTACATTCAAATACAACATTCAGTTGTATTTAATATGGACGAAGATGAATAAATCTGCTAAAGCCGACTACATGTGGGTGCTACAAAGACAAAATCTAAATAAATTCAAGAAAAACCAAAATCTCTTGCTATCTTAATTATATGATCATTTCAATAATTAGTCAAAACAACTTCGTCAAAATAGTGTGCATTATTAAAACTTGAAAATGATGTGATTGAAACACAAGTTGTTGATTATTTGGATTATCATTTGGAGTCTATAATAGTCTGTATATATTTAACATTGAATTGACAATATTTTTACATTTTTTTTTGTTTTTTAAACTTTTCTTAGCATGGCTCCAAGCTATATCTCTGACCTTATCAGCCTCGTTCTATCTCTCGATCAGTACAATCCTCTTACCAGTTGTTTTAGTATGTTCCACGCACTCACTGGGCTTTCCTTGTGGCTGCTTTGATACTTTAGAATAATCTCCTACTCTTTATTATTTAAATTCAATTTAAATCCCCTTGTTTTGGCATGCATTCAAATCAGACACGTTTAGCTGTCTGTTCTGTCGTACCTTTAGTCAATTACGTTACCTCAGTTATGTTAAACTGCTTTCTTAATCTAGACTAGTCTTAAGATCAGTATGCATGTGTGTGCGTGATGTTTTGGTCTAGAAAGAAAATAGTACAGAGAAAGGAGAGAGATTCTCCACCTGCACAGCATGGCCAGCCTGTAGAGGCAGCTAGGAGTTTAACGATGCACACACTGGGCAGAGCAGCTGTTCTCACATCCACAGGCGTCCCTGCACACACACACACACACACACACACACACACACACACACACACACACCTTTACACTGAGGAAGGAGGCAGATGCTGTTACAGGCAAGTCAGCATGGATCCCCTCACTTTCTGCATATCTTTGGACCCATGCACACATTCACCCACACATACAGACAAACAAAACAGAAGGTGGGAAGAGATATTAGATTGTGGTATTTCTTTGGATTTGCAGGTCAATGTAAAGCAGCTTTCAGTTCCTTCCCACTCCTTCCAGAGAAGACATAACTGTCCTTTCGAACTATGGGTAGGCAATGATACTATCACGATCAATTACACCACAACACATTCTCCTGAGTTGACTAAGAACGGCCATTTATTTATCAGTATTTGGTGTGAAAAATAAATTAAATAATTTAATTCATTTTGTATTTCACTTTTTTAAGCAATTTAAGCATTTTATTGTCACATATAGCCAGTCATAGATTGCAATCATTTTATGGACTTTTATATATGAATCCTTATTTCAGTCGTATATTAGCATAAAGCTCTATTATTTTGCACTCTAAGGTTAAATGTAATGCACTGTGTAGGAATTAAAACTCGATCCAGTGCTCATGTATAGCATAATATGTCTTATAAATAGTCACTGGGATTTAGTTCCTTGCAGAACTAAATCTGCACTTCTTGGACGTAGAAGTCAGTAATTCTCAGCTTACAAAGTCCACTATATGGGAAAAGGGAACTATTTGAGATACAGCCCTGGTTTAATGCTACTTAAGGCAGATTGAACTAAAATGTGAACATTTGAAGTGTGACAGATATTCAAATGCAACATTCTAACACTTTTTTGACTCAGTGAAACTTTTTGTGCTCTGTAGAACCATTTTATGAGTGGTTAAGAGATTCCTCATCATGGAGAATTCAAGTTAATATGGTTTAACATATATATACATTTATAAAAACCCTTGAAAATATATTTTTTGTGAACTCCAGAAAAGCTTAATATTGTTTATCAGGAAGTTTTAAAAAACCTGCTGCATTTTTGCCAAAATATTCTTACTCAAGATTAACTAGTGAACTCCAATTGTTGACACACACACACACACACACACACACAGCAAAGCCAAACATAGCAACGATAGCGGTGGTTTTTAGCAAGGGATCTCTGCAGTGTTCAGTATGCTGAGAATGAGCTGAGGGATGACAGTGAGTTCTTCCCTCCCTGCTGTCAGGGGCCAGTGATGGAGGAGCTGACAGACAGACAAACAGAATGATGCCTGCCATTCCACTGCCCTCCAGCATGCAGAGCAATCAAGCCACAGGCAGCGGTGAATCAAACTGCGAGATGAGTAAACTGCCCCTCGGTGCTGAACTCTACTGAGAAAAACTGCACATGTAGTAAATGTTCAAGCAGCTGACTCAAGATCACTTTTCATTTATTTCATTCAAGTTTAATTCAATTACAGCAGCTGTTCACTACTTAAGGTCCTTCTGCAAACATATGATCATTTTGGTTTTGATAGTTTTTTATAATGATGTGGTAAAGCCCACCTTTTAAAGTGCAGGTGCTAATTAGATCGCAAAATTTACGGGGGACAAGCCTCGTCAAGCAAAATGACCTGGTTTTCACAACACTTCATCATGCCTCTATTGTTTTACTTAGACAGAAGAAATAAAATGTATTAACTGGAGGAAACTGCTTGTACTTTGATTAGAATTTGTTTAAGAAAAGGGCACTCAGTGGAGGGTAAACACTATAATTCATTCAAACTCTGCATAAGAAAAAGCATCCCTTTTACAGTGGTTAAAAAGATTGAAAATTGCTGGTCATACTGAAGTGAAAATAGATACACATCTTCAAGAGACTAAACTGAATTCTTTTTTTCTTGCAAATCTTAGTGCAAAATTATTAATAGCTATGATGTAGCTATTAGTAACTGTTAGAACAAAAAATTAACAGCGTCTGCACACAAATCACTGGCTTCACCCACATGAGCACCCCTGCCCTTCTTTTAATCGTCTCCTCCCTCGCCTTGCTCCACTCCTGTGAATGACAGTGAGAAGTTAATCCTCAGAGTGGGGGGCAGCTCACCTCGCCCTGTTACTATTGTCCCGGCCCTGCTGCTTAATTCATCCTCAGCTCATTAAACATGCCACTGTGTGTCTGAAACAAGCACCCATCTGAAACACACCGCTGACAGCACACTCTGTTGACCACCTCAGTAAATAACATCAGCTGAGTTCCCATGAGGCCTAAGCACCCTGTGAATAAATGAAAGAGGTGAGAAAAAAAAAACAAAAGTGTAGATCCGGTTTTAACACTGAGCGTATTAATCCCTGCTATGGTTACTACACCAAGGCCCAAGCACCAAAACCATGGTCCACAACTGGCCCAGCCAAATGAATCACTCTCCAGGACTGGAGCGTACTATATACAATACATATAGAATTAATAAAGCAAACAGGACACTTGAACCGTAAAGTTGTCAAATCTTTATTCACTAGTAGCTTTAGCTAACACAAATTGTTATATTTGTAAATTGTTATAGTCCCTGAGCAAGACCCTTAACCCAGAGTGTCTCCAGGGGGACTGTCCCTGAATCAGGACATGGAAGTCTGCTAAATGCCATAAATGAAAATGTAATGTAAATGTAAATTCCCTACTCTGGGACACAAAGACAATCCATAATCAGCATGTTTGTATGATCTGTAATCCAAAATATCATTAACCTTAAAATCCGAATGGTTTACAAAAGAAATATGAGTGTGAACATTCTCTGGGGAATACGTACATGTGTGCATAATTTGGAAACTCTTAGTGTGCAGAATTATTATGCAACTAAATATCCATACATGCGATGGAGCACTGCCCTGCATAAAAACCATGGTCTTCTTGAAAGATACAGATTTTTCTTGAACTACTGCTTGAAGAATGTATCTTCTAAACACTGGCAGTAGGTTTGGGTGTTGATTTTGATTCCATCATCAACCAACCAAAAAGGTCCAACCAACTCATCTTTAATAATACCAGCCCATACCAGTACCCCACCTCTTACTGGCATCTGAGTGAAAGTGGAGCTCAGTGCCCATTACTGATCCAGACAGGGGCCCAACCATCTGGTCCATCAAGAGTCACTCTCATCTCATCAGTTCATAAAACCTTTGAAAAATCTGTCTTGATGTTTCTTGGCCCAGTCTTGACATTTCAACTTATGTTCCTTATTCAGTGGCGGTCAAGTCTTCCTTACCTTGGCCACGTCTCTGAACACTGAACACCTTGTACTTCTGGACACTCCAGGTAGGTTGCAGTCCTAGAATATAACAGCACTGGAGGATCAGGGGTTCCTGGTAGCTTCACGTTGCAATCTTCTCAAATTTTTGACAATTAATTTGCATCTTTTTTTCTCAACATGTTTCTTATTATCGCTGTTGACTATTTGCAAACGGTCTGCTGGTTCTGTGACCTATTATTGACTTTTCAGAGCCAGTTAAAGCTCTTTTTGCCCATTTTGCCTGAGGAAAAGAGGCCGCCAAATTATGGCCACCATGACATAGGGTGGTTATCTCCTCAGGCCACACCCTCCCTCATTATACAAATACACATCACCTGATATGCTTAATTCCAATTAGCATTCAAGTTTATTTACTTGAAATAAACTTGAAACATATACTGAAACATAGACTAAATCTGGGGTGAACTGCAGTTTTCCCTGCTGTTTAACAAGCTTTAGAATTTTAGCATGATTACACATAAGTAGTCATATCAGACAGTGTCATCATTCATGATATTTTTGGGTTTCATGTACAGCATTGTGAACTTGCCCTGTGATGGACTGGCGACCCCTCCAAGGTGTTTCCCCACATTTTTTCCTGTGAGAGCTGGGTTAGATTCCAGCATCGTCCACAACCCTACTTAGGACAAGAGGCTATGATAATGAGTGAGGGAGGGAATGAAAGTGAAAGTCCTTGTCATTGCGAGGTCACAGCACAGCAGACAGTGAACCACAACGAAATTGGGCCTCTGCTTTTTTACCGTCTCCGTCACTGCTCCCCAGGCGCTTTCAATAGCTGCCCACTGCTGCACTGTGTTTGCTTGGGTTAAAAGCCATGCAAACACAGTGCAGCAGTGAGCAGCTATTGAAAGCGCCCGGGGAGCAGTGACGGGGACAGTACCTTGCTCAAGGGTACCTCAGGGCAACCTACTGGTGAGGGAATCGAAGCAACAATCTTCCGATGCTGGGGCAACTCCCTAACCACTAGACCACCGCTGCCCCAAGAGCTCATGTCAGAATGAATACTGGGAACTAAATATGGACTAAACTAAATACCAGCTGGTTAGATCAGTGATCAGTGAGACACTTCACAACTCAGATTTAAGTAGCGTCTGCTTCCTTGTGCTTTGTTTTTGCAAGGCAACTTGTCAATAAGCATCTTCCTAAGAAATCAACTTTTGCATTTACAGTTTTGAGAAACATCCTATTTCTGTTATCAAAGCAGTGTGACATTACAGGGTCATTGGATGAGACTCTGAACAAATGTTCCACCTTATTACTGTCTCATGTTCTGCTTTATGCAAAATGTAATATTTATAACATTTTATCTTGGAAATAATGTATATATATATATAAATAATGTATATAAACATTTTACAGTAAAGGATAAAATAGCTTTAAAAATATACATTACTTGGCAAAACATCTTAGGCACCTAAGCAAGTATTTTTTATTCCTTTAACACAACATGAAGCCATTCCCTTGCTGTGGTGTGAACATTAATGAGGAGAACTGGGTGCATTATGGTCCTTTTTCTGCAGTTTTCTTCATGCACCATATAATGCTTGTGTTTACAAGGTCACACACACACACACACACACACACACACACACACACACACACACACACACACAGAACAAAGGAAATTTCTGGAGTTGCTTATAGATGACCTTTTGAGAAACCACTTAGTCATCTTCTTGCAGGTCCTGATCATTGCTGCTGAACATTATAGGGCCTATGGGGAACATCCTCACAAGAAAACAAATTATGGGAGGTTGCCACCCCTCTTGTTAGCGAAATGACCAAAACACTTCCTGTTTTGTTAACCTGCCTTAATGATCAGAATCCAATCCCCAACTTGCATGACAATAATCTTGAATTAATGAGAACAGATCACACCTGGACTACTTGTGGAACCCACTGAGCCTTAAGTGAACTGTTAAGCTCACTCTAGCAAGGCCATTGCAAATAGGTGTAGGTGTGTGGCATGCTGTTATTCATTTAATATGTGACACCACAACTTAGCAAGCAATATGCAAGCAATATAACATAGGTGGTCTCACTACTGTCCTATAAACCTTCCCTTTTACTCTTGCTGGTACCTGTGTGTCACAAATCACTCCAGCCACTCTTCTCCACCCATTCCAACCTGCCTGAACTCTCTTCACTCTTCTTCTCTCTTCTTCATCACCTCTCTTCCACACTCACAATTACTCTGAAGTGCTGATCCCAAGTATTTAAACTCCTCCACCTTTGTTACCTCCACTCCCTGCATCCTAACCACTCCACTTTCCTCCTTTTCATTTACACTCACGTATTCTGTCTTTGCCTTGCTCACTATCATTCCCCTCCTCTCTAGAGCATATCTCCATCGCTCCAGGTTATCCTCAAGCTGGTCCCTACTCTCACTACAGATCACCATATCATTAGCAAATGATCATGATTTATATGCTGTCGAGACATAGTTCAGACGGATGCATGATTTAAGTGTGACAGAGCCAGTTTTAGGACTTTCCATGACATTTCTACAGCGTAAAGGTTGTGACTTTGACATGGCCATTCCAAAAATATTAACTTCATTTTAACATAACTCTTCTTTTTTTCAAGGGTTGCTGTCCTGCTACATTTTCTTGAGATTTAGAGTCAGGTGATATTGTCCTGTAGAATCCACTGCTTCATCATTATTCCATCAATATGGCAAGCTGTTCTTGTCCTGATGCATCAAAACAGATCCAAAGTAAGATATCACCAGCACCATGTTTCACAGATGAGATAAGGTCCTTAGGCACGAATGCAATACTTTCCATTCTCCAAACATATATCTGCTCATATATCCTATAAAGTTCAATTTTTTGTCTCACCCGTTCAGGAAACATTTTTCTAATAGACTTCTAGCTAGATGTGGTTACAAATGATTTTGTCATCCTTTTCAGCCGAATGAGCATCAACGGCTCTTTTTCTTTGGACCAAACTAATCTAATTTGTTTTTGCTATGGTACAATTTCAAAAACATGATGTGAAGATGATAATTTGATAGATCTGTGTTCTTTACATAAACCCAGTCAAACCTGATTGTCAAACCATAGACTGAAAACATCTGACCCTAGTTTTACCTTCCAATTAACTGCTGTTCCTAAAGGTTCCCATTGGTTTGCCTTTCAAAGATATTTAAATTTGTATTATTTCATAATAAATAAAAGGTTAAAATGATCATATATGTCTCATCTGTTTAATTGGGGGCAGTGGTGGCCTAGTGGTTAGGGCGTTGGCCACACAGTCGGAGGATCGGGGGTTTGAACCCCTTCCCAATGGGTTGCCCTGAGGTACCCTTGAGCAAGGTGCCATCCCTGTCCCGCTCCTCCCTGTGATGGGCTGGCGACCTGTCCAGGGTGCGTCCCCCGTCCTCGCCCTGTGTGCGCTGGGTTGGACGCCAGCACTCCCCCGCGACCCCGTTTGGGACAAGCGGCAGAAAATGGATGGATGTTTAATTGGGTTCTCTTCATCTACTTTAAGGACATATGATTATAGTTTTTGGTCATATTTAAGGGGAAATATAGAAAATCTGTAGGAATTACAAACTTTCAAGCACCACTGCATTTTACTAGGAAGAAACTGATAGTCCTCAGATCCGCAATACACATTCAGATTCAATCTCTGGACTTCCTCACATGGGTTTATGTTCATGGTTTGTTTCACTGCACTCCTGGATAAAAGGGAGTCTGAACAGCAACGGCAAAGTTTGAGCATGATCTTTTAAATAGTCTACAGACCGTACTTTATTTAACTTTATGTGAGGAACACTCCCCATGCAGTACAGGGTGCCTCAGGAGTGTTGTGTCAGCATGTACTTTAATCAGTGAGATTAAAATATATTGAGTTTACTCGGACTGTTATGACTAACAGTGATTAGTCATAGCAGTCATTATGAGCTGATTACAGGTTCTGGACGAGGCTTAAATACAAGTTCTAAACAGTCATTAGTTGTACTTGGCTGCAGTTCTGTTCTGTCTGCTTCTGAAAGATTTTGTGCTCAGTTTGAGCTCTTCATTCTCTTCATACAATGAATAAATTGGCTCTGTACAGTTAAGTATATACTTAAACTGCCATTTGTTGTTTATGTGATTTCTTTTGTTTTTCATGTGATTGTACTGTAAGATATTTAGCAAATACCTCCAATTTATATGACATTCATTTAAGATGAGTTTCCCCCAGTTTTATTAAATCAAAGCCACACTCCCCTATCCTAAAATCCAGACAGTGTCAATGTAGTTAAAAAGCTCTTTATTGCTTTTTGCTTTTTTTGATTATTATTGTTTCTTTTTTCTTTTTATTTAAAAACTAGCTACAATTAACTGTAACATATTTATTTTTTATTCCCATCAAGTTATGATTAAAGTTCATTTTTTTCCTCTGCTGTGAACTTTTTTGGAGATATTTTGTTTTGCTGGAATGATAAATGCAGCATGTAAAGGTTTGATTACCTCTCTTTAAATGACATTGTTGATTTAGTCATTTAAAACAGTTAATATTTGAATATCAATCATATTGTTGAGTATCAATCATATATCCTCTTCCAGGGGGAAAAAAAAAAAACATAACGAAGCAATTTCTCTGCAGATTTTAATTCAGTATGTTAAAATCTAAACAGAAATGGTCATTAAACGATGCAGGGTACAAAGACTACACAGCACTTCCTCAATAGTCAGACTAATATTTAATAGATTGGGTCATTTGCAAAAATGTAGATGCTTCTGGTCAAACTCCATGGTCCGCTGGTTTTCTAAGTTGACATCTTCACATAAAAATCAACCAAATATTAAGTTTTATCAAGACCTAAAATTAGCATACAACCCTGCCTATTAAATATTAAATATTCACTAAGTAAGAGACTCACAAGCAGTTGGATGGAACACTGTGAAGGATCTATGTAATCTAGAGATGCTGCTATGAAGTTTAGAGAAGAAGATTTCTTGAATATGGCTGGCTGCTTCATTTGAACACTCTTCTATTTTATGATTTGACACATAATTTCTGCTTTGCTCTATGGCACCTCACATGAACGGTAGCTTGCCTTTTCTGTGGAAAAAAAACGCCTACTATGGACAATTGAACAGGACTGTAACTGTTTATGGAAAAGTCCTTTCTGACTACCATCTGTCTGAGTGACTGTCTGAGTCCTGTAGGCTGAGCAGCCTTTGATCTGACACTAGATATGACTGGTATATTGGCACAGTGTCAGACAGTGAGAGTTACAGGTTTACCTGTGTGGGAGAAAACCTGCTGAAAGAAGCTATAAGGTGATGAAGCAAAAGAGGGAGTGGAATTAGTCTGCAGCATTGCAGCCTCAAGTCTTACACTGCTACATACCCTGCTTATCAAAAGATTGGATCATCTTTCAAAATGCTTTTAATAAATATAACCATGTTTTCTTTTTTGTTCTGCAAGGACTTGACATGATTTAGACAAAGTTACCTGGAACAAAACTATGCAGCATAGACACTTGTAGCATATTGTTTCTTCTGTTGTCATGTTACTTGTAAAGTACTGATTAAGCAATAGATTTGCAACACATCTTCTTAGCTACCATCTCTTTTCATGCGCTTCTGGTGTTGAAAATAATAATGCTTATAATCTGACATGCTGCCAGTGAAGGAAATGGACAGATTTTATCAATCAATGGTGCATTTAACAATAATGTAAAAATGAAACCCTCACTCATATTTTTTAAAGCAAAAACTACTCTTTATACCGTCCACATACCCTGATGGGTATAATTCTTAAAATGATGAGAAAGGTGAAGTTATTTGACCATTTTTCACAGTTTAGCTTGGATGAAATTTAGTTCTGACTAGAGTCTCTTTGTGTTTAAAGGCAGGTTTCTCCCAGCTCCTGTCAGTCTTATGGAGGCAGTTTTCCTGAAGCCCCACAGGCAGAACGGTTTTCCCTGAATGCTTTATCCAGAGGTCACCATCGAGCACACTTCTGCACATTCAGGCTTGGCGTTCATCTCTGCAGTCAGAGAATGAAGGCAGGTCACCTCTGGCATCCCAGCACAGCTTGTGTCAGAGTGTGAAACAGAGCAGTAACCTCTTTGCCTTTCAGTTGTGCTATTAGGCGTCCAGGTCAGTCCTCTGGCTTGGCGTTTTGAGGGGAGGCAGAATTTTAATTTCTGCTTTCGTGCAGTAAACGGACTTGCCTGGGCTTTTTAATATCTACTTTCACCTTTCCCTCCCTCTCTCTCCCTCTCTCTCTGTCCAGCAGGCCATATCACTCAGGCATTAGCATTGCCGGTGAGATGGTGAGCTGGTTGCGAATGTTCAGAGAGAGACGAGGTCGTCAGCTTTCAACAGAGAGCAATTCAAGATGCAGCATGTTTTACTGAGTTGAATCTGCATAAATGCTGGCATATGATTGGCAAGCTCTGGTGGGAGGTAATTTCAGTAGCAAGGGCACAGGCGCACACACATACCTTCTTACACAGGCGCGCACAACAAAAAAAAAAAGCTTGAGTCGGACATTTATCAAAGCAGAATACACCACCTCCAGTCTGCCTCCTGTAGTGCCTGTAGAGGATTTCTCTACTCCCTTTACTCTCAAACAGCATAAATTTACCATCCTGACTCTCATGCTTTTCTTCATTCCCTCCTGAATTCTATGCATCCACATATGAACAAGCACCAAAATAGTACAAATCTTGTTTTAACATCACACCTAAATGACCCCAAGCCTCCTTTTGCCCTCTCTGCAGGGACTGAAATAAACTTGATAGACGGTCTGACTGCTCAAAGCTGGAGATGGCTGCCTTCCATCCACATTTTCTGTCTTCCGAATAGCGATCAGGTTCTGGAGTTGGACAGATTCCAAATTTGGGTTTTGTCATCCATTTCATTATGCTTTTAGCATGTCTTTATCACCTTAGCCTTGTCACTTCCCCTTGAAAGGAGTCAATAAGACCAACTTAAGGAACATTATACTACAGTATCATCTTGTAATGCCATATCTTACAACATTTACATTTACAGCATTTAGCAGATGCTCTTGTCCAGAGTCACTTACAACAGTGCTTTGTCTCCACATTTGAAGACAACTTACTATAGTGGCATATGTACAGTGGTGGCAACTTACAATGGTGGCATATGTAAAACTGGGCCCCAAGTCAACATGAACCATATAAATGTCATGTTGTGTTCATAGCCATTATATAAAATGATAAATAATTTCTATAATTTAATTAAATAAATGATGCAGGCACATGAACACCAGTTCCAAAACAGAGCACTGGGTCAACACACAGTTTCTTCTGAAACTCTTTTCCGCACCTCTGCCTGAATCTAAAATATGTTTCTCACCTGTAAGTTACTCTGGATCAAATTGTCTGCTAATTGTGTAAATGTAAATGCATATAACCCAGCTATATTTTATGATTATAACGACGCTTCATATAGCAATAAACCCATTAGTATCAATCACTGAGAGCTCTGTTCATCATTCTCTATACAGTAAGAATTTTTCTACTAATGACTGAAAAATTAAAGGTTGAAAGTTAACAATTGAAGTGACTTGACCCAGTAGTGCAGGACACTCTAAGAGGAGCACCACACTCACCACAGGCTGGATCACTTCTGGCAGCTCTTTGATAAACAAGGAATTACACCTGCCCGACCCAGGGTGAAGAGTATGGGGCTGGACCAGAAAGAGAACAGCTGCAGAAAGATTTCACACACTCTCTCTCCATCTCCACTTCTGATGTCTTATTTTGTCTAGGGGGGTTTTGTTTTTCTCATCTGCTCCTCCCTCCTCAGTGAGCCTTTGTGGAGCATGTCCCAGTGTGAGAGGGTATAGCAGGGACAGAAAAGGGAAGGCAGAGGGGATTCGATCCTGAGGCTGGGAGGGGGGTGAAGGGGAAGAAAAAGAGGGAGAAAATGTGTGTGTGGAGGGGTATGTGTGATGTGTCCATGGCAGCAGCGGGCTCAAGCTGAGAGTGGAGATTGGGGAAGGAGGCAGCAGAGCACACACGAAAAGCAGGAGCTCTGGAGGAGAGCATCTCTCTGATGTGAGGGGAGAAAGTGGAGGGATGGAGCATGTTGTGTTCGATGCTTGCTGCTTGTTTTAAGTCTGAACATCACAGCCATGTGGAGTCCCCACACTCCCGTTCCCTGATGCCACACTCTAAGACTGCTCTCACTGATCAATCTGATGTTTGGCATAAGGCACATACAGACCGATCAATCCAATTCTTGGTGTTATGTCTATGCACTCCAGCCTGTGATTTGAAATCTAGCATCAAGTAGTGCAAATGTACATTTCTGTGCTTATATATGTGGAAAAAATCAAGACACACATACAAAATGACATTATAAAGAAGAACACATTCATCTTCTGCTGCCTCTCCCTATTTAGCAGATTAGCAGTTTGCTGCTAGTTAAAGCGCGGGCAGCGGTGGCCTAGTGGTTAGGGCGTTGGCCCTACGATCGGTGGATCGGGGGTTTGAACCCCTTCCCCATAGGTTGCCCTGAGGTACCCTTGAGCAAGGTGCTGTCCCCGTCCCGCTCCACCCTGCGATGGGCTGGCGACCTGTCCAGGGTGCGTCCCCCGTCCTCGCCCTGTGTGCGCTGGATTGGACACCAGCGCGACCCCGTTTGGGACAAGCGGCAGATAATGGATGGATGGATGCTAGTTAAAGCACATGCTAATAAACCCACCAGTATTATTATTCTTGTGTAAAATCTAGAATATGCTATGACAGATAACAAGACCTGGGTCCTTTTGGGATAGAAACAGCAGAACTGGTTTACATATGTTTTTAAAGAACAATACACAACTGACAATGAACTAGGCTAAGAACTAATTATTTTAGAGAGAGCCATTGGCAAAAGAAATGTTAAAGAAATGTTCATTTAGGGTGTAGTCTCTGTATGTTCTGATAAACAGTTTTATCCAGGTTGTATGGTCCTAAAATTGATTCATAACCTATAGATTATGTGGTCACTCATCGAACTTTGAAAAGTGTACAGGAAGTGTATTGTTCAAATATCGAATGGAGAAAAGCAGAAAAGCAGCAGTGCTATTTTTCTGTTGCATCCCTTGAACAACCTTTTGTCAGCACTTTTATTTTGAAGAGTAATGAGATACCGCTGGAATAATCATATAACATACAGTTACATTCCAAAGACCATTTATTGTTCAGATTGTATTGTATGAGATGCAATAAATAATACCATAAAGGGAAACAAAATACTAAAAGGTAATCCCAAGTATGAACGTGTAAACCACTGGGGACATTCTTCCGGTATTGTCAATAAAGTTGTGCTCACCATGTTGACCAGGGTAGTGAAAAAGCTATTTTTCTAGATTGGTTTATGAAATGTATGCTTTGTAGTATTGTTTCACTCTATGACTCTTGAGACTCCTGAGAGCCCTGATATTTTCCTTTACAGTTCACTATAATTCTGGAGCTTGTTGTACTATTAATGATGGGAAGGGGTCACAGTCCAGATGCAGTAAAACAAGCCTAAACCATGATGCAACCGCTGCCATATTTCACTGATGGAATAAGGTTGGAATGCGTTTCTTCTGTCTCTAAGCAATGTTATTGGAGAGCAATAACCTTACAACCATGGTATGCACCATTTCTAGATGTTAGACTCATGAACATTAACATTAACAATGTGAGACATTGCACCTGCAACAAAATACTTTTTAGAATAAACTCAAAAGGCTTGATATTTACTAATCTTACAGTTAAATTAAACTTAATATTTATCCTATACAACTTATTGTTTTTTTCTCTAAACTCTACATTTGACCCCAATCCTGACCTTAACCGCAGCCTAAATGTACTCACTTCCTGTCAATGACCATATCAAAGTAAATCGAGAGTGATAACAGTTTATTAATGAGCATTAATGAGCATTATAATGAGATTAAGCATTTATCGATACTTCTTTTTGGAAAAAGAATTTTCCAAAATAAAGTGGGGCCCAAAACATGTATATTGTTTTATGTGGCTTTATAATTCTATATATAGTTTGCAAAACGCAGAATAATGCAGAATATATATTTTCAAGTAAAATGCATATGTATGTAGAGCAGTATGTTACCTCTTCAACTCTTTAAATGTAAAGCAAAGTAATAGGAAAAAGCAATTTTCTTTTATGTCAGGGTGACATATAATAAAAAAGAAAATCCCTTAAAAGATGGTAAAGAGTGGGAGAATGTGAGGCTGTGTGCTGGCAGAAGGAAAAGAGCGCTCTCTCTCTCTCTCTCTCTCTCTCTCTCTCTCTCTCTCTCTCTCTCTCGCTCTCTCTCTCTTTCTCTGTCTATCTCCTCCACACTGGCCTTGGGCTGTCTCTGTTGTTTGCTGAAGGTTGAATCTCAGGCTCATTGAAAAGACCCCTCAGCAAACATGGCCGCGTGTTCCCAAGAGCGTTTGTGTGTCGCCTTTGTGCATGTGTGTGTGTGTGTGTGTTCTTGTTTATATATGTGTGTGTTCATGATGACACACTGCCGCAGCCTTGCAGCCTCTGCAGCAGCCTTCAGAAACGAGGCCCACACACATCCGCAACACACACGCTTTTGTTCCTCTAACCCAGCGACAGGCCAATCTAATAAAGATGTGCGAGAGTGCTCCAAAGAAGACATCCAGCCTCACTTGCTGCTGCTGCAGCACTTTGCAGCTGATCTGTGTATGTACACTGGCCGGTAAAAGGACTAGCGTTTTATCACCTAACTTTATTTTGTTTGCTTGTTTTGGAGGTTTGGTATGAAACATTTCAGTTTCATTTGATATGATGTCTGCCTGTCTTTATACAGAGGAATACACAGAATGCTGAACTAAAAGCAACAGAAACTGTTTTTTTGTCTTTCACAGGCTGTTTAAGCAAGAAATGAGCAAGAGCTTATATAAAAAACTTGAACCTCACACAATAATGCATGCCTATTTATAAATGCAAGACACTACACAAACTTTTGACTAGCAGTGCACATCTCTGTATTCTGTATTCTGTAATGTTTTTTCTTCATTTTCACTTTGCCTTTCATTCGCTTCCTCCCTACGTTTATCCCTGATGCCCTCTCGTCTGTTCTCTTTATCTCTTGGCTAGTTTTCTGGCTCTGGTTCAGATTTGTCTTGATACATTCCCAAAGAGCAGCCGGATGAGGCCGGCTTGTCATCTGAAAGGTTATGCGGCTAATAGAAGCCCCATCGGGCAGTGATTTGTATAGCAGGACAGATTGGCTTGTCTGAGTCTAGATGATGTGTATATTTTCCATCCTTGGTTCCATTGTTTCTGTTCCTTTCTATTGAAATGGAGGTTCTGAAAAGGAGGGTGTAAGCAAGAGGATTCTGTTTGTCCAGACTGTTTAGAAAGTCATGAGCTACTGAACTAAAGTATCAATTATTGAAGCGGGATGCCTGAGAGACCAACAGCGTTTCCCTTTACTCAGAGGCAGACTCCTTCGTCACTGTCATCATCATCCTCTTTTTGACCTCTAATACCGTGGCCTACACTAACTCACGCTGTGTGTTTCTGTGATGTTCTAGCACAATGAAGCATTTCTGTGACTGATATGATGAGCGATTTTACATTTACAAAATGAAGGCAGCAGGTGTTTGAGGTAAATTTGCTGGTTATGGAATGTAATGCAGGGAGCAGAGAGAGAGGGAGAAAGAGAGTGAGAGAGAGAATCACAGAAAAGCTTTCGTAGGACAACGTCTGATCACTGGGTCTATATCTCGCAGCTGTCCCAACGAGTATGAATGTTTTCCATTGCCAAAAGTGACTAAGTTGGCCATGTGAGCATAACAACTCATCCACAGACCAGCGGAGGACTGTGTCCTGGTCTGAGAAGCAGGAAAGTGTTCATCTCTTACATGGGCATTAGACAACACCAGGATGCAGCATGAGAGGAACATAAGCTGGAGGCAGTGTAATGCGCTTGAAAATGCTTGGAAACTTTAAGTCCTGGCATTCATGTGGATATTCCTGTGATTCATGCCACCTACTTAAACATTGTTGCAGATTGAAGGACACCCTTTCATGGCAATGACATTGCCTAATGGTAGTTGCTGCTTTCAGCAAGATAATGTGCTGTGCAACACTGCAAAATTGTTCAGTAATTGTTTGAGGAACACGACAGAGCATTAAAATAGATCACAATCAGATCAAACACGTGCAGGATGTGCTTGTTCCACCCCACAAAATTCATGAATCCTTAAAGGATCCGCTGTTAATGTCTCCTTGTCTGCCACAGCACATCTTCAGGAATCTTGTAGAGGCCATGCCACCATTCAGATCTGCTTTGGCATCACTGCACACCTATATATACATACAGTACTGTGCAAAAATTTTAGGCAGGTGTGAAAAAATGCTGTAAACAAAGAATGCTTCAAAAATGGAAGTGTGAATCATTTATTTTCATCAATCAACAAAATGCAGTGAATGAACAAAAGAGAAATCTAAATCAAATCAACATTTGGTGTGACCACCCTTCACCTTCAAAACAGTATCAATTCTTCTAGGTACATTTTTAGGTACACTCTTTGCATTTTGTAAATTGATCAAAATAAACAATCATTATTTATATTTCTGAAAGCATTCTTTGTTTACAGCATTTTTTCACACCTGCCTAAAACATTTGCACAGTACTGTATATATATATATATA
>CM029375.1:13649765-13852791 GCA_017165825.1 Hepsetus odoe | reverse complement strand
CACACACACACACACTCACACACACAGAGAACATGGCGGACATGAAGGGAGTCCCGGCAGGCAACGCGAGGCGGAGACGGAGACAGACACACACGCGCACACACTCACTCACTCACACAAACACATACACACTCACTCAGTCACTCACACAAACACACACACATACACACTCACTCAGTCACTCACACAAACACATACACATACACACTCTCACACACACATGAAATTAAAGAAATTATAATAATGAAGGAAAAAAACAAACAAATATATATATATATATATATATATTCCATTATTTATTTCACTACTTTACATTATTTTAGGGAAGAGAAAGAATATAAAATAGAAACAGAATAAACTGGAATGTATATTAAACATATATTACATATTTCATATATTCCACATTGTTTATTTTGCTATAACGTATAACCCAATACATTTATATTACTTTTATTTTTTCATATATGTAAAAAGAGAAAAATGTGTGTGTGTGTGTGTGTGTGTGTGTGTGTGTGTGTGTGTGTGTGTGTGTGTGTGTGTGTGTGTGTGTGTGTTTGTGTATGCGTGTGTGCATTAATATATTTGCTTTTTTTTTTGGGCTGTTATGAGAGAAATATAAAGAACGGCCAGAGAGAGAGAGAGAGAGAGAGAGAGAGAGAGAGAGAGAGAGAGTCCTAACATGGAAGCATCTGCTTAACCAGTCTGTATCAGTCAGTAGAAAAAGGCTGATGTGGTGTGAAGATAGATGAGAAGAAAGGTTATGACTTCCATCTCAGACACATAGACTGAATCTCTCTCTCTCTCTCTCTCTCTCTCTCTCTCTCATCACATGTGTCTCTTCCTGTCATGTGTGGTGAAATGCTGAACTCAATATGTGCCATTTAGAACATTCTCTTCAGAATGATACACTTTGATTTCTGTCACGGATGATGGGATTTTCACATCACAGCTCTAGTAAATAAAGCTCTAATCTCTTTTTAATTGTAGAAGCAGAATGGCGTGCTGCTTAGACACACCCTCGCCCACCTCCTTCTAGCTCAGAACTCCTTTTAGTATAAACACTCTTTCCTCTTAGGCCTAATGAGCGGCTGCAGCCTTATGCTTTAACACACAAAAACGTGAGAAACATCTCTCTCTCTCGCTCCTTCACACCCATATACTCACACCACAGTTTGGTGAGCGTGTGTGTGACAATTCTGCCGCATGGCAGATCCAGAACCAGCAGGGGAGACGCAGCATTAGTGTCTTACATAAAGCACATTTATAGTGCCTCTCGTGCTATATAGCCACTAAAGCTATTACTGGAAAATCAGTGTCCTTTAAGATGCAATACAGATGTATATAGACAATTTTTTCAATTTATAAGATAAACTTAACTGGGTCTTCTACTCCCTGGCCAATTTATGAGGACCACCTGCCTTATAGGTTCTATACACTTACTATAGCAAATTATCAATCTATCTAGAATCTTTCTCTCATGCTCTTTTCAACTCATCTGCTGTATCAGTCATAACAAAAATATGAATAGATATCTGGTATAAAAATATTCGCCCCATATAATATTCTGGCATGTCATAAAAATCTGAAAATCTTCCAAGGTAGGACATGACAGTGGACAAGAGGCTGGCTAGGACAAGAGTAGGGGGCTGGACTGGACAGGATGCAGACTGGGGCATGAGAATGGGGAGGACAGGAAACAGGATATCAGGCTGGACAAGGAACTGTACTGAGAACTGAACTTGAGACTGGTTTGAACACCGGGGCATGTCAGGAGACAGAACAGGAAGCTGGGGCATGACAGGGGACAGGAACAAAGATCAGGAGAGACAGGAGAGTGGCACAAAGACTGGACACTAGACTGTGGCTTTACTGGATTGCAAATTTAATGAAATGCAATGAAATCCAAAGTTTAAGTCAGCAAATCACTTTTTAGAGTGTTTTTAAAGAAATTCATACAAATACCTTATATTCCTGAGAAACAGACATTATGCTTTATGAAATTACTTAAAATGCCAAAAAATAGCTAGCCTTGTCTGCATGTTTCAAGTCATGATCATGATTACCAGCAAATGTTTCAGCAGGCTGTCTTTGTAGAGGAGTCAGACTGAAGTTCACGGCCCACTCAAATCCACTAAAGGAACTGCTGAGCCTGTGCTACTGCAGGTAAGATGGGACCTCCTATGCTTGCTGCAGAGCAGAAGAAATAGTGGAAGAAAGTTCGCAGAGAGGCAGTCCTGATCAGGCAAGTAGGAACATTTTTATTGTTAGTTCATTTGTTGCAACCTGAGAGTGTGCACACTGTGTTTTCTCTTTTTAGTGATGGCAGGAGATATAAGAAATGGTTTGTGACTGAGGAGAGGCATAATTCAAATGAGCGCCAATATATTCATCACCCCTGTGGTTTTGTTACAGAAGAGGGTCCTGGAGATTTTTTTTTTGTGTGTGTGATCACTAGCTGAATTATGTTTCCCACAGGATGCATAACTGTTATTATAGATAGAGTAGCATTTGAGTATTTTACCTTGAATTGGGCCAGCTGGTACAGGCAAGAGGTAAATCCACCCTGAGGTGAAATAGAAGGCTTTGCAGATAAATGCTTTGTATGACATACATGATGACATGCTATTTGAAAGAACTTACCATTGAAAATTTGCCATGCAAATAAACTCTACACTCTGTGGACCTCTACCAGTGCCTTGCCTTTGCTAGTTCATGGGCCTCAAACAGTTTGAGAGAATGCTGTTTGAATGGTGTATTGTGCTGGCAACCTGCTGTTGATGTCCCTGGCTGATAAGGTAAGTGATTTTCAGATAGTCTGTGTTTAAGGCGAGCACCTGGATCACATGGAGCAAGTGTTTGGATGTTTGGAGTTCCATGGATTATAGATTCAAGTAGCAATATACAAATATTTCAAATAGACTGGTAACTAGCTGGGCCATGTTGTCAGTAGTAATGGGGTGTATGTACCCCTAGAATGGGCGTGCAGAAGTAGCTGCAGCTGCATTGTTTTTAAATCTTTTTGGTTGTTACCAAGCAGAACATGCAGCACATGCTCATTGTGGGCTAATTGCTGCTCCAGAAGACTCAAGGTGGCACATGCGGAGCCTTTTTTAACAATTGCCAAAGCGGAGCAAGGAATGCTGGGCAGTGGTGGCCCTCAAAGGCCATCGCTGACAAGTGTGCAAGGAATACCATGTGGCCTAGAAGCATTTTGATAATAGTTATTTTGTCAGGGAATATGAAGACAGGACCACCTGATAGAAGGAATGTGGTAATTGCCTGGTTTGTAACACAGTGAGTGCAGCAGCATTTTACTGTGGAGAAACTACCTCCCGGAGTTGTTGTTGGTGGATTTCCTGTCTCTTGACTGGCCTATGGACACTTAACCATACAGCATACAGACAAGATCAAAGTGGCTGAAAAGGCCCTGGGAGTGCTTGTGGACTGCTTGTGAGATGACACAAGCCTTGACAGAGAAGAGATTGTAACTGGCAATGACAGAAAGTTACACTTAGAATTAGTTTTTGACCTGGTATTTCTTGCAGTGGGCTCAGCTGAGGGGGTAGAGAGGTTGCTAGACCCAACACCTCAGTATACTAAGTCAAGACATGGCACCATTAACTTAATGCTTTGTAGCATAACTAACCTTTGGAGACAATCATTGCCAACAGGGCCCATAGAGGGCTATTTGAAAGTAGTCCATTTTTTAAAAATCAGCCTTCTTGGGTATGATTAGCTGTGTGTTAGAACTGGGACTAAAGCTGAGCTTCCTTACACTAGGCTTATCTTTTGCTCCAAGGTGCCTTGATAGTCTTGAGACTTCACTGTGTTCCTGTACAGATTCAAGGCCCCTGTGTCAGATGCAGCAAAATGGCCCCAAAACATAAACAAGGCCATTCCTTTGTTTACAGTAGTAATGATATCTTTTATTTGAAAGTTGTTTTTCCCTTCTGTCATTGCAGACCTGATGTGACTTGCCAAAAGCTCTAGCTCATCACTCCAAAAGAACATTCTCCCAGAAACCTTGCAGCTTGTTGAAATGTCTCTTTGCAAATTCTAGCCTGGGTTTTTTGTTTTTTCTTTCAATAGTGGAGTTCTTTTGGAATTTCTATAGCGTGATCTAACAGTGACATAACTTGACCCTGGAATTCAGCTTGAATGTCTTTGTATCTTTAACTTGGATCTATGCCTACCACCTACACCTTCCTTCTGATCGTCCTGGAAATTTCCTCTAATGGCCTTCTCCTGGGAAACTGACTACAGTCCGATGGACCTTAGACCTCTTAATAATGTTTGCAGCTGCAGTTAGAAAAACGTGATGCTGCTTGGAGATGGCGTTATACGTTTTCTTTTAACATGTTTACCTATAATTTTCTTTTTGAACTTTTTTTTTCTTTTTTTGGACTTGTGGTTATGCAGTTGATTCCATCATTTGAGGATCGCAGAGTTCCCACACCAGGAGGTTACCCTAAGGTAAAGGTGAGCAAGGTACCATCCCCAGCACTACAATGAATGTATGTCTGGTGCACTGTGTGTTGTGGCGTGTTCACAATGACACTTTCACTCTCACACAGACTCACGCAACTGTGCACACAATGATACCAAACTACATCGTGGCAAATTTACTGTGTTTACATTTTGACAACAAAAATGCAATTTTGGAAGGACGTAAATAGTATGTATTACTCTTTCAACCAGCCAAGGTGCATCCACCAATAAAATCTGCCAACAAAAATCCAGCTTTCATTCACTGGCCAATTATGAATGTAATGAAAAAATACACATTCATGCAGAAAGCAATGTAGTTAAAATATGAATTTTATACTCAAAATGTGGGGGAGTGAAAGTAGTGGAAAGAAAGTGCAGTTACTAAAAAAGTGATTAAGTACAATAAGAAAGTGCACTTTACTCATAATGAGATACTAATTAAGATAAAAAGTTAAATATTTGCTAATACTAGTTATTGACTAAAAAACACAGTTTTTTTATCTACCGCTAGTTAATTAAGCTGTTAATGTTGATGACTGGCCATCAACCAATGTCAGTTCCAAATCTATGGCCAAAAACTGGTTTAAATATCTTGATTTGAGGATTTATCAGCAAAATAACTTTTAGAGTTGGTATATACTTTATTACCATACAATCTGCAAAAGTGTAAAACATCCCATAATTAAGCATCATATAACTTTTCTTTTTTTTCCTGCTTTGCCTCTGTTTTCCTCTTCATACAATAGTTCAAGATAAAACAAAGTTGCTAGTTGCTATGGTTGCATTCACCAGCTCACACCACCTTTGTGCCTTTCAGTTTCAATTTTTGCTTTGAATTTCTTTGCCTTTTCAAGGCCATTTCTATAATAGCTTGGAGTAGAGAGCAAAAGCTTCGTAACAAACTACTCAGAAAGCATTCACACCAGAACACATTCAGTCTGGAGCAGGGGAAGGCATGAAGGAGGGGAGGTCTTTATACCTCTTTTATTCTGTGTGGTTTTAGTGGATGCATGTGTGTGTTTGTACAACGATGAGCAACTTCTTTAACTAGGCAAGACCATAAGAACAAATTTCTGATCTATAGTGTTGGCCAGGCAAAAGGCCGAAAGAAAAAAACCGTAAGGAGTTGATGAAGGAGAAAGTAAAATTGAATAAATAACATGTAACAAGCAAAAACACAGCAGCATGGAAAGACCACACGAACGCAATATTAGTTTTCACACACTTTTAACAGTATGAGATGAGCAGTGAATGTTATTAAACAGCAAAATGGGGTCCTAGTTGGCCACCTTCTTATTTCTGATTATTCATATTCAAAATGTACGTTCCATACAACCTAGGAGGTTTTTGTAAATGAACCATATTATATATGTATTATACAGTGTGTGCATGAAGATGACCAAATTACAGAACATAAGAGTTCAGTGATGTGTTTTGAAGAGGGAATATATAGCAAACCCAAATAGCGGAGTGATAGAGTATCATATATAATGTCACCATAATCTAACATGGGAAGAATGGACAAGTGAAAGTAGAACACGTTCCCCACACACACACGCAAAAATTAAAATTGTGGATTTGACTTCTGACCGTAGGATGCTGATATGATGGGAGAAAGACAGATGACTTCCAGCTAATATGCCAAAGTATTTGCATTTTGATCTTTACACTTTCAAATTTAAAACTACCCACCTAATTGTGGAGATCTGGAGTATCTGCCACAAAGATGTTAGCCGCAAATTCTGTAAACGGGGCCTTTAAGGATAATGCTTCTTTGTCTAGCACATCCCCACAAAGGGTTGATAACATTTTTTGTAGTTTGTGCTGATGGGCTAGCCTTCACTGCCTTGGGGGCCAATGACCCTGTCACTGGTTCACTGGTTGTCCTTCACTGGACCACTTTTGTTGGATTAACTGCAGTCTAAAAGGAAGACTCCACACAACCTCTTTTGTAGATGCATGTGTCATCTGGCTTTCTCACTTTTGTCCTCGTCAAATCACTCCGAGCTCTATCTTTGCTATTGTAAGTGCTTCTAACACATCAGTTTTACATCTAAATGTTCATTTACTGCCAGATATTTAACAGTACCATGATAGTCAGAATTAATTTAATGATGCTAATATTTCACATTTCACCTGTCAGTGCGTTTAATGTTGTGGCTGGCTGGTGTATGGGTGTGAAAGTTTATATGTGTGTAAAGGTTTTTTGTTAGAGCTCTGCCTCTCTGATTCAAGCAATTTGACCTTTCCTCATTAATCTCCTCTGGAGAGGAAATGAGCAGCATTAATCTCTGGCCTGGTGGGAGACTCCTCACTAATGCCCACTGAACTGACCATAGCCCATCCAGGCCAGCTCACTGCAGTCCGCCTCCTGTCCAGAGACTTGGCCAGCTCCAGTCTTGAGCAAAGTCTGTGCGCCTCTGCGGCCGTGTTTCTGCCAGCAGGCTCGACATCCTCAAACCCTAGTCAGGCTTATTTCGCTGGATTAGACATTAAGACAGTACACAGCCAAATACACTGCAGCTAATGTCTTTGCCAGCAGAGCAGTGCCCAGACTAGACTTTCTCAACAGAAAAACCTTGACTTTCTTTAAAAAGTAAGAAAATGAGCCAGCAAAGGCCAACTGTCAAATCTCTATCAAAAGAAAAGTTTCTTCTCTTTAAGTCAGCCAATAGGCTGCATGTCAGTCAATCAATTACCCTTTAAAAAGTGGGCAAATGCCAATCAGAGCAACTGAAAATTCAAGTAAAATTCTTAGACATTTCGAACTTCATCACACAATGTAAAAAGGATGGTGAGTTGAAGGAAATGCATGGCTGTAGGCAGTTTCAACCAAGGCACTTGCCATCTTTGGCCTGGGCACTGAGTTCATGCTCCAAGAATCAAAGAATACCACTGTTTGCCTTCCAGGATGGGCAAGACTGTGAGTGCAATTGTTACCTTTACTAAGCAAATTGTTAATGTTCACATTGTTGTATTATATCTAAAAGTTAGATTTATCTTCCAGGAATGTTGAGGTATTACAGGGTGATTCAAGGTTCAAGGTTCAAAAAGAGCCAGCATTACATTCCATACATACTTCAGTTTTGGTCAACTTGTCCCAGATTGTTTTTTGGATGTGCCAATCACTTTGGCACACATCAAAAAAAAAAAAAAAAGAAAAGTTGCTGAAACTGAAAAGTGAAAATATTAGCTCAAAATAAGGAGCTCACAATGATGGTATGGTGTGGATGACAGATATTTAAGGGTGTAACACATTCAACCGCCCTATGTGAGCTGGTTGGACTCCAGCACTCCCCCGTGACCCCGTTTGGGACAAGCGCTCTCCACTTACTTTAGTCCAAAATAATGCATCCTTGGACTATACAGGCCATTGCCAGGAACACATGCCAAAGTTTCTTCCATCTTTTTTTTTTTTTTTTTTTTACACTTGTTCAAATATATTACTCAATTAATAAATGTACAACCCCAATTCATAAAAAGATGGGACGCTGTATTAAATGTAAATAGAAACAGGAAATGAATCATTGCAAATCTCATAAACCCAAATTTTAGTCCTAAAAGGACACTATCAGAACACATCAGTTATTTTCATGCTCCTCCCTTTAAAAGGAACAAAAAAATAGAGCAGTTAAAGGACAGAAGAAAAACTATCTTCACTCTAAGCTTTTTAAAAATATCTTTCTGTAGGGTCTGTTAGTATTATGTAAAAACATTTACACTGAAATATTACCTAAACTGGCCATTTTACCAGAAATGTAACACTTTTTTTTTTTTTAACAGGAGATGCTAGGAGGAATCTGCATAGCACGGATGTTCCAAACCAAGTTCAAGTGTTCTTAAATAGACAATCTTGTGAGTACAAACAAGTGAGTAACTGCGTTATTTATATGTACAAATGTGAGTGTAATGTCTTCTATTCTATTGAATCCTTATGATTTTATTATTGAAGTTATTCCGTTTTTTTAATGTTCTTATGTTTAATGTTTATTAATTTCAGTATTTTAGCTGCCATTAATTAAAGTGGTGTATATGTGATCAATATTTATTTGTTTTATGGCCCATGTATTTCATTAAACGCAAGTTTAATGGATAAACATATCATGTTAATAAGTAGGCCCTGTTTGTTCGATTACCCTGTGTCTGGCAATTTGGGCAGTGTCAGCCCAAATTGCTAAACTTGCAATGAAAAACTAAAAAAGAAAACCCTGAACAGATGTGTGTGTAGAGCAGCTGCTTGCCTGTGTTAACAGTGAGAGTACGTGCCGTAAAAAAGCTTTACTTTTATTTTTGCTGAAAGCAACACTTGTACATCATTCATTATCAAAGATGGGTTTTGTTTGCTGTTATTTAGCCCTAATGTTTTTGCTTGTGTCTTTGTTTTTAAAGCACTTTTAAAAGGAAACCCAGCTGGAACTTATAAGCTTCAGTGTACATTAAAGATCTGGAAATAAAAAGCCATGTTGCTGACAGCAATTATTTTGTGCATTATTTATGTTGTTTTAGGTGCCTAATGCTTGTTGAGTAGTCCGGGTCAAATGGTGGCACTAGAGGAAGAGCCAAGTTTCAAACTTGGCTCAAAATATCCAGACATACCACCTGCTGTATACAGCCGCGGCCAAAAGTTTTGAGAATACACAAATATTAATTTTCTCAAAGTTTGCTGCCTCAGTTTTTATTATGGCAATTTGCCTATACTCCAGAGTGTTGAGAAGAGTGATCAGATGAATTGCAATAATTTGCAAGTCCATCTTTGCCATCAAAGTGAACTTAATCCCAAAAAAACCCATTTCAACTGCATTTCAGCCACAAAAGGTCCTGCTGACGTCAGTTCAGTGATCCTCTGGTTAACACAGGTGAGAGTGATGAGCAGGACAAGGCTGGAGATCACTCTGTCAGGCTGATTGAGTTAGAATAGCAGACTGGATGCTTTAAAAGGAGGATGGTGCTTCAGTTCATTGTTCTTCTTCTGTTAACCACGGTTACCTGCAAGGAAACACTGAAGCAGCAAACTTTGTGAAAAGCAATACTGTCATTCTCAAAGCTTTTGGCCAACACTGTAGTACTGTATCAAGAGTAAGGCAGGGGTAGGTAGGGATATTTAATCAATCACAGAGTCTTTTCAAGCTACAAGTCAGAAAAGTGATGGTCTCTTTTAAACAGTAAATGTCTCCTAGTTCATTTTTTTAATCATTTGCTGGCTGGGGCAGTGCTTCTGTGCAGTGACTGTATAACTGTTGCCTCACAGTGAAAAAGCTATGGGTTTGACCCCCAGCCAGGATTGCCTGGGTCCTATTTGTGTGGAATTTGCTTGTTTCTGTTTCTGTTTGTTTTTTTCTAAAGTGGCCACTCTTTGAGCACTGAAGAAGTTCCATAATGCATATATGGATGACTACTTTTCTGGATATTTTGTAAGTTCGTTTTTTCTCTAGTGCCACCATTGACATTGCATGCCTAAAATAATGGCAGCAATAGTTTTATATGTTGTGTATATATTTAATTTTGTGTGCTAAAATAAAAAATACAAAAATGCATGCAAAACGGTGTTATTATATATGGCTTTTTGTGTGACGTTATCATCTTAATTCCCATGTATGTGACATGGATCTTAGTTGGTTTGTTGAGACATCACACTGCTTCTCTCTGTGAATCCATACGTTACTTAAGCCTCGGAGCAGACTTTTCTTTTTTGAAGATGAAGGTTTTAATGAAGATGTGCAGACAGCACTGACACAATGATTGTTGAGGGACAATTTGAATAGGCCATTGTATGATATTTTGCAATTAGTTTCCTTTTCTTTTGTACTCTGTCCATTAAGCTCTTTCTAAAGGCTTTTCATACAATTTTAAAAAATCAATGCAGTTTAATTTACAATGACAATGCTCATCTGGCGATGTAAAAAAAAATGGATACGATCTAATAAGCTCTTATGTCTGACCCTCATGAATTGGTTCATCAGCATTTCATGAGGCGGTGGGATTTTTTTATGTGCACGGATTGCTGGGTAAGTGGTAAGTGTGGCTGAGCTTAAAAAACATTTTTGGATGCTTAAAATGACTCATGGATTTTGCAGTAACGTGATAATGACCTGTGACTCAATTGCTCATGCCGGTATGTGACTCACCTCCACCCCCCATACTGACATGGTTACTACATGGGTGGATAGCCTGGCAGGACCCCTCAACAACACTGACACTGCCTGGCAACCTCTACTTCAGCTTCTTCTCTTCTGAACTGTGAGCCATTTCACTTGCTGTCATTTTTGGCTACAATATCTTTGTTATGAGTCAACTGACCTAGTCATGACCTCAGAATCACGGTTCATCTTTTGCACAATTTACCCCACAGTTAACCTGAATCAGCTAGAGCATAGGATGACTGAGTCAAAAAGAGAACATCTGGCATGGCTTTACATTAAATTGAACTAAGAGTATAACATATGGCCAAATATATATAGCTTAAAAGAAAAATAATGCCCATGAGGTTAGTAATCTGAGACTCTGTAGGACTTTATTTAAGATTTTGGGCACCTTCAGTCTATTTTTACACTGATGTAAAGAACTTGACTTTATTGCCTGAGTCAAGATTTTTTGTTCCCTTAATGCAAGCCTTTACGTCTCATTGTGGATGAGAAGTGTAGGTAATAACTTAGACTGATGGTTTTCACTCACTGTGGGTCCACGTTGAAGTGTGTGGGTTGCAAAAAAAGATGCAGAGAAGAGTACAGATCATTTGATTTTCCTGCAAAAGCAGGTCTAAATGAGTTGTGACTGAGATCTGAATCAGTCAGTTTAAAACAATGTGCCATTTTAAACTCAAAAAAAGCTTAAGCATTGACACACACTCACCCAGCAATGCACACACACAACCACTTCAGAGCTGACAAACCAAAATGCTCCTGCACATTCAAACCTTCGGATCAGTTGTTTTTGCCAGATGCCATGAGAAGAAAATTCCTGAAATATTTTGTCAGTTCTGCTATTAAATAAGCTCATTATTCCCTAAATCAGAGTGCAGAGCTGATTATTCTACTACGTGATCTGACAGCATGTAACAGACTAAGTGGGACGTGTTAACGTGTTCCAAGTGAAGGAAACACACTAAATGTTTAGTGTGTTTACAAAATGATGTGATTACATTAAAAAAATCACATCAAAATATCAAACAATGTTCTAATCTGCCATTGAATCTTAAAGCTACAGGGATATTTAATTCATCCATCCATTTCTTGCCGCTTGTCCCAAACAGGGTCGCGGGGGAGTGCTGGTGTCCAACCCAGCTCACACAGGGCGAGGACGGGGGACACACCCTGGACAGATCGCCAGCCCATCGCAGGGAGGAGCGAGACGGGGACGGTACCTTGCTCAAGGGTACCTCAGGGCAACCTATTGGGAAGGGGTTCGAACACCCGAGCCTCCGATCATAGGGCCAAGGCACTAACCACTAGGCCACCACTGCCCCTGGATATTTAATTCAACGATGTATTTATTGTTCATAGTTTATGCAACTGTATTGAAAAAGATTAAATCTAAAGATCTAGAACAGTTTATCTTGAAACAATTTTACAATGCATTGACTGAACCTTGGATTTTAAATGCCCAGCTACTGCTCCAGGCTTAAGCTCTGATGTCTAACCATACACTTATGAACCAATGTTTACCAGATCAACCTGGGCTTATTAAAGTATGTAGTAACTGAAGTTTGTAATGCTCATGGCATCTTTGTTTTCATTAATGTTGTTGCACAAATCCAGCTGTTTTAGGTGTCAGCTGGGTTGAGTAAGCCTTTCCTGTCAAGGCTGGCAGTTCTTGTTGTGGGATGAAACTCACCACGATCTCTGGAGATTTAATGTTGGAAGGTGAAACTACATGCAGAGGGGATAGATTTTATAAAGTCATGGGCTAGCAAAAGACCTTTGGTCCATCTTTATAAGCAGTCCAAATGGCCCTCACCTTTCGGGTAGTCTGTGAATTGAAGTGGGCAAGGTTTGGAACTGCCCAGACAGAGAGTGTGATAATCCAACATCTAACAGGTAGAGACTGGTGCCAGACCTGAACGCATATACGCTGACACACAGCACACTAGAGCACACACCAATTCTGTGTTATTAAAGGTGTCACCACACTCACACAGAATTAGCTTGTCAATCATTGTGCCTCCTGTCCACAGAGAGGCTGTACGTGCTCACGTCTGTGTGAGAGAGAGTGAGACAGAGAGAGAGAGAGAGAGAGAGAGAGAGAGAGAGTGTTTTGGGGGGGGGGGGGTTGTGAGAGAGGAGTCCATCCACTCTTTTTTTGTCTTTCAAATGCTCACTGTCATTCTCAATCGCAGTGTCACTTTATGCATTTCTCTCTTTAAATAGAAAAAAGATGCCGCACACACCTCCCTGCAACATCTTCCGCCCTCTCCCCCCACCTCTTCCCTTTCACCCTCCCACCATCCTTTCCCTGCATTCCTTTCTTCTTTTCCTCTCTCCTTCCCCTTTCTAACCTGCCAAAATATCACAATGCATTTTTATCCTTTTTTGTTTTACGCGCTGTGTCATTGATCAATGCAGCCCAAATGCCAGGACTCCATCACGCCTCCAGTGTGTGATAGCGGGATTCGGCTGCGGCCCACTGGAGCCTATCTGTTCCATCTCAGCCTCTTGGACAAAATGTCGCTCAGAGGGAGAGAGAGAGAGAGAGAGAGGCTAAACTAACATATGTCAGCCGTCCTGTCATCCCTCGTTGGGCTGCCCGCGGGAGGCTTTTGTGTGTGTGTGTGTGTGTGTGTGTGTGTGTGTGTGTGTGTGTGTGGGGCGGGTGTGGGGGTGGGGGGGTGTGCAAGTGTCGAGCAGAGGGCAGTTTTTGGCCTGATCTGACAAGCTAGGCAGTCATGGTTGAGTGCAATGTGAGGCCGAACCAAGGGACAAATGGGTAGCAAAGGTGCTGTGTGTGTGTGTGTGTGTGTGTGTGAGACTCTGTCAGTTTCCTCTTGGCATTATGGGGCAACACCTTATTAGCCCCTAATGACATTACTACACTGATTAAACATAACCTGTTTGGGTAAAGGTTGGGAACAGAAAGACTAGGTCTAAAGAATGATGTGTGTTTCTTGGTATGATTGCATGCACCCCCATGTGAATGACAAGTTTCTCAGGGGCTGTTTCTAATCAACAGCAACAACTCCACAACAGCAGCATGGGTTTTTGGACCGATTTCCTTTTATTCCCCAATACTGACAGCAAGTACAAACTGTGTTGAACAGATCCGCTGCAGACGAGCCAAAACACAATGTTCCTCAGGCTTCTGCTTCTCAATATGCGTGTGAAGTACTAATTATGTTCATCTAATAAGGTTATTACCTGGCTTTGCAATGCTGTGAGCTGTGAGTGACACAAGGAAAAGTGTCATCATGAACGTATGGCTCACACTTCAGCTCTCAGCTCCCCGGGAAAGCGAGCCGTATAATACAGAGCAAAGCAAATAATTCTCAGGCAGATTAGAATTGAATTTCAATTTGGTAGGAAAACTGCACTCTTCTCTATGTCAATACAGAGCAAGACTCACTTCTCCCCAAGAGATGGACGTTCAGCCAGCTTTCTTCTTTCAGGCATGGAATACAGTAATAAATCTTATCTTTGCTTATTCTCTTGCTATTCATTTGTTAGTCCAAGCTGATGCCACCCTGATAATGGAGTCATTCAGTTTCATCTTTATGGACTGACCCACAGCTTTAGTTTCCAGCTAGCTTTGCATAATCTTTTTCAGATGCTTTTTATACATGCTTTTTAAAAAGGTTAGAGCCTTTAAATATTACACTTTTGTGCTAATTTAAATTGTTAATAGCATATGATGCTAATTGTGAATATTTTTACTAATGTTTGCCACAGGATCCTAAAATATTGTGTAAAGATTTACTGGAAAAATGCTGGCTATGATGGAAAGTGTGGGAACAAACAACCCATCAAACTTTGCCAGATGTGGGGCTTAGGGCTCATAGGTCAGGCTGTGCATGAACATCAGAACTGGCCCGTAAAGCAATGGAAGAATGTGACCTGGTCTGATGAATCAGATTTTGTTACATCATGTGGACGGCATGCTGTGTGTTGCTTACCTGGATGCACAGAGCTGGTTTGGTGATACAAGGCACAATTTTAAGCAGGTGGTTTTAATTTCATGGTTAATTAATGTATGCAACATACAGTACTACAAGAATATACAGAATATTCTCTCATCAGGATAAGCATTTATGGCACTATTCAGTGAGATCTGAAACTCCTGCAGCATTTATGCTGGATATTGGATATTCTCAACTCTTCTCTTAACTCTACTAATTAAACATTTGGCTGCATTTTGGAAATTATTGTTAGACACAAGTGAAAGTACATTTTCTAAATGCAATGAAAAAAAAAATATTTGTCATTTAAAAATATGAAAAGCCTTAGGAAAAAACTGTTCTACAAACTTTAATAGTTACAGTCACAGTACAAAAATCGGTGTAGTAAAACCCTTACGTCCATCTGAGCCTAAAAGGACTCTCGCTGTTTTTATAGCATCTCTATAGATTTTTTAGGAAAGTGAACATGCTTTTGTAATCTGTTTTGAAATGAAATGTTCACTCCTGTCCATCCTTTATTACAAACGCTTATATCGCGCAGGATGGCAATGAACTTTGTGATACATTACACAGCGAACATCAACTAACCTTGAATACAAAAAATCAGGCATAAAGTAGTAACGCTTTGATACACTGTCTCTGCCATCGGCTCCGTCTGTTATTACCTCCTATACCTCTCTCTCTGTATACAATGGGCTTCTGATGGATTAGGGGTATTTTCCTCTTTATTTTGCGGTGTGTTGTGACCCTCATTCTGTGACAGTGCTCTTACATCTCAGGCTCCAGGGGGAATTCTGCCCCCCGCGCTGCACCCCAGCCTCCAGATGAAGATGTATCGCAGGTGACCTCTACACTGACGGGAGCAGTGTAGGGATGCGAGAAGCGTAACTTCTTAATGCTTCTATGCCACCATTTTGCGGAGAAAGCTGTGTGTGTGTGTGTGTGTGTGTGTGTGTGTGTGTGTGTATGTGTGTGTGTATGTATGAATGTATGAATGAATGCATGCATTTGTCATTATATAATCTGCATGTGTCCATGCCTGTGTTTCTCTATAAATGTCTGGTTACCTTGGTTTTTCCTTGAGGAAATTGGTTCTGCTATATGTATTTGAAAATGATCTTGAAAGCTGGATCTAGAGGCTGAGATAACTTGACAAAATGACTAATAGCTTTCATCATGAAATAGCCTTTTTACCAAAGCACTTGAACTAAAATGCCTCAACTATAATTTCAGTTAAACATTATATTAATAAAACAAGTATTAACCCTTTAAGGGATAAACCTAGGAATGTCTGTCTAGACATTAATTTTGACTTTTAGAAAAGGAATTCATAAAAAATAATTTGTACCAAAGAAACGACAAAAACATGCAGGACAATGGAAAGCAATTATGGTGAATAATCTGAACAGTGAACTTGTTTATGAACTTAAAAAGGTCACTCGGAGTGTTTATTGATTATACAGTGCCCTTCAGACTTATTGGCACCCTTCCTAAAGAAGACTGAAAAGGCTTATAAAAAATTCACTTCATCCGTTGGTATCTTAATATTGACCACTGAAAAAGGTTCTTGCTTTTATTTGAGTTAATCTTAGTCTGAGAATAAAGCAACCTAATAAAAAGCACTTTCAAAAATGCATTTTACTTTCCTGTCACCTGCAGATAATTGCATGAATTTGGAGGAAATGTAAATGATCCCAAACATTTTTAACTTCATATTTTAAGTCGAGCTAAGTCTTTAGAAGCTGTTAAGCAGTTTCTCATTTCAATGTGATATAAAAGTAAGATGACATGCGGTCCAAATCCTCTCACTCACCATGGGAACAATTCAAGAGCTTTCCATAGCAGTGAGGCAAAGGTGCACCAACAAAACAGGAAATTTATACAAGAAAATGGCTGCTTGATGTAAAATTTCCAAATCAGCAGTTAGGAAAAAAATATTCAAAGAAATATGAAAAAAATTCCAGTATGAATTCAAAGAATCCTGAACACGATGCCAGTTTATTTGGTGGAAAGACGCAGTCAGAAAGGTCAGCCAGTCATTTTCTGCTGCTAGTCCCAAGCTGGGTCGTGGGGGGAGTGCTGGAGTCCATCCCAGCTCACACAGGGCGAAGGACAGGGACACACCCTGGACAGGTCACCAGCCCATCGCAGGGAAGAGCGTGACGGGGACAGCGCCTTGCTCAAGGGTATCTCAGGGCAACCTATTGGGAAGGGGTTCGAACCCCCAATCCTCTGATCATGCTACCAATGCCCTAACCACTAGGCCACCACTGCCCCCAGTCACAGAGGTGGTCAGTGAAATTAAAACTCTCAAAAGTTTTAACATTAGAGTATTGTAGCATATTTGGGTTCCATGTCTCTGTTTGTGCCAGCAAACTATATGGAAGGTGTGCCAAGAAGCCTTTCCTATCTTCCAGCACTTGCAAAAGGGCAGGTTCGCTAGATGCCACTGGAACCTTAATTGGGACGGGTTGCTGTTGTCAGATGAATTAAAATGAAGCACTATGCCTCAAGGTAGGTTTAGTACAGAAATAAAGAACACTACAGAGAAAAGCATCTAATACCAAGCCTTAAATATTGTAGAAGAACTTTGATGCTGTGGAGCTTTTTCTTCTTGAAAGACCCTGGCAGTCTTCCTCACATACATGGGATTTTTGATTCCAGGAATCCAGAGATTCGATTTATTTTGGGATCAAACTGTTACCTTTTTTCTTGTGGTAATGGAGCAATATGGTATGTATAAATTTTCTTTATTCGCTAAATAAAATAAAACTTGATTAAAAACTTGATTAATAACCTTTTTTACAAATATTAAATAACAGTGCCAGCAATTTTGGATATGTATCTGTGACAAGTTCTGTCAGTAGGTAATTCTAATTGCATCCTCACTGGAAACATTTAAAAGTATTTTGCTGTTTTTCAGGAAGCCTCTTAAAAAGAAATCTTATTTTCTAAAAGTCTCATCTCAATTTTTTTTTAGAGAGAGTCTACACAACATATAAATATCATTTCATGGCTACAAAGCAAAACTATAAGAAAATGCATACTAAAAAAATATTTTTAAATCTGCATAAACTAGCTATATAAAGTGCTATGCACTTTAGGCACTTAAGCAAATTGTAGAAAACTGTTTAGCTTGGCAAGCATTGATTAGACAAACCAGGTACAAACAGAATTTGTGAGAACCGGGATTCCCTGTGGAGAGGTTAACAAGATTTTGAAATACATAAAATCACTACTCACTGCACATATTTGTATTATTGTACAGGAGTGTTTAAAAGCGCAATTAAAGAATTACGACCCAAGTAAAATCCTTTTCAAAACTGTTTTTTGTTTGTCAGACACCTAAACCTAAGCACAGTAATGTTCCTATTAATTTATAATGGTTTGTGAGTTTGACATATTAGTGTTAATATGACCACACATTTCTGTAAATGAACAATTCCAGTATTCAGTCTATTAAAATATCCTCCTTATCATTAGCTAAACATCTGTTTATAATATTGAATGCTAATTAAAATGATGATTATTTCTACAATGTAGAATTATACATTTAAACGTAGGAGTATATATGTGTGTGTCTGCATGTATCACTCTGGCAGTGTATCTTGACTGTAAGTGGACAGGGCTGTCCTGGTCAGTGTTAGTGGACAGTGTGAGCAGAGTGAGCTGGGGGACAGGGTCTTGTGCTCTAATTAGGCTGCTACTGGTGGGGAGGGTGTGGGGGGTGGACCAAGGCAAGTCTAGTTGAAGTAGGGCTAAGCCAGCCCCACCACTCTGACATTTAGAGGACGTTCACAGTCTAATTTAAGCCTGGTGTTGCTCCTCAAGTCAGTGCTGTTCCTGTCTGGTTTATCCATTTCACACCTGCGGAGTGACACACTGAGAGAGAAAAGAATGGTGGGTGAGAAAGGAAAGTGAGAGAGAGATTGTGGAAAAGAGAGAGAGACAATAGTTTAGCTCAGCGATAAACAATAAGTTGAGAGGACTTTTAAGCTCTCAAATCTTGCCTAATATATAATTGGTGATACATGCAGAGACTTTGGCTTTGTTCTCTTTACCTCATTTAAACCTCCTGCCAGAGAAGTTGGGCTTCTTTCACTCTCCTGCTGTGCTTAGGAAAAGGTTGTAATATAAAGGAAAAGGATGTAATATAGGATTCTGCGTTCTTCTGTGTTTCATTTCTATTGAAGAAGCTGTCTTAATAGCTAGAAGGATGTGGACAAATTCAAAATGGGTCTCACACTAGGTGATTATTACTGATTTGTTTCAGAATAATATAGAAATATGACTGATGTGTGATGTGGACGTGTGTATGCACATGAGCTCTAATCCTGTACAAGGTCCCTAATAAATGGCTGTTAAATGGGAGTAGCACAGCATGGGAATTCAAATCCTGACTTTTTCAGTGATGTCGATATTTTAGGCTTCCTTGCAGAAAACTATTTTTGAGTTTTTCTGAAACTGTCTTTATAAGAATGTGCACAGTATGCCGTAAGTTGAATTAATGGTAATGTTTTCTCATTTTTCCTTGAGCCTCTGCGGCAAACATTCAACCATGGGGCCCTTTGAATCTAAAACCTATTATAAAATACAGAAACAGATTCAGTCTCTCCTTTTTGCGGCGATGATATTTTACATTCGACATCCTGCCACTCAGGACAGTGTGAAACGCCGCACAACAGAGGAACAGTAGGAGTGGACCTGTGTATTGGGGTACAGGGTTAAAGAGGAAAGGGCAAAGCCATGTCTTTGAAGGTCATAATATTTTTAAGGTTAAAGTTGTATAAAGCAGCGACAAGTAACCATTTGCAGTTTTTAGGGAATGGGGGTAATGTGGGCAGATGAGCAACTCATGTGCATTTGACATAAAATATACACTGAAATCTAGCATGGTTGTAAAGGGGAGGTGGAGGTGTGGTCCGGACATAAGCGCGTAGCCAGAAATCAGGATCTCTTCTTTATTATCAGCATATACATAAAAGCATCCACACGTGAAAGATACCCTGTCCCAGGTACTCCCATACATACAATGACTGACACTGGGTAGTCTTTTAGCCTGATGCTACAATTGTTTAATAGATTTTTCTCTCATGAATCTACATTCAGGACTCCATAATGACAGAGTGAAAACAAATTTTTTGACATTTTGGTAAATTTATTAAAAAGAAAAAACTGATATATCACACTTACATAAGCATTCCGACCTTTTGCAAACAACACTTGAAATTTAGCTTAGGTGCTGCCTCCCATTTTTTTGATAACTGCTGAGATGTTCCAGAAGGTCAACCATAACTGCAGGCCTCCGCCAATTTGGTGGCTAGACAGTAACCTCTCCTCAGCGCAAAACACATGAACGCCTGCTTTCAAAAGCAACCTATAGGATACTCAGACTGTGAACAATAACAAGATTCTCTGGTCTAATGAAACCAAGACTGAACTGTTTGGCCTCAGGTCTCATGTCTGGAGGAAACTCGGCACCACTCATCACCTGCACAATATCACAAGTAAAGCATGGTGGTGGCAGCATCATACTGTGGAGGTTTCTTTCGGTGGCAGGGACTGGGGAACTGGTGCAAAATAAAAATATATGTCCTCAATAAAAACCTGTTCTACAGTGACCTCAGACTGGGCTGAACGAGTGGCTTAGATACAAATCTGTGAATGTCCTTAAGTGGCCCATACAGAGCCCTGACTTGAACCCTATTGTCTCTATCCAATCAAAGCTTAAGAGGATTTGCAAAGAAGGATGGCAGAAAATCTCCCAGTCAAGGTTTCTATAGCCTGTTGCATCAAATCCAAAAAGATGCAAAGAAGCTATAACTGCTGCAGAAGGTGTTAATTAAGTACTAAGTAAAGGTTCTGAATGCTTGTCAATATTAGATTTCAGTTTTTGTTTTTTGTTTTTTCATTTTAATAGATTCACAAAAATATCTAATAGTCTGTTTTCACCTATTATGGGGTACTGAATGTAAATTCCCGAGTAAATATGGTAGAGCATTAACAGCCCCATCAATGCAATATTCAGCCTCTCAAGCCTTATTCATTAAATATACAGATTATTTTTGCTTTAATAGAGCTTGTTTGTAGCATTCCTAGCCTGACTGCTTAACAACTCAAATGACTGCTATTTTGGGGGGAAAATAATGTTTGGCTTCAGAATGCGTTGATAATGACAGACTGCAGATAATACTAAGGGCTACTCTAGACTCTATGGATACACAATAAGATAAAAAAACACCCCGTTATTCAGGTTTTATTCGCAGGGACATAAGAAGGTTAAGATGATCATTTTTGATTCTCTACCAGAGTCTTGCTCTATTATGGAGATAAAAGTCTTGGTGAGTGAATGTTAATTTAAATGCAATGGCAAGATTACAAACAGATTAAAAGAGTTTGACCTGCCATCATTCAATGTCAAAAGATACCTTTACTAAATAATACTTTTTATAAATATACTTAATGAAAAATTTTTACATTAAGAGAAATAAACAATAGGCCTGCTGTTTATAGAGATACGGATCAGACCGTTGCTGGTCACTGTAGCTCCCTGAGCTTGTGATCAAAGGTCATGGCTGGCTGCCAGACTGACTGAGTGAAGTCCTTTCTGGTATTGACTCTGGGCTATACCCCTAGCACACACCCAGAGCTTAAGTATTTCTCTTCATCCTTCTATCACTCTCTTTGTTCTGAACATATGCTTTTGCCTGTCCTTATTAAAACTGATGCCTTCACATCATACTGTAGTGTCATATCTGTGAAATATTAATGTTGTGGATCCTTCTGTTGTTCTCTTGGCTGTTAGTGCATCTACGTGTGCATGTAGTCTCTTTCCATTTGCTGTCAAGCAAAAGAACAGACAATTGAGAAGGTGCTGCTTTTTCTTCGGTTTGGCATCTTGGTGTCAAACATGAGGAGGCAGGCCGTGAAATAATGGGGTCGAAATGGAGGAGTAGAAGACGGCTCAGAATTTTCCAGAAGGTGCTATGAGAACGTGTAGGTGTGCGTTAGATTCGGGTGAAGAGAAAGGATAGGTGTTAGCAGACATTTTAAGAGAGAAAAACGCGTTTGGCGAGTGTGGGTAGGCTTTTCTTTTTGGGGAAACGTAAAAGAGCAAACGAGTAATAGAAAAAGTGTGCGTTGTTATTGAACGTGTGCTGCATTTAGAGGGAAAGAGGTGTGTTTTGGCTCAGAGGAGTGAGAGGCATGTGGGTTTTTGTCTTTGGAGAAGGACGCAGAAACTTAACATTCTTTCTGAAACGCAGCAATACAGAAGATGTTTCATTAGGAAAGCTCCTCCATTTTTAACGAAGTTTAAAACATTGCTAAACTCCGAGGACGGCGGCAGGCATGTGTGTGTCACTCCATCCGTGTCAAATTCTTTACACGCTTTTCTGCTGATGAAAAAAAGAAAAATACACTGAAAAGCCGGATGGTACATTTTTCTAAAAAGGCGTTCTGCTCGTGTCCTTGGAGTCTTCACAATACCTACCCTCATGTCTTTTCACTTTTCATCTGAATAACATACACCCACACACTCAACCCACCCACTGACGGAGTGTGTGTGCATGTGTAAACACACATTCACATAGTGAAAAGATAGCTGACCTTGTCCACATCACCCTGACTGCATTATTTCCTGTGTGTCCTCATTGGGTCAAAAAACCTGAGTTTATCTGCATAGCCATGCTTATGTATGCAGGAAGAAGAAGAAGACCAGTAGAGGTGATGTTTCAGCACCTTCCGTCTCTCTTGTCTGATTTAATAAGCCTTAAACGTCAAGAAAATGGACGAATCTTCTTTTTAAACTTCTAGGCACTGATGTAGGTTTAAGGTAAACTTACCGAGTGTGTGTGCGTATGTGTGTCTACGTCAGTTTGTATGTGTGTGTTATTGTGGCTGCCTTGGTGACACACCCAGGGAATCGAATGATCAAAGGAAACAAGGACTTTCTTTATGGCTCACTCTGTCTTTATTGTGTTTATTGTCTTTGCTCCACTGGGGCTGAAATGCCCAAGCCTTGTCAATTAAAACCCCCCTGTCAGCCCTCTACACTGATAAAAAAATTCCTCCTCTGAAGGCCATGCCATGCATTCACTTGTGCAGAAGTGTGTTTGGAGAAAAAGGTGTATTGAATTTCTTTACAGCAGTGTCAGTCTGTTCAGTCTGCCCTAAACAAATAGCAGCTTTACAAAAGAAAAAAAACACATAACTGTACTTCATTTTCAATTGGAATCTTTTGGAAACATGTGAATCTCTCTTCCGCTGGCAGTCCTTCCCCCACACTGATTCATCAAACAGTTGCAGTGAAGTTTTGTAAGCTCAAAAGAGGAGAACATTAAGCAAAGTTAAGGCCCTGCTGGGAAGTTTCCTGGCACCAGTAGCTGAGACATTATACAGAACCAGGCCTTCGATGTTGATCAATGTTGCGATTACCTTGTCATTTACATTCAGTCAGGATTTTAAGTAAATATACATAAAACATCTGGATGGCATGGTGAAGTGGTTAGCACCTCTAAATGAAAATGATCTCGGTATTGAATCAGAATCATAAAAACTTTATTGATCCAGAGGGAAACTGCTTGAAGTTCAACTCCCAGGAGGGGCGTCCTCGGTCCTTCCTGTGTGGAGTTTGCATGCCTTCCTCAGCTTTCTCCCACAGTCCCTGAGTCTGAGTTCATCCTCCAGTGCACTTGGTCCATGACAAGACTGTAAACCATAGTTTCTAATAAAATATATTTTATACCTCTACATGTATACTTCAGAGTAAAATGGTCAGTTCATGTAAGTGAGCTGCAGAAGTACATGGAGGAAAGGATTTTCTTCTTTTTTTGGTGGGCAAGGTAATTAAGCTTGCCATTAGCAGTGAGCAGTAATTGTCACTCTCTAACTAATTGCCGGACTAATTCAAGAAGTCAATCAGAACCTTTTTTAAAGAGGGAACTTAAGACCAAAGTCTTGTTGCCAGAAAGTGGTAGTAACTAATTATATTTGCTCAGTTACATTTATTCATTGAATTATTTAAGTAAAATGCCACATCTATGGTCATAAATTTAAGCTTTTATTTATTTTCAAATATATTTATTAGGAATTTTAAGGGACACGGCAGCTCTGCAGTCCTGCATTTAGTTTCCAGCGTGGCCAAGGTCCTTTCTGGGTGGAGTTTGCATGTTCTCCCCAGCAGTGTAAAGACCTCCATGTTGAAGATATTACATTACCTGCCCTGCAATGGTGAACTGGTGAACTGTCCAGGGTGTTTCCCCACCTTTTGCCCTGTGTGAGCTGGAAGCAGTTGTTGGTAATAGCCGATTCCTGAACTAGTCCCAACATAGTTAAGTCAAGTCAAGGGTGGTGGTGGTCTAGTGGTAGGGTACTTGCCTCAAGAGGTCCCCGGTTCGAACCCCACCTCTAGCACTACCAGCACTGGGTCCCTGAACAAGACCCTTAACCCTTAGTTGCTCCAGGGGGACTGTCCCTGTAATTAGGACATGGAAGTCGCTCTGGATAAGAGCGTCTGCTGAAAGCCATAAATGTAAATGTAAGTCCTAAATGTTGTCAATGCACATTCTGCAAATTCAATGCCACTGCAATTATAATTAATAATAAGATGATGACTGATGAAAATTCTTCTTCTTCTTCCTGATATTATTATTATTATTATTATTATTATTATGAATAATAATAGATTGCCTGGTTTACAGCTAATGGGGGAAATTTGAATACTCAGTTTTTCTTCTAAAATAGAATAAAGTAAAACATTGCTATAGTTCCTGGCATAAGATGCACAAAAACAAATTGGTTAATGTTTGATATGTTGAAATAAACAGTTCAGAAGAACCCTCATATTATCAAATTTGTGACTCAATCTGATTCAAGTACAAGTCCACACCACTGGTGGAAGTAGCTGAAGTGTGGTCTTGTCTCCCTTTTTTAAAAATCAGAAAGACATAAACAGAGGCAGTGGTTTTCTGAGAATAAATGAAATATGTATGATGTCTGACTCTGTCGTTAGATCTTACCTGATACTTTTGTACTTCTGCTCAAGTTGTTTTGAAAAGGTGCTTTTACTTCTACTCAAGTAATTCACCATATAAAAGTAACACTTGTTATGTAAGCATGAATTTAGGCTATGCTGCCCAGCTCTTTATGTTACATTACCAAAAAACAAAAAACTAAAATTATTTTGAAGATGAAGTATTTTGAATAAAGTGACCCTTTTATTCTCTACAAACAACTGTAATTCGACCAACTTTAGTTTTCCTAGAATCACTTACAGTTATGAGATGAATGTTAATTAAATGCTAATTTCACAAAAAAAAAAAGGGAGACAAATGTAGTTCAGAGTGTCTGGAGTGGTTTTTGGCTGTGAATGGAACTGTGTAGTTGAACATGTAAAGGGAATTGAGGCAGGAGAGTAATGAAGTGGAAAATATGCATAATTCCTGAATAAAACATCATCCACACCATTTTATCAGCTTCACCCCAGCATGGGGGCTTGATAGTGAGGTGACAGCGATCTTATGTGTGAGGAAGATCAAACACTGTCTATGGCAGTAAGAAGGCTGTTAAACGGGGCAGTGGAAGTGTGATAGTTTAGGCCTGAAGATTCAGGCCAAAAGCTGCTTTTCATAATGTGGAAGAGCTTGAAATATTGACCTTTCTTGGTCAGGAAAATGATAAATCATCACAAGGCACATTTACATAAGGTTAAATATGGTGTAATTGAATTACAGAACAAAGAGAGTTTCAGTAAAGTACAACTTCACTTAAAAAAAAAAGATTAATTAAGAAATGACTTGACTTTTTCCGAGAAGCTAACAGAAGGAGTGTTACTGTTTTTCTTGTATGCATACAAACCAAAATTCCTACTTATTTATTTGCTTCCAAGGTACTTGACATTAGTGGCATGTAGGATAGGCAGCGATTTAAAACTGTGTGTGTGTGTGTGTGTGTGTGTGTGTGTGTGTGTGTGTGTGTGTGTGTGTAAGCACATGTTAAAACTGCAGACCGGCAGAAACAACACGTTGCGGCGAGTGTTAGAGTTAAAGATGATAAACAGGTAGGCGTGTGAGAGTACACAACCTTTCACATGCTCACACACACACACGCGTAGAAGAAGGTCTCGGCTAGAAATTAAAGTCATTAATAAAAACGCTTGAAAAAGCAGCCAGCAGATGGTTGGGGAACAGGAACATGTACAAAAGTGTGACTCTGAGCTTACACCCTCACTGGTCGCTTGTGATAATAGAACTCTTTCCATTTCCTGTGAAAAACCTGAGACCTGAATGCAGAGAGATGAAAAGAGAGAAGAGATAAGTAGAGGTGAGGAGAGAGAGAGAGAGAGAGAGAGAGAGAGAGAGAGAGAGAGAGAGAGAGAAAGATGTAAACTCAGCCCTTGTCTGTATCTCTGACAGTGTGTTTGATAATATGAAATGAGTAAAATTAAGGAAGATGGCCTCCAGGATAAGTTGTCCCCTCCTCTCTTAATTTCTCTCTTGACCACTTAATGAGGTCAAATTTAATATCAGCACATTAACTGAATGGCCATGTTATGGCTAATTGTGAAATATTATCAGGACTGCAGCATTCCTGGGTTTTATTCCTTTCGGATTTTATGGGGAAATTTGATATACTGGATAATTGTTAAAAATATATTTGCCTTTAAAATAAAACTTTGGAATTGTTTATATATGATAATTGTAGGGTGGCGTGGACAGATAAATAATTTTTTTAAGGGACATATTTTTACAGGAGATTTTTAAGTTAGGCCTGCAAAAAGCCCAAAAATATTTACTATCCCATGTCTCAGATCTGGAATTCTTGATCTACATATTTACATGATCATCTTCCATCCTTCCTTGTTGTTGTTAGTTATTGCACCTTATTTCTAAAACCTTTTTGAAACACTCAAAATGCGCTGAAAAAGCGATTTAAGGAAATATTTTGGTCATCACGAAAAAAAACAGAGAATTTAGATATTTTTTCTGCTTTGTTTCCATATGTGAACTGTGTGGAAAAGGGAGTGTTTGGAAGGTTTACTAAATTAAACTCTTGCATTAAAAATAATAATAAAAAAAAAATTCAGGATGAGTGTATTTTAATTAACTTTCAGATTTATGACTGTTTTTTCTTCTCTGTTAAAGTTCTCTTTTTTAGAAGAAATATTTACTAATAAGAAACATTTACTAATGGAGCCGAACCACTGTGCAGAATTTCCAGTCATTTTTTAAAGGGATTGCAGTAAAATCTGTGATAGTTCAGATGCTGCAGACTGTGCACAGGGCTTTTCTCAGCCTGCTCTTCCTGTGTGTGAGATTATGAACTGAAGGGCTGTGGCTGAAGGTAAGGTACATATGCACAGAGGACACTGAATGGTGATGGCCAGATGATGAATGTGCCGTGTCGTGACTTCGACAGACTCTTCTGAGCCGAGACAAACTTCATTCCTCTTTCTGCCCCCCACCCACATAAACAGGTGTGCTGGACCAGAGGAGTGGATCCATCACCTGCATACAAGCACACACACACATACAAACACACACACATTCCACCTCGTACCTCCCTGAATACCATCCCAGACTCAATATAGCTAACCTCATAATCAAGCTTTAATAAACACAAAGGCTGCTGCTGAAAAGAAGTGCCATTGGCGATTAGTGAAATAAGCGGGTGATTGCTGCACAGGGCCCTTTCGCTCAGCCCAGTGAAATTAACATTATTTTAACTCTCGTTCCTCGTGTTAATAGAACTGTAGTTAGAATCGGCAGATGCCATATGGCTCAGTGTATATTATTATCTGTAATTTTTTTACAGATGTTATAGGTGTTGTGAGAGGAAAGTGCTTACATACACCCGTATGCCTTACAGGGAGATTTGCTTCTACAGTTACATCTCCAGTATTTAATATCAAAATCTTGTAACTATAAGACTGTGAAAAAGTATTATATTACCTGTGTTTTCATTTATTCATAACCTTAGCCTTTGCCAAATCTACTGAGATTTTGAGTTCTATGGGGCGAAGAGGAGTATGGATTTTTGTTAATTAGCTTGACTTTTGTTCATTCAGCTTGATTGTAATTTGTGTAGCTATAGTAAATTTTTCTGGTTATAAAAACGATAAATGTTTCTTCAAAGTCTTCTTTTCCTTTTGGCTGCTCTCATTTAAGGGTCGCCTCAGTGGATCATCTGTTTCCATTTCTTCGCGTCCTCTGCATCTTACTCTCTTTCAAACTGACGTACTGCATGTCATCTCTCACAACATCCATAAACCTCCTCTTTGGTCTTCCTCTTCTCATCTTTCCTGGCTGCCCCATCTTCAACATCCTTCTCCCAATATAACCCTCATCTCTCCTCTGGACATGTCCGACCCATGTTACATCAGCATCTTTAACTCTGTCACCTCCAGCTCCACTTCTTGTCATTTCATCAGCGCCACCATCTCCAGCCCATATAGTATAGCTGGTCTCACTACTGTCCTGTAAACCTTCACTTTTGCTCTAGCTGGTACCCGTCTGTCACAAATTGCAACAGCCATTCTTCTCCACCCATTCCAACCTGCCTTCACTCTCTTCATAACCTCTCTTCCACACTCGCCGTTCCTCTGAACTGTTAACCTCAAGCATTTAAATTCCTTTTTTCCTTTGTCATTTCTACTCCTTGCATCCTAACCATTCCACTTTCCTCCTTTTCATTCACACTCATGTATTCTGCCTTTTTGCTAAATCACTTTCATTCCTCTCCTCTCTAGAGCATATCTCCAACTCTCCAGGTTCTTCTCAAGCTGCTCCCTACTCTTGGTACAGATTACAAAATCATCAGCAAACATCATTGTCCACAGGGACTCCTGGATAACCTGTCCATTGCCATAGCAAACAATCCTTGATCCTTGATGTAATTCAACTTCTACTTGCGTTCATCACACCTACTACAGAGCTCAACACTGTCACACTGCCCTCATACATATCCTATACCACTCTGACAGCCTTCTCTGTAACACATCCTCATGACTTCCTCATGCAAAACCACTCATCTCTAGGCACCCTGTCATATGCTTTCACCAAGTCCACAAAAGCACAATGTAACTCCTTCTGACGTTCTCTGTACTTCTCCATCAACACCCTCAGAGCAAATGTTGCATCTGTTGTGCTTTTTCTCAGCATAAAACCATACTGCTGTTCGCTAGTCATCACATCTTTTCTTAACCTAGCTTCCACTACTCTTTCGCATAACTTCATGTTGTGGCTGATTAACTTCATCCCACTATAGTTGCTACAGCTCTGTGCATCACCCTCATTCTTGAGAATTGGTATTCTTCACTCCTTAGGCACCCTTTTATTTTCCAATATTTTGTTAAACAATTTGGTTAGAAACTCTACTGCCATCTCTCCTAAACTCCTCCATTGCTTCCACAGGTATGTCCTCTGGATGAACAGCTTTTCCATTCTTCATTCTCTTCATCACTGCCTTTCCTATCATCATACTTATTTACTGCACTTCCTTGTTCACTGTCCTTGTTTCCCTCCCTCTCTCTCTCTCTCTCTCTCTCTCTCTCTCTCTCTCTCTCTCTCTCTCTCTCTCTCTCTTCTCTCTCTCTCTCTCTCTCTCTCTCCCTCTCCTCTATCTCTCTCCTCTCTCTCTGTTCTCCTCTCCCTTCCCCCTCTCTCTCCCCACCCCTCTCTCTTTCTCTCCCTCTCCATCTCTCTCTCTCTCTTCTCTCTCTCTCTCTCTCTCTCTCTCTCTCTCTCTCTCTCATTGTCATCAGCCCCTCCAAGTACTCTTTCCATCTGCTTAACATGCACTTGTGAATACGTTTCCATTTCTACCCTTTATTGTGCTGACCTGCTGCGCATCTTTCCCAGCTCTGTCTCTCTGTCTAGCCCATCTGTACAGGTCTTTTTCTCCCTTCTTACAAAACTCTCATATAATTCTTATCTTTAGCTTTCGCCACTGCTATCTTCGCCATGTGCTTTATCTCCTTGTACTGCTGTCTACTTTCTTCATCTCTCTGACTATCCCACAGCCTCTTTTTCTGTATACACTCTGGGACTTCTGGGTTCCACCACCAGGTTTCCTAATCTTCCTTCTTCCTTCCAGATGTCTCACTTATTACCTTTATAGCTGTCTCCCTGACCACTTCTGCAATAGTTGCCCAGCAATCTACTGACTCTACATTACTTCCCAGTGCATGTGTTAATTCCAGCCTGAATTCCACCTTGCAATCTTCCTTCTTCAGCTTTCACCATTTGATCCTCGACTCTGCCTTCACTTCCCTCCTCTTCTTGACCTCCCAGGTCATCCTACAGACCACCCTCCTATGCTGTCTGGCTGCATTCCCCCCATCACTTCTTTGCAGGCTCCCATCTCCAATCTCTGTGTAAATCTTCCTCCATTCTTTAATTTCATCCTGTGCTCCTCCCTCTTTTTAAAATTAGTATTTACTATGGCCATTGCCATCCCTTTAGTAAAATCTGCAACTGTCTGACCTTCAGTATTCCTCTCCTTACCATACCTACCCATAACCTCTTTATCATCTCTGTTCCCTTCACCAACATGTCCATTAGAGTCTGCAAAAATCATCACTCTCCTCTGAGAACACTATCACTTCATCTACTTCACTCCAGAATTATTCTTTCTCCTCCATCTCACATCCAACTTGTGGAGCATAAGCTCTAACAACATTCACACATACACATTCACTTTATCACACCTTCAACTTCCAGCTTCAAACTCATCACATCTCATCACCCTGACACCCTCTTCACCTCCAAAACACTCTTCACATACTCTTCCTTCAGGACAATACCTACCCCATTCCTCCTTCCATCCACACCTTGGTAAAACAATTTAAACCCACCTCCAATACACCTGCCCTTACTCCACTTCCATCTACTCTCCTGGACACACAAAATATCAACCTTTCTTACCTTATCCTACCTTCATTTCCACTCACTCCCACTTCCTTCTCTCCTTATCTCTCTGGACATGACTTCCTGCTCTTCCTCTTTCTCTTCTTTGGCCAACAGCAGCCCAATTTCCACCAGCACCCTGTAGGCTAGCAGCACTGGTGGTGGTCATTGTTCACCCAATCCTCGACTGATCCAGTATGGAAGTCTCTGTTATTGTATTGCATATTGATTTGGCAAAAGTTTTACATGTTTTATGAATCTCATATAGATGATCACAGAGGTTTGTTAAACTCTCATTAAAACCTTTTTTGAAAATGGGTTGCCATCTGATAATGATTGTTCAGCGCAGTGCTGTTTATTCAAAGGACCAAAGATTGTATATAAAGTGGGTAAATAGCACTATAAATTACATATAAACCAAATTACATCAGTGTCACATTATATGTCTGCTTCCGTCATCCATGTCACCCCTTCTCCCTCACTTGGGGCACACTGAGTAAACTATGCAACACGCCACAATAGCCAGCTGAGCAAACCTGAAACAAAGTCAAAGTTCATCATAAAAGGAGTCAAACAAAACAGTCACAACAGTCCAGCAATTCCAGAAATGGTCACAAGTTAACTGTACTCAAAATAGGAAAGAATGGAGAGAAAAATGGACAGAATTTCCTACTCATATGAATGAGACTGGTGTCTCTATTGTGTGTATGAAGGGGAAAATACACTATACTTACTTAGTATTGGGATATGTTTCTTGATCATTGATCAATTCAGATGTTTAAAATCAAGCTGGTTATACCAACAATTCTATGCCCATTTTTTTCCAGCTTGACTCCAACCTCCTGCTGCATGGTGTGTGTGGGTTAAATGCAGGGAATGCATTTTGTTGTGATTCACTGAGTGCTGTGCTGTATTTCACAATGACAAATAGTCACTTTCTCTTCATTTCAGTTACACTCTGAAATCTTGTGGAAAGGCTTCTCATAAGCATGGATGCTTTTATTGTTACAAAGGACTAACTCTATATTGATGTCTGTGGATTTGGAATGGAGTGTCTTTCTGGAGATTTAACGGCTAGGTCCCTTTGTAATGGATAGTCCCTTTTTTGTCCATAAACTGTATGTCTTCCCTCTTCCTCATCAAAACCACATAACATAATCTTGGCAATATTTTGACCTGGCACAAACCCTCTATGAACAAGCCTTACATTTTTATTGGATTGTGACAAAATCTGGCTACACTATGCTGTATTCACCACCCATGTACAAACTCGCTTTTTGTTCTTTTTTAATAATAATCCTTTATTTATAATCCCACAAATGGGAAATTCGCTCGCTGCATTTCACCCATACGCAGCATTGGGCTGCTATTGAAAGCGCCCGGGGAGCAGTGATGGGGACGGCACCTTGCTCAAGGGTACCTCAGGGAAACCTACCAGGAAGGGGTTCGAACCCCCGATCCTACGATCATGCGGCTGACGCCCTAACCACTAGGCCACCGCTGCCCATAACTAGCTCGTTAGACGATGTTGATTAACATTAATACCATCACCCTCCTTTCTGACCCACCTTCATGAGCTGTTCAACTGTCTTCACAATTTCAGTCTCAAGTTTGTTCCAACCCTCAAAAATCTACCCACCAGATTTGGCCCAAATGTTTCATTGTTATCATCAGATGTTCTCATAAGGAGTTTATGCCTGGCCCAACAGATAGATATGTATGGCAATCAGTCCAGGTCTAATGCTGCTTACTAGGAACTGTGGTGTTTTTACATAATGCTAAATTAAATATTTATTCCCACTGCTTGCATACTGATTTTGTTTAAATTTTATGTATCTATGTATTTATTAATGTATTTATCTTTTAGAACCTTGGCGGCCGACCATCAAACACAAAAAGTATCATTTTAAAGAAGTGTTATAGCTTTTATTGCTTTCTCTCAAGCCTTGAAAGGTAAGTAAATATCACATTCAGCGATACAAATGTTCCCTCAGGAGCACCATAAACATTTAATGACTTATGTTTTGCAGGTCCAAGCAAGCCTGGAGATCAATGCTGTAACAAACACCTGTCACTCTGCATTTGTGTGTGTATATAAGTACTTTAGCACTATAGCCATGAGATCTTTATTACACTCTCACTCTAAGACTACTGTAATATGGCAGAGTGGTTATGAGTTGCTGGGGTGATTTCTAAGACTCCGTTTCCTTTTCTTGGGCAGGCTAAGATGTGGGATGTGAACTTACAGCAGACTTCAGATGTTAGGAGATTAAAAAAAGACTGAGGACAGGTTAACTGCATCAAAGAAGGGCTTATGCACACACACACAAACACACACATGCAGTAAGAGAATGCAAATGACACTCCTGGCCGCAGTGACCCAGGTCGCCTCTCTGTGCGTTGGGTCCAGCACAGGAAAGCGTGAGCAATAAGCAGCGGTGGGCTAATTAACGGTGCTGATGCTGGAGGGTGAATGAGACTCGTTCATCTGCTTAAGATTAGTTGGAGCACACCGTGCCGGGCCACTGAGCACAATGACCCCACACACTCCAATATGCCCTCCATTTCCCATTCTCCTCCCTAGAGTGGCCTCCACCATGGCATGTTTCTGTTTATCCCTCTGAATGTGCTTATGCATGTATGTATCAGTGTATATGACTTTATGGTGTTTCAGCACTGATGAATTTAAATTAATATAACTGTATCGGATTGTAGCTTTAGAGTGTGGCTGACTTGGTAAAAGCAAAATTGTGCAAACAAACACAAGCCCAAAACCCTTTCACATAACCATACTTATGGGCACACATGCATATAAAACTCATTCTAATGACGATCATTTCTGTCATGTAATGAGATGTCAATCAGTCCAAAGAAGTGGTCTATAAATAGAAATACAGTCTGAAAGCCTGTAATTTCCATTCTTTACAAGAACGGTACAGGAGACTGTACTGGCAGCCCCTATATTTATTACATCATCACTGTATACGGTTTACTGTGTATTATTAATAGTATGTCATGAAATAATTCTTCAATTCTTACATCATGGATTTAAAAAAATGGACAAAATATTGTACTAATTGTTATTGTTAATATAGAATGTGATTCCATTTGTATTGCTATTGTATTTACACAGTCAAGGATCTATAACAATTCAAATCTTTAGACATCTTTTATATTTAAAAAAATGGTTTAAAAAAAGTGCCACTCTCATGACCAGAATATTTCAGGGAGATACACAAAGGAATAATTCTCAACAAGCAATCATCATGCAAATCCTGATGTGCACAGAATTTTTATCCTGTTCATTTCAAACATGCTGAAAATGTTGCCTGTTCCAGCTGATGGATCTGTGCGCAGCCGCTTGTTTAGCCATGAGAATTATGCCACAAAATAGACTGTCAAAGACATGTCTTTGTGGAAAGTTCAGTTAGTTTTTAGAATATGCAGAAAATCTGAGTTTTGTTGGATGTTTGTTTAGTTTATAACTGCACAAAACACAATGTTACCAGTGAGTTTAGTGCTGAGCAATGTAACACATCGCTGCAGATTCTCCTTGGGATTAAACACACCTTGACTATTGTTGATCTGTTTGTTCCCACCTCAACCCTTCTACAGGCTTCTCCTGTGCTGTGACTGCATGTTGCTCTTTTATGTTCTTAGTGCTTGTCACACATTACAAAACCTTCTGTTCATGCTGGAAAATGCGGCCTATTACAGCTCACAGTCTTCCTGTGGGTATTTTATAGGCAGTGAACAGAGTTCACAAAATTTGTCAGCACAGCATTAGGTTGTGGTTCCAATTCATATCACTACAGTAGGCATTTTCAGTCCTCTTCTAATGCTGAGTTTCAGAGCATCTGGAACACACTGTGAAACAACACAGTCAAACTGCTGAATGGTGTGTTTAGTGTCCAGGGTAAATTCACTCTGAACAACTTTGGCCTCCTCACTGAACAGGTCTGAAGGTTTTATAAAGTAACACATGATGTATTTAACGCAGTGTATGGGAAGAATATCAAGGTGGTAAATATAGTTTAGTCAGTAGGTTATGAGCAGAATTTTTCTTCAGAAAGCAACACAGTGGCATGCAAAACTTTGGGCACCCTTACTTAAAATGTCTGTGAATGTGAGTAGATATGTGGAAAAAATTGGAAAGCAAATTGGAAGGCTGTATAAATTCTCTTAACTTGCCCCAACAATCAACACCCAATGGCTCATCTAGGCAGCTGGCTAGCATTCTGAAAAAGAAAAAATGATGCTCACAAAGGTTATAAGAAGAACTTAAGCACCAAGAAAAAGAACCCAAGTATTCTCTCCTACTAAGCCTATGCCATGGGAAATACACTGGCTCCCTGAGTCTGCTGAAATCAGGTTTAAATTTTTAACACTTGCCTTCAAGGCAAAGAATGGACTTAGACCCTCTTATCTGATGGCACTTATCAAACAATGTGTCTCTTCTTGTCTCATCAGAACATCAAGCACTGCTTACATTGAGCCTCGGTCTTTGCTCCTCAGTGGTGGAATGAACTTCCTCTTGTGGTCATAACTGCTGAATCTCTTGCTGTGCTATCTGAAGACGCTCTTGTTCAAGGAATATCTAGGGGGACTAAGCTTCCCTATCTACCTTTTCATTTATACTTTCTTCTCTTCAATTAAAAAAATCACCTTTTGGCACTTATTTAATATTTGGGACAATTAAATATTTTGCAGATGCAGGGTTTATAAGTTTGTTACTTGGCTGAGAAATAGTTAATCAGCAGTTTACTAGATGTGGACATGAAGTGCTGATGTAAGTCACTCTGGATAAGAGTGTCTGCTAAATGCTATAAATGTAAACACTTAAGCATTATCAGGAAGCTGTTTCCTCTTTTTATAACATTATTAAGAAAAGGCAGCTTACAGGAACATTGAGGTCAAGTGGATGTTGGGAATTCCAAGAAAACATTCTAAAAGAACTGCTTTTCGCATTTCTAGGAAGGCAAATAAAAATCCCCATTTTGGCTGCCAAAGACATTCAGGTAGATTAAGCATTCTGGAGTGGTGGTACAGTGTTCTACTGACCTTCATGGTAGAGTCAGCACAAGAAAACCTTTAAATATTCACAAAATGTAGTGCCAGGAATTTGCAAATGAACATCTAAATAAATCTGTTGATTGATGGAGTTATAATTGAATATTTTGGCTATATGATGCAAAAGGTGGGTTTGGGTTTTTAAGCATTGCATTTACAGCATTTAGCTGACGCGCTTATCCAGAGCAACTTCCATTTCTTAACTACAGGGACAGTCCCTCCTGGAGCAACTCAGGGTTAAGGGTCTCGCTCAGGAACACAATGATGGTAGTGCTGGAGGTAGGATTAAAAGTTAAAACTTTTAATTAAAATGAAACATTGCTTAAAATGTCAAAGAAATGTGTCTTTATGCCTTTATGCTGTTCATCTTCTACTCTATTTTAAGTTACAGAAATTTTAAGCAAGCGTAAATTAGTGATCATTCTGAAGGTTTATGTGTTTTTTTTGTCAGCTACAAAGAACACATGAAAGAAGTGAAAGTGACAACCATTGTGTCATTGCGAGGTCACAGCACAGCAAGCGTGAACCACAACGAAATTGGACCTCTGCTTTTAACCCATGCACACAAACACCGTGCAGCAGTGGGCAGCTATTGAAAGTGCCCGGGGAGCAGTGACGGGGACGGTACCTTGCTCAGGGGTACCTCAGGGCAACCTACTTGTGAGGGTATCGAACCCACAATCTTCCGATGCAGGCCAACTCCCTAACCACTAGGCCACCACTGCCATGGATTTTAATATAATTAGTCTATATTAAAAGATTCCAAGTATCTTCCAAGTAAGCAGTTTTTTGTACACTGGTTGAGTGCACTTAAAAGGGTCCAGCTCCAGTCCACCCTGCACTGTAAAGACCCTACCCTGCCCCTTACCCTCTCTGAGTAAGTGGTATACTAAAAGTCTGTATTACAGCTTCTCTTCTCACTTTGATTTATCAGAAGACCATTATTCATTATAGGAGAGTTTGTGCAAATCTGGCAGTTATAACTACTTACAATCCTGCAGTCTAACAGGGAATCCTGTCAGCCTCAAGCAAATCCCTAGTTTTCTCCTTCATTTCCTCACATTATTTATCTTTCACAATGAAAGAAGAAAGTGAAATGACATACTAAGCTCTTAATGCTAATTTAAACAAACACAAACCAGTTTATAATTTAAAAGGAGGGTATTCTTTATTATTGATCGTTATTCTGACTATTTTAAGTTATGCTCTCATAAATCCTTTAGTGGATATCTGCTGGAGGAAGATTACAGGTGTAAAAGAATATACAGACTGTGATATTTCTGCATTTATTTTGTCTTAAGTCTGCTGCAAAGCACACTGAGTGACATGGATCTAGTAACCATCGGTAGGACATCATAATAAAACCTATTGAATTGGAGGCCAGGACAAAATTCGATATACACAATTAAACATTAGAAGTTTGGAGCCACAATCAAAGTTCTTACCACGTTTCTTTCCCATTGGTAACATCTTTTAACTGCCTACACTCATGCAGTGCATCTCACCATAAAGAGCAGCATCAGTAGAAGTGTAAATCATTGTAATAATTAATTTACAAAAGCAAAAAGCAACAAAACTTGGATGAAATCATGACTTTAACAAAGAAAGAAAGACTAGAGGGAACATTTCATTAATAAGATGGTATACTTTTGGTCCCTATAGGCTGTAAAAAAAACAGGAAGCTTTTCTCTTTCTCTTTCTCTTTGACCTTCATTGTAAGAATAGCAGAGAGGGTACTGTGAGAGGACTGTGGGTGTTGCACTACAAATAGGGGTAGGAGTCTTTCCTACTACATGACTCATCAGGCTTTTTATACACACAAAAACACACACAGTGGTTTTGGGAAGTTGCCACAATGATAGTGCTTCATGAAAGCACATACATTTACATACATTGTCAGTTTATTAGATTTACCAAGTTTGTATCTACACTCATTGTACACTTTATCAGTTCCACTTACCATATAGCTGCACTTTGTAGTTTACAATGATTTAGTCACCCTTGACCTTGCTAATCAATAGTCAGACAAGGACTAGAGGCTGACCTCCGTAGTCTGCAAAGCAATAAATAAGCTATCATTTAAAAATTCTACAGATAATAAGTAAAGTTCACAACAGATTCTCTTATACACTTACCAAACAATTATATGCCGAATTTTAACCTATGAATAGCATTGGTGTAGAATATTCTCCCATTTTCATTCCTTTCAGGCTAACAGTTTACTACTAAATGCGAAGGGTATAAAGCCATTTAAAGGGAGATTCAAAATCATAGGGAATTAAAAAGTTTGCTGGATGAAAACTTCAAACTGTGCCAGGTCAAGTGAACAATGGTTTATCACTTTGCAGAAAGTTTCAGGAAAGTTTCCCAATTGGTCGTTCTGGGTCTTGGAGATTATGTAGTGCTTTTAATGATGACTTTGCAGAGTTTTCAGAATGAAAGTGCTTAATAAACTGCAGTTCCCTCAACCCACATGCCCTGGTCAGAGTCTCAGGCACTGCTTAGGGACCATCTGAAATGGAAACTAGCTTTTGTTCATTAATGTCCTCCCTGGACACATGATCGTAGACTGTTCTAGAATGTTCTATTGATTTGAACTTATCTAGAACATTAAAGCTCCATTTTATTGCTCTAGGTTGTTCCCCATAATTCAGTCTGTTCTTGAATGATCATCACTGTAATGATATTTGACATTTAACATTACATATAGACAGGCTGCCTAATAACAGTTTGTTATTGAATTTTTTTTTTTCTACAGTTTTCCACTGGCACATTTTATCTTGTTGTTCATGTACTTACTGCACATGAGAAGCCTTTAATTAGGATTTTGTCTTTTTTTGAATTGTTAAAAATATATAACAATTATTTAAATTATTATTTAATTATCAATTTGATTAATTATTTTATTTGATAGAAATCGCTTCATTTTACTGAACGTAGACTGTATCTTCCAGCTGAACAACATCTAGTTTCACAATTTATTGTGCAAATCTAAATGAAATGTATTAGTTTCTGTCAACGTAACCCTCACTGCTCACATATTTCCATACGTGCTTTACATTGGCATGGACATTGAACCATACATCCTCTAAAGGGCAAAGTGCCTGAAAACAACAAACATGGCACTGGTGGAGGAGGTCAGGACAGGTTCTGAATAAGATCACAGTGCTGTATTTTATACTGGGCAGAACTCGAACAGAAATACTCAGGCTTTAACTGGGTTAAGACCAAAATATTAGGTCTGATTAAAGCTCGAGGCTGAATTCTGACTTTTAACCTTTTGATGCAAATGTCATGCTGCAGAAGCTTTCAAAGGGCTGCCAATTATGCTGTTTTTTGACACAATAACAAATCTTGTTCTTTCAGTTTTGTTGAACTGCTTCAAGTATAGTGGGGCAGCGGTGGCCTAGCGGTTAGGGCGTTAGCCGCATGATCGGGGGTTCAAACCCCTTCCCAATAGGTTGCCCTGAGGTACCCTTGAGCAAGGTACCGTCCCCATCACTGCTCCCCGGGCGCTTTCAATAGCTGCCCACTGCTGCACGGGTTTGAGTGTGCATGGGTAAAATGCAGAGGTCCAATTTCGTTGTGGTTCATGTGTGCTGTGCCATGACCTCGCAATGACAAGGGTTGTCACTTTCACTTTTAAAAAAGTATAACTGTGGGTTAAAACTCCCTGCTTTTGAACTAATGTGATTGCATTTTTAATAACAGTTTCAAATAAATGTACTTATGACACAAAGATTTGAATTTGTTAACATATCATGAGGAAGCTGCATCAACAAGCAATTTACACATATTTAAGCAGAGTATTAGTTGATGCTTTTTAAGCTCTGATCTTGGAGGGCTGTTAGCCTAGTTTGATCATTTGAAGTGAAAGTGACACAGCACAGCGTGAACCACAATGAAATTGGACCTCTGCATTTAACCCATGCAAACACCGTGCAGCAGGGGGCACAGCTATGAAAGTGCCCTGGGAGCAGTGACAGGGACGGTTGAGAAACCTTGGGGTTTGAACCCACAATCTTCCGATCCTGTGGCCAATTCCCTAACAACTAGACCACTGCTGCCCCAGTTCTACGCTTTAACACAGCAGATTCAACTCACATACAAGCAATCAGGTTTAATGTGTGTTTATGTTCTTTTCTCAACACAACAATCATATCCTGTCTCTGCTCTGTATCTGCTCTGTATGTTTGTACTCTGTTGTGTTGTATTGTAATAGTCATTTTCTGCTCTGTGTGTTGTACTGTTGTATTGTTTGCACATGTAGTCCTATGTCCTGTTCTATGTTGTCAAATGGTATGGGTGGTGGTAGTCTAGTGGTAGGATACTCACAATGGACCAAGAGATTGCAGGTTCCACTTCCACCTCCAGGACTACCACCATTGGCCTCCTGAACAAAAACCCAAAACCCCAAGTTGCTCCAGGGGGACTGTCCCAGTAATCAGGAACCATGGTCCACCATGGTCCTGGTGGAACGTGTTTTGTTTCACTGCGTAGTGTGTATATGGCTGAAATGACAATAACACCTACTTGACCTGACTTGAGTTAAGCAGGGGAAAGCACAAATCAATGCTGGACAACAGTCCTCTAGGAATAGGGTCGACCAACCCACTATATATAGACAAGCACCTTCATGAGGTCCACCTACCCTGTATCTACACTGATCGTCCACATTATTAGCCTCACTGACCATACAGGTGCACTTTGTAGTTAATAATTACAGACCAGAGTTTGTCTGTCCTACATGCATTTTCATGGTATTATCAGTGTTAACTCACATTTGCTCTTCAAATTCAGAAAAAAAAGACTTTTTTTTTCTTATATTTTTTCTTTTTTGTTATTTTGCAGTGGGGTTAAATCTTTTTGGTGACACTGAAAATGTTCTTCATCACTGCACATGATTAATTTTTAGACATATTTACAAATGATCTGCTGCAGCAGTCCCTTTAGGGATCAGCCGAAAGAAGAACAAGACACTATTACTAAATCAGGAAGATTCATTTCTGGATGTATAATAAGATGATTTATTAGTAAAAGAGATTTCTTTCTTTCATACATTTTTTTCATGTGAACTATTTCAGATTTTTAAAATATATTTTGAAAATGCCATTAAATCACCCAAAAGCACTGTTTATTATCATTAATTAGACCTTGGCAGTTATTGCGTCAGTGTGCAATTTCCCCTTCACATTCACAGTTCTGCAACAATTTTACTGGTAATTGAAAACAGTAGCTAACATGTTAAAGTAAATATTTCTGTTTATTATTATGCAGTAGGTTTACTTTTATGTAGGAATATTTAGGTGAATGTGTTATTCAGCATATAAATACTGCTGTTAATACTGTGCCTAATTGTTGCATATAAGAAAGTGATATTTCAAAACCATTTACAATGTTCCCTATACACAGTTCCAGAATATTTCTGTTCTATTAATGATGTTAGAAGGCTTTTTTTCTTCATTTATATTGCTCTAGAATATTGAAACAATGATATGTAATTAACAGATTACAGAATTTGAGTGGTTTGTGCAATGGTAATAAATTGTGAGTCAGCATTTCAGGACCATATAAGACTTAAGGATCTGTCCACTGGAGTTCTCTTACGTGTGGGGCACAGAAAGTCTTTTTCCACAAGTATTACAAATCTTCAATTAGTCCTGCAATAAAAACCAAGAGAGCATTTAACATTTTTTATAGTAAGTATAATATATCATTTCCACTTGTCTTTAGAGACCCTTCAGTTGGACCATACCTTTTTTTTCAATAGCATCAGTATAACATGGTATTTCGATGTAAATTTTGAAAAGTGATTTTCAGTCTCTGGATGAACAAGGAAGTGAACATTTATGAAAGTGCCTTTACTGTGTTTGAATGTCATTTATTTATTGTGACAGTTGTACTCGTTACAAAGAAAAGAAAGCTCTTAACAGCTGTCTTTGTAAAGAGGCAAAAATAGTTCACAGCATGGGCTTTTCACCCATCCTTTATACTTGCTGATTAGCTGAAGTACTAAAGTGAAAGTGAAAACCCTTGTCATTGTGAGGTCAAAGCACAGCAGACAATGAACCACAACAAAATTGGACCTCTGCATTTAACCCATGCACACTCAAACACCGTGCAGCTATTGAAAGCGCCCCAGGAGCAGTGATGGGGACGGCACCTTGCTCAAGGGTACCTCAGGGCAACCCATTGGGAAGGGGTTTGAAACCCAATCTTTCGATCATGTGGCTAACACCCTAACCACTAGGCCACTGCTGCCCAGTTGGCTTAAAGGCTGAGGTTACCCATAGTCATCGGTCTGTCACTGACAGTAAACATGAAACTGCACCAAAAACCCTGCTGGAAGACTTGTTCACACATGGACGTAGACTATTATCTAGCAATAACACTGACTCTAGTAAGCAGGGACATTAAGTTTACAATTACAGGGGACGACAAGAGCCCACTGGAGAATTAATTCAGTGTTGCCAGAAGATTGCTTAAAGTTGATTTTCATTCTGCAAACTGAAAATTATCCCAGCTAAGACAGCTCTCAACAGTACACCTGACCCAGTTAACCAAGACCTTCAGATTAATGAGAATGGTAGAAACTGATATGGAACTAAACTCTCCAGAGAAATTGTTCACCAGAGTCTGACCTGAATGGGTCTAAGCACAAGACCCAAAAAAATAGCAAAAACTGAGAGAATAGAGAGTGTGCAATATAAATATAAATAATATCTCCAGTTATTGAAGAGATTCTTCTAACGTGTAGCTTAACGCTGCCTCAGGACAGAACATTCCAGGCAACATGAAATAAGGTTTATTTCTCAGGGGTGCGTTAATACATGACTGTATAGGAACACACGCAGGTGTACATAACCACACAAACACATTTGTCCCATTATCAGCAGCGATTTTTAAAATGCTCACACAAACCTTCTCAGTTGATGCAGCTCTGAGTAATGTAACAGACATTTTATTTTTAGATCCTGGCCGACAGGAATTGAGAAAAACAGCTTTAACTCCCAGGTGCACAAGAAAAAACAAAGCAAAAAAATACACTGTTTAAAGCAATAAGGCCCTCTGTAAAGGCCTAAAGTGAGTGCAAGGCTTGCTGACTATTACATACCTCAAAGACCCCATTAATTTTCTTTTTTTCCATCCATATAGTCCTTTAGGTATCAGGATGATTTTTATAACATTACTGTTATTGTTCTTATAGCATTAAATGTTTGATCCCACTGTTTTATATGACATAAAACCTTGACAGGAATAGAACTGAATAATTAAAATGAAATCACAGGAAAATGTAAAAATGAATGACAGGCATTTAAAGTAAATGTAACAGCACCATCTAGTTAAATAAAATTAAAAAATCAGACTATTGTTCATTGCATAATCAGAAATTTATGAACAACAACATGAAATATGCTATATTTTACAATTTCATTGCAATGTCTTTATTTGAAATTTATGATGAAAAGCAGGCTGAAATGATACATATATCTTTAAGGGTTAGGAAAAAAAATTTTTTTTTCTGGGAGTATCTTTAAATCATAAAAAATATCAGGAAAATAAGCTACCAAAACTCCAACAGTCCATCATTTCTTTTCTATTTCAGTATGCGGCGTAGGGCCTCTGCATGACCATGGGTGATGATGTCCATGCCCAATGCAAAATTATGGGCATTATGAGCAATGAGTACCTTTAAGGAGTGAGAGATCCTAGGAATGGTTAACTGATTAGAAAGTGCTGTCTGGACAAAATGGGTCGGTGTACACTCCCTCCAAAGCATTTTCATTTTGAGATAAAAAATATTAGGGAGACAAAAAACGAATGGATGTTTTATTGCTCTATTTGCTTTGCAGCGTGTTTGCAAAGAGATCTATTTTCTGTTTTTAAATGATTTCATATGTGAAAAATAAAATATAAATAAAAGCCTTACAAGAAGATTGAAAGAAGTCTTAAAAGAAGATTTTTTTTTGTACAAAAGTGTCCATAAAAGTGTCAAAGAAAGAGATTTCTTGCAAGTATGGGTTTTCCAGTATTAGACCCGTATTACCAGGTTTTCCATGTCATTTCTGTCAAGAATTGAAGAGGAGATTCGCAGATGATCATGAGTCGAACTGTTCAAGAGGTTCAGTTGTGTTCTAGCTGGTTTCAGATTTGTATCATTTTTTTTAATAACCATGTTGTTGTTCCGTTAGGCTTTTAGTGTTTTACACAGGCAGGATCAGCATCTCAACAGAAATGTGGCTTTAGAGACATTTTTCCTCAGACACAGACAAATAACAGACAGAGAGGCAGTTTGAGCAGCGGATTGTTTTTTTTTTTTTTTTTTTTTGCTTGTACTGTAAATCATCAATATGGACATTTTCATAAAGCTTGGAAGCTGCTGACATACACAACCAGAAGGAATGTCTAAATGGGTTCAAGTGAAAATGGATTCACTGAAACATAAATGTTCAGCAGCAAACATTGTTATGGATTTTCTGCCTTATTGAACTGTGATAGACATCCAGCAGATGTTTGGCACCTGCTTAGGTTAAGCAGTTCATAAAATAGATGATCTAAAAAATACAAGTCATTTGTTGTAGTACTTAATAATAATTTCCATTTGATGTTATGTTTTACCTCTTTTTCAATATTTAACTAGAAACAAGGATGTCATGAGAAACAACTGCTTGATTGGTTCACTGAAGCCGAGCAAATAAGCTTGGTGAACTTGACACTCTAAAGCCAGAAGTAAGAAAAAGATGACCTTCTTACTGAAAGCATACAGAGGTCAGTAATAGACAAATAATCACTGTTTCAATTATGAAGACTTTATGTGGGAGAATATATGCGTGGAACTTAAAAATGTTAGTACTGGCAGCGTGTATTTACTGGAATTAATTTTATTCAATGACATTCATTCTCACTGAGCAAGTTGGAAAGTTGCAAAAAGCATGTAAAGGTAAAGATCAGTAAAAAGGATTATAGAATATCCTTTCTTTGGTGAAATAGCTTCATCTTACACTGAAACATACATCTGGTAAAAATCCTGGTAAAGTGTGTGGACCTTCGGGAACATCTTTAAATGGTCATGAAAATAACCGTTAGTCAAAGAAAATGCCATTTCTACTTTTTGTGATGTTGATTTTCCAACATCTTCAGTACATGTGACCCTGCAGGAGCACATTGTCATTATGTTGATATTGTGTCGAATTATTGCGTTTGATTTAATTATTCTTGATAATGCAGTGCTGATAAAACAATTCATTAATCAATTTTTCATTTATTTTTGTACATAATCTAATTATATACATTTTTTTATTTTATTGAATTAAAGGGGTATTATTGTCTCCACTGAGTGATTTTCTACTTGATATGTTTGGAGTTGTGGGCAGTGGTGGCCTAGTGGTTCGGGCGTTGGCAGCATGATCGGAGGATCGGGGGTTTGAACCCCTTCAACCCCAATGGGGTGCCCTTGAGCAAGGTGCTGTCCCCGTCCCGCTCCTCCCTGCGATGGGCTGGCGACCTGTCCAGGGTGTGTCCCACGTCCTCGCCCTGTGTGAGCTGGAATGGACTCCAGCACTCCCCCGCGACCCCGCTTGGAACAAGCAGCAGAAAATGACTGAATGTTTGTGGAGTTAGAACATAGTTAAATTCTTATGCTCACGCAGCAATGTTATCTGAGAAAAGATAAATATGTTTTGAAATAAAAAAATGTCAAATAGAAAAAATCATTTTGTTTCATCTTTCTAATCAAATAATCAGAGAAACGTTACTCAGTGTTAAGAAACAATGTTGTAAAAACATAAAATTGTCCTTCTGGGACAATAAAATGGACATTAACTGGTATTATGGTATCCAAGTTTATTTTGCCACATGCATACAAACATATCAAATCTCAGAGAATAACTGTTGGCAAACTGCAAGGAAAAGTTCAATCTCGCAGTTATTAAGTCTTTAACACCACCATCTGACATCACCTCAAGGCCAAATAATATTTTGTTAAAAGCTACTATATCTTTGACTGAAACCTAACAAAATAGAGTTTTTACAATAAACATGCACCAAACTTCTGCTAAGTTCATCTCAGGCCCCTGACATGAACCTCAATGAAAACTTACGGGTTAAATTGAATAGTAGAGAGCGTGAAAGGGGACCTATGACCCTGAGTGATCTGTAAAGATTTGATAAGAAGATTTCACATGCCATATTTTTCAAACTCATAAAACATTACAGGAAAAGACTGGGCTCGCCAAAATAATAATACCCAAACTGTTCTTTAAGATACAATAACAAATATCTTAATTTTAGGGGATAAGTTTGAAGGTATCAAAAATGACACATAAATATCAGCAGTGATTTTCTAGGTAAATAAAATACAGTGAATATGCTGTTCATAACGCATACATAAAACTTGTTCTGGATCCTCACCTCCACCTGCTGTGGAAATGCACGTTAAGAAAGAATCCTATAATGCTATAATGTTCTCTGAAGTAAGCAAGCTTGACATCTAAAGAAAACTTCTACTGATAGTTAAACAACTTACATGACAACACGAGTGCACCACAGGTCAGCAGTGCTTCAAGCCATTGGAACAGTCAGAACAAAAAGGGAGTGAAGACTTTAGGCAAGACAAGAATATTCTTGGAAACAAGCCACTTATTCTTGTCTAAGAACAAAAGGTGCTTATGTTGGTAGAACTTTACCCTGCTAACACTTATAGCTGTCCAAACGCGCCAACTACAGCTTATAACATTAAAGGGAATCATTATCTGTTCATTTCAGCTAAATGAAGGCTTGTAATCTTACAAGCCTAAAATGTTCAAAAATCAAACTAGATCCCTTATAAAACAAATATTTGAATGTCCTAGTGTGCCAGCTGAAGACTGCAATTACCAATTCAGCTAACAATCCAAGGATGTTTGATGAATCATGGGTGAATTCTTGTCTGTAAGAAATACGTTTAGAGTAGATACTGAGGAACAAATGCACCTAAACACGGAGACATCCTTGCCTGAGATAGAACAAAATGAATGCTTGTTTTTTTTTTTTTTTTATGGGATTGCGGGATAGTTGAGATGGTGATGTAAATGTTTGCATAAAATATTTTACTGTAAAAAGTTATTTAACAGATATGTGCTTTAATGCAAACTGTCTGAAGCACACCATTCATTTATTGTGACCACCATAGACCGTATACAGCAGGGGTCACCAACATGGTGCCCACGGGCACCAGGGTGCCCCCAAGGACCACACGAGTCACCCGTGGACCTGTTCTAAAAATAGCACAACTCACCAGTGAGCAGCATCTAAAATTAAATTTGATCCTGTTGCTATTCTCCTTTAATCGCATTTGCATTTATATAGATTTGAAAATGACAATAACTTAAAAAAAAGCATTTAAAACATTTATTATGCATGAAGTTTAGATACGTTTATGTAACTGGTAGTCCTTCGTATGGCTCAGTACCCGTGAAGTAGCTCTCAGTTTCAAAAAGGTTGGTGACTCCTGTTATATAGTCTATATTCCTCTTGTCATAAAGAAAGTAACACAAATGCCCTTGCTTATTTTTTTAATCCAGGTCATACATATGTGTCTCCCTAAAGATCTACATCAACCTTCTCACATAATGATACAAGAATCTCAAATCTCAAAAACATTTCACATACTTTACGCAAATTACTGAAAATTCAATTGTAGACTATCGCAAAGAAGCAGTTCTTCTCTTTTGATATACAGTGTGTAATATAACATACACAATCCAACAGGAAAATCTTAATTTCAGGTTTCTTTAAGAGCTTAAAAAAAATCCAAAAGTTCAGTTTATAAAAGAATTCTAGAACACATGGGGGGCAATTTGAAATGGGCCAAAATAGCAGAATTCGACACTAAATAAAGAATAAAAAAAGATTCACCTTTTGTACTTCCAGAGTTCCTGTCATCTTGGTGAGCAGAAATCCTGTAAGACTCTTCTGATAAACAACATGAATTCTCAGTTGAGGGTTAAGCTTCAGTCCCGCTGCGGTATTGATTATAAAAAGTGATGTTTAAAAGTGTAAAACCATTTGTATCACAGTTTGCTGTGATTGTGTCAGAAAACATTTAAGTAAACCATCTGTGGCCATAACAGTGAAAGGTAAAGCAACCTGCAGAGGCAGCTAATAATATAATAATATATTATAATAATAATTAGATCCATATTTTAATTAATCGATATTAATACTTCAAATACCATTATCTCTTGTTATGTGCTCAATTCTTCCTGCCTTTGAAAATAAGTATGTGTTTTTATACCAATTCTTCTGTAAGTTTAACACGCTCGTATTTTTAAGTATAAACTTTATCACCATTTGCACAAATTCATTGTCAAAGTAAACCCTAGAAGACCAGTAAGTCCACTGTTATTAATAAAGTGCTGAAAAAAGCTTTTAATAATTCATCAATTCAACTGTATTTTATTAGTCTCATTAAAAGACAGAGGCACCTACTGTCCTTTCTCAAACTGAGTGGAATTGAGCTGAGGTCCCTTTTGTGCATTTGAGGAAAGGCAGCACAGAGAATTTAAGACTTAAGAGTTGTTTATGTAGAGCAGATGCACTTTGGAGAGTCACACTGCCCTCATTAGAAAAGAAATGTGTTCATTATAACCACATATGAACAGAGAGGCAGACAGACAGAGGCAGGTGCTTTTGTCCATGTCTTGATTAGGCTGCCATTATGAGTGAGAAGAGAGTGGAAAATGTCTCTGTTTAGGCTAACAAATCAACTCTACTTCTAAAGTGGGGCCTATACGCTTCGGCATAAAGCCTCCATAAATAGTGGAAGGGACCCTTTTATGCAGCCAACACACTCTAACCCTGCTCTCTTGACCATCCAGCACTGCCCAATGCTCTCCACCTGCTGACACCGGTTATTAATGCACCTCATTTAGCCTAGCCTAGCCCTGCCTCCTACCCTAACTCGCACACACACACACTCACACACAGCTCTCCACAACAAGAAGTCGGGCACGTCCAGGCACTCATTAGCAGAACACGAATTCGCACCCAAGGACACACACTTTAACAATCAAATCAACATTATTAATTCTTACTCAAGCATCCAAGCTACCTTAATGACACATAAATTAAAGTTTTTACTGCACACACAAACACACACACACACACACACACACACACACACAAACACACACACACACACACACACACACACACTTCCTTTTTTTCTTTTTCTTATTCCCAGTCTCTTTCTCAATTTCTTTCCCTTCCTTATTTCCCCTGCTTACACAATCTCCTCTTTGTCCCCTCTCTCTCTCTCTCTCTCTCTTTATTGTAAACTTTCTCACTTATCTTTCTTTTTTATTCACTTGATTGTTTATGTAGTTCCTCTTTCTGTCTCTCTATTCTTTCTCTTTTGTCTTCTCTGTGTATCCCTTCACATCTTCTCTCTCTTTATCAAGCTCATTCTCTCCATTTTTTCTCTTTCTCGGTCTTGCATGCTCTCTGTTGTATTTTCATCTATATCTTTCCGTCTGTTTATTTATCTGTCTGACTCTCTCTCTTGTCTCTCTTTCTCCAACTCTCTCTATCCGTCCCCTGAGTCTGCTCCCGCTCTCCGTCCTTCTCTAGCCTCTCCATCTGTTCCTCTTTGAGGCTTGGCCACAATGCATCTGTCACACACACATACGCATGCACACACACACACACACACACACACACACACACACCTACACACACACAGACACACACACTATACTCAAACTACTACTGCAGTTTAGTTATATTCAGAAACACACAAACACACTTAGTGTGACGTGAACTCATGACCTCAGGTATTAGTCACCAGCAGTCAATCTCATTTGTTCAGTTAAGCATCTGTTAAGTCGAGCCTGGTGCCTTTGATTAGAATGATGATGCAATTTCCCCCTAATACTGCAAGCAAAGCCTTTAAACCATCGTTCTTTTTCTCTTTCTACCTCTTTCTTTTTATTCTCTCTTTCTCTATCATCTTTGAAATACCTCTTCTTCTACCTCTTTTTGTCCTTCTTTCTCTCATCCTCTCTCTCTGTCTCTCTTTGTATCTCTTCCCTTCCTTCTCCTCTCAGCTTGTGGTTTTGTTTTGTTTACCACAGTCTTGGGCTCAAAACGCCTGCACAGCACGAGCAAAGTTGTACCTGGGCGCTCACTAGATCACTGAGCAACATGCCCGCTTCTACCCCCACACTCCCCCACAAACGCCCACTCACCTGTCCCCCACCTTACTGGCCCATCCTGGGGGAGAAGGGGAGGGAGGGAGGTAATTAAGGTGTGCAGTATGGGGTCTGGCTGGAGGAGCTGAACTCAGGCCGAATGTAGTGCCGGGGCGACCAAGTGGGGGGCGCCGCCGCTCCCGTCAGCCGGAGCTGCGCTGCCATCTGTTGAGCAGTCTCTCCCAGGGAACAACCCGGCAGGGTGTGACGGAGCCAACCCCCGCACACCCACAGAGCTCCTCACACACACAGCAAGAGGGATGCACAGGTGCACGTGGCTGAGGCTACTGCCATTGATCCTGAGCCTGTTCCACTTTGTTGTGCTGCTAATGGACATGCCTGCTCCACAGTACTGATGAGCTGGTGGAGGCCAGAATGTAACTGAAAGAAATTGGACTTAACTTTCTTTTACTTTTTCTCTTTGTTGTCTTAATACAAGATCATTGATTAAAAAGTGTTTGTATGTTGTAGCATCAGCATAAACTTTAATGTTCCAGGTCATTATCTCACATCCACAAAGCAACATGCTTTTTTAGGTAGCTTTCTCCCGGTGTCCAACAAACCCACATTCATCCAACAGGCTGCTGGATAGCGATAAATTGTCACTGGGAAGCAAAAAGGAAGCGTTTACACTGCTCTGGAGTCCAATAGTAATGTGTTTTACTTCACTCCAGCCAACACTTGGCAGTGCACATAATGATCTTAGACTTATAAGCAGCTGATTCTTGAAGCTCCAGTTATTATGCTAATGTTTCACAGTAATGTCACTTAGACTTGAACAGGAGAGATCCATTTCACAAGCTGACTTCAAGGTGGCATTATATCGCAATATCATGTTTAAAGCCATTAAGCCTTTGAGATCAATTACCCATTAAACAACTTTAAAAGCGATCCTAAAAAACACAAACCACAGTCGGTGTACATCTTTTTTGCTGGAATATATGCTTTGTGTAAAAGTGGCAGGTGTAAGGAATGAACTTCTATGTTGAGAGTTTGGTGTGTAACAGCTGGCACAGAATGTATAAATGTTCTAGTGATGGTGAGCACTTTTTTACTTTTAGTGTAAGCTGATTTTAAGTTACTAGAGTCGAACTGAACCTAAACCAAGTGTACATTTATATGCATGTTGCATTTTGCTTTCAATACTGGGATGATTGCGTATTTCATTGTGTAAATGCGTATAATGTGCTTTGTGTATGTATGTGTGTGTGTGTTTTTTGCCATCGCTGTTGGCTTTGCCCGTGGTACTGGGTTGTTGTGGGTGGAGGGATCCCAGCCTCTGAGTAATACTCTGGTGTCTGTCAGTGTGCATTAGTGACATTTGTTAACGTCACGCCCTAGTTCCACCGCAGTGGTGTGTTTTCCACCGGAGACGAGCCTTCCTGCTTAACGATGATCGGCGGTAATGAGCAGCACCAGCCAGATCAGCCCCACCAGTTTCAGGAGGGTAACTGAGCCTCCAAGCAAAAAAGCAAAAAACGTGTTCAACAAACCATTAGACTGCTGTAGTGCCAAACCAATGAAAATTTGGTACAATAGTAATTAAATGTGTCAGTCCATGACCTTACTGTGATTTGCCTTCATTACAATAATGATCATTCAAAGAATCAAGAAATCTCAAAAAAAGATTATAATTCGTCTAGGAAATAGGTACTTTTTATTTGATTATTTTGGAAGAATTCAGAAATGTGATACAGTAAAATAGTTTTTCAGGTGTGAATGTCAGTGCAGGGCATGAACAGACTGTGTCTGCAAGAACAGTCCATTCATAGCCAGAGGGAGATTAGGAGCATATAACAGTATATAGAAGGGTAACAGTGCATAAACCTCTGATAACAATGATGAATGCAAATTAGATCATTCAGAGGTGAAGCCACAGGCAATGGCAATCTAAAGAGATGCGTAAAAGTGACATGGTTTGTTGTATTATCCACCATATTCTCTACAACTTGACAAGTGCATGTGTGAAAAAAAGTAACACACTGAAAATCTAACCTCCATAAAAAGGGAAATTGATCATTCACTCATGCTTTCATTCATCTCAATAAACTTACTTTAGCCAGAGATTAGATATTGTGTATAATGTGTATAATAAATAATAAATGTTTGCTGATTTATGAAGTCTAGGGGCAGCATGTGTGCATGCTTAACAAGCTTGAGACAGCATAGAAAATGAAAGTTCAGTGCTGAAGAGATAGTGGTACTGATGAAATAAATCATTCTCCATGGGTGTCTATCCACTACAGCTAAGAAATTTGTGCAGAGTGTGTAAAACAATTACAAGAACAAATTGCAGCTGCAGCATGACATTCTGCACTGCATTCTCTCACACATACATCTGATCTCAGTTCTGATTACAATAAGAAGAGTTGTGTTTAGATAGTAAATATTCTTTTAGCAAGTGGGAATAGAGTAAAACTATCCTGTTCTCTTTCGAATTCTTTACACTCAGTACAGTTTCTTCTGTCTCAGGACTGTTTTCACTCAAGCTTGTTAGCTTAGGATAAAGTGTTTTCCCTCCTGCAGTCGATCCCTCTGTCCTCGCCAATGCCCTCCCCGTCCTCTCCATGGCTTTGCCTTCAGCCCAGACAACCAAACCACCCCCAACACCCCCTGTGCCCCAGGTGGAGACAGGTGAGGAAGAGTGTGCAGCTCTGATGTGGCACTGGGGGCTACTTTCATCCCCATTAGCCAGAGCGGACCACCTGCCTTGCTGCAGGATGGAGAGATGTGCTCACAGCCCGTCAGCCTCATTAGGGCTTCACCAGCAATTACAGCTTAGGCGTGCCGCAAAATTGACTCAATGCCCTCGCCAGACTGTGAAAAAAAAACACCTCCTTCTTCCATGCACCACTTTTCCAATTCTCTTATTTTCACTCATTCAATTCCTGCAGCTCTGAGCTCTCAAACACCAGCCTTTTGAGTAAACTCTAAGTTTAGGTAAAACTCTGCGACTGTTACTAGGAAGCATTGAGTTTTTTTCTGAAGAAGACTTTCAGTGCCCCTTGGAGACACTGGTATACAGCAGTGTGGAAATCTCAGTGTGTCTTTCTCACACTGACCTTGTGCAGGTAAGGAGCCAAAGGTGTTTGGGAATACATAAATAAAATGACAGAAGACTGAAGGACCTGAAGAAATAGGCCCACATATCTGGCATATAGTGTCAGATATTATCTCTTTTATACAGCCATGTAGGAGCCAGCAAGAGACTGCGGCTGTGAATTTAAGGGGGAAAAAAGAAGGGTGATGGGATCGCTGACATTTATTTTACCATATTCTTCAGCAAACAGAGAGAGAGGGAGAGAGAGGGAGGAAAAGAGAGAGAGAAAGATGAGTGGATGAGAGAAGACCGAGATAAGGTATATATTAGTGTGTCTCTATCCCACTTGGCATGTGTAGCTGGAGCATATGTGGGAGAGGGGATAGTTTTAGTTGGAATAACAGCTTCTGTACCAAGAGAGCTCAGTCAGCACAAAATATTTCATGCTGTCAGAGGTCAGAGTACACGGACACACACACACAAACAAACTCACGCAAATACACAACGTCCATACAGACAGTCCAGTAGAAGTCAGCATCTGCTTGGCTGAAGAGAAAGACTGGAACAGACTGGGCTCCCTGCAGTTAGGATCATTCCCAAATACTGCAAAACAAAAACAGTCTCTTTAGCACAAACTCCCACACCACAACAAAGCAAAGCCATTTCAGTGTTCATCACAGGCAAAAGCGTTTTCTATTCTCATGCTCGTGTGTATTAAGGTAATGAAAAGGCTTTTTTTGGATCAAAAAAGAAGTATTCCTTTTGGTTCCTTAAAAACCATTCAGAGGGTGGTTCTTTAAAGAACCATTGTTGTAACTGGGGTGTGCAGGGGACACGAATCTTTAAAGAACTTAATTAAACACAGTTAATCACCCCCCCCCAGGAAATAGAATATTATGCCCAAGCCAAGAAACCTTTGTTAAGAATGCATTCTCCAGTAACACTGAAACTCTAATGTTAGCCATTTGACTCTACACAGTTCCTCATTACAAAAACTCCAAAGCAAATGATTCAATTTGATTTGAGAATGTTAAAAAATCTAATTTAACAATTCATAAAAAGATTTTTTTTTGCACATAAGAACAGTGTGAATTGTATGTTTATATGCATGATTTTTTACAAACATTACTTTGATTATTAGATCTGTCCTATACATGTAACTGGAATATAAATAAACCCATAAAATTTTGTTTAAAGAATGACTTTGATAGTGAAATTGATTGATGAGTTGATCTTCATATCAGTTAAATGACTGAGTGTCCCCAGGCCGCCTCAGAGCTTCCATTCCCACAGGTACAGTGAACAGCTGGGCTGTCCTTCCAGGTGTGTCTGAGTGGCAGGGTCTAAAAAACAGAGAAAAGATGAAGCCAGGCTTTTGATGTGTACAAAACAAATGATAGCAGGTTCATGAATGTGTGTGATTCTGTCTTTTGTAGAGAATAAGGTTATTGCCGTCCTGGCCAAACATTAGCATTGTTATTCCATGTTTGCTCTTCACATTGCAAGAACATTCCATGATCAGTGAACCAGCATATACTGATGAGGTTCAAATGGAATAATGCATAGACATTTTCTGGATTTGGCTTCCCAATTTTATCCCTTAATGTTCATGAAAAAACATAACTTTTCTTACTGTTCATGGCTACCATTGTATTCATTGGATGATGCTTTAGCAAAGAAAAAAAAAAGAGAATTTTATTTTTGTTTGTTTGGATGACAAAACATATGAGTTGGAATGGAAGTCACACCAACTGTGGTGATTAATATCAACAATAAAAAGTGTTACTCTCTGAAGTGCCCCCTGAATGAGCCAGCTTGCTTGCTTGCAGCCAGCAATAAAGGAACCCTATTCATGTTTTATACAGTGATTAAAACACAGAAGCTCACATACAGCACTGACTCTACGTGTTGATGCATTTCACTTTATTTACTCTCGCTTTGTTAATGTAAATGAATGCATAATATCAGATGCTCCTATGTTATTCAAATATGCCAGATTGGTTTCATATATAAAGCACCCGTGCCTTTGTTGGAGTACAATCTCTTCATTTAGTGCATATTAAGGTTTTGGACAGAATGTATTTATAACCTGTTTATCTATTCTTGAACTGAATAATTCTGTTTTGGTCATTTGCATCAGATTGCCAAATTCCACATTTATTTAAGGGCTGTTATGACATATATCACAGAATATATACATGTGTTAATTTTCAGTGATGTATGACACAGTATGGGTTTGTGATGTATGGGCACATTACCTTTCAGTTAAAAAATTCTGCATGTTTCTGAGATCTTGCTCACTAATGCAGTTCTGATACCCATACATAGGTTTTCTCCACATCCAGAACAAAAATTTCAATGCCTAACCCATATCTGAAGAACTTTGCAGTGGTCGTTTCGGCTCTATTGCTCAAGGCAGGATTTTTGGATGCATTCTTCAGAAAGTCCTGAAAAATATTTTTGCAAACAAAAATTCAGTCCTCCATTCTGTATGTTCCTCTCTGCTGAGTGTGTATTCAGTGTGAAAATTCTAACATCATATAAAGGGTACAATTGGATAAACAAAATATGTAAATGAATAAATATGTAATATTGCTGTTTTTGCAAAGCATCCTACAATATATATAAGAAGATCTGTATCCAGGTGGCCAAGATTATTCTACTTTTAATTTAAATGATTTGCAATGAATTTGGAGTGTGCCAGCTTAAAATTAAAAAACGTATTCTGGCCTCCCAAGTTGTAAAGCTGTTTTGGTGTTTGCCTTGTAATCAGGACATTGAGAGTTCAACTCCCAAAACTGCCACAGTCTTCACTCCAAGAAAACATAATTTATCTCACAGTTCCTGGGTAATTAAGGATAAGTGTTGTGGGACTGGGGGTGTCCTTGTTAGCTTTGGGAATGTAACACAAATCAATTGGTAAGAAAAAAAGCAACTAAATGTATTTCTCTTGCAAAGTTATCAGTTAGGAGATACAAGGTTTTGTGATTACAGTGGCTGATAATACATGTTTGACATTGTTTTAGCTTGATTAAATATTAATTTAATTGAAATTCAAACTCCTTCATCTTTCGGCTGTTCCCGTTTAGGGATCACCACACAGGATCATCTGTTTCCATTTCGTCCTGTCCTCTGCATCTTCTGCATTCAAACCGACCACCTGCATGTCCTCTCTCACTAAGTCCATAAACCTCCTCTTTGGTCTTCCTCTTCTCCTCATTCCTGGCAGCTCCATCCTCAACATTCTCCTCCCAATATAATCCTTGTCTCTCCTCTGGACATGTCCAAACCAACACAACCTTCTCTAACTTTGTCTACAAAATGTCTAACAGCATTTTTTCCACACCTGCCTAAAACTTTTCCACAGTACTGTATATATATATTATAAATGTATTCTTTTATACATTAAAGCAAAATAGACAATGTGGAGCATGTGAAATATCTAATATATATTTAATATATATTACAGCTCTTCTTCTTCAGATCTTTCCCACTCTTCTCCACCCATTCCAACCTGCCTGCACTCTCTCTAACCTATCTTTCACACTCGCTGTTCCTCTGAACTGTTGATCCCAAATATTTAAATTCCTCCACCTTTGTCACCTCTACTCCCTGCATCCTAACCAGTCCACTTTCCTCCCTTTCATTCACACTCATGTATTCTTTCTTTATCTTACTCACTTTCATTCCTCTCCTCTCAGGAGCATATCTCCATTTCTCCAGGGTATCCTCAACCTGTTCCTTATTATTGCACAGATCACTGGCAAATCATGTCCATCAATCTGTACATTACTGTTGTGAACAAAAATGGGCTCAGCGCTGATCCTTGCTGTAATTCAACCTTTGCTTTAAATGCATTCGTCACTCTTACTGCAGACCTCACCATTGTCACACTGATCTCATACATATCCTGTACCACTCTGACATACTTGTCTGCCACACCTGAATTCCTCAAACAAAACCACAACTCCTCACTAAGCACCCTGTCATATTTTTTTGCCAAGTCCACAAAGGCACAAAGCAACTCTTTCTGGCCTTCTCTATACTTTTCCATCAAGAGCAGACACTGTATCTGCAGTGCTTTTTCTCAACATGAAACAATACTGCTGCTCACTAATTGTCACCTCCTTTCTTAACTTAGCTTCCACTACTCTTTCTCATACCTTCATGCTGCAGCTAATCAACTTTAACCTTTTAATGTTGCCACAACTCTGTGTTTCACCTTTATTCTTGAAAATTGGTACTGGTTCACTTCTCCTCCACACTTCCTGTCACCCTTTCACTACAGTCTTTTCAGGATTGTGTTAAACAATCTGGTTAGAAACTCTACTGCCATCTCCCCTAAACACCTCCATGCTTCCACAGGTATGTCATCTAGACCAACAAATTTTCCATTCTTCATCCTCTTCTATGCTGCCCTTACTTCCATTTTACTAATCCACCACAATTCCTGATTCACTAACCTCACATCATCTAATCTCTCTCTCTCTCTCTCTCTCTCTCTCTCTCTCTCTCTCTCTCTCTCATTCTATTCCTTCCTCAGCCCCTCAGAGTATTCTTTCCATCTGCTCAACATGCTCTGATCACATGTGAGTACATTTCCATTTCTATCCTTTATCATCCTGACCTGCTACTCATCTTTCCCACCTCTGTCTTTCTGTTTAGCTGATCGGTAAAGGTCCTTTTCTCCCTCCTTTCCCTCCAAGCTCTCATACAGTTCACCATACACCTTATCTTTAGCCTTCGCCTCTGCTTTCTTCACCATGAGCTTCATCTACTAGTACCCCTGTCAACTTTCTTCATCTCTCTGAGATTCCACTTCTTCTTTGCCTGCTTCTTCTCTGTATAAACTCCTGAACATCTGGGTTCCACCACCAGGTTGCCTTATCCTCCTTCTTCTGTCCAGATATCATTCTTAGTACCTTCCTAGCTGTCTCCCTGACCACTTTTGTAGTTGCCCAGCAATCTAGCAACTCTTCACTACTCCCCAGTGCCCGTGTTAACTCCTGCATGAATTTCACCTTGCAATCTTCCTTCTACAGCTTCCATTTGATCCTCAGCTCTGCCATCATTTTCCTCCTCTTCTTGCCCACAAAGATCATTGTACAGACCACCATCCTATGCTGTTTAGCTACACTCTCCCCTGTCACTACTATGCAGTTTCCAATCTCCTTCAGATTGACTCTCCTTCAAAGGATTAAAGCATTTGAGATTTATGTGGCATGATGCCACAGAAACAATGGCGTTAGAGTTTTGATTGAATCACATCTACACACACATACTGTCTTTCTCGCTCTCACACTCTCCCTTTTTCTACTTCACAGACACACACACACATTCTTAGGAATATCATATTCAGTTCATGCTCTTCGTCAGATACAAAAAAGGAGAAGCTTTAAAATAAGAAACACCATCAGCGTATGGCATCTGTCTCTATACATTCATGGCACACACTCCTGAATGGCGCAGACGGGCGATGGGGAGCAGTGTGTGTTTGGGCGGGGGGACTGAGGGGAAGCTGATTGAGTTTGCTCAGCAGAGCTGGGGAGAGGGGGAGTGAAATATGGGGAAGGCAATATTACAGAACACTAGGACACCTGGAGACCGGCCAACTCCCCAACTAATGCCATCATCTGGACCAGTTTATATGTGTGCATGTGGAGGGAAAGTATATGTGTGTATATGAAAGACAGAGGGAAAAGTAAAAGAAATAGAGATGTTGGAAGAAGGGTTTTTTGGAGTAAATGGGACTGTCTGAAGTGCTGAGAAACAAGGACAATATGGAAAATATTTTTCTGTGCATGCAATTATAGCTGATGTTATAATATCATGTACTTACACTAAGATTATATGGATACAAGGTTACAGAAAAAATATTATTTTAAATGGAAACAGGCCAAAAGTGTGCTTTATTTAGTTGAGATAGAATCCCAATATAAGTATGCCTGTGAAGCCTGTGAAGAACTTTGATTCCCCACTATAATGAAGCTCACCATGTTCTTATTCAGTGGCCAAAGAAGAGTTTAAGAAAAGGAAGAGGTGAGAAACAGGGCTGTTTCAGAGATCGTGAACTGTGACCGTTACCAACTTTTTATACCTTGAAGCAATCGGTCACGGGTGCTTCAGTCAATAATCAGAATCTTAGCACTGATGCTAATGGCCCCTGGCTTCATTCTACAGATGGCTGCCATCTACAAAGTGGCAAAGATATGATGCATTATTTATCCAATGACAAAAAGTGTATTTTTCAATGTGCATTTCAGGGTTTATAATGTTTTAGACCAGTTTTTTCAAGTTGTGGGCCATTTTTTACATTTAAACCACTGACAGTAAAATCTTGTAATCAATTTGTGGGAAATATTAAGCAGAAGAAAGGTTTTTGAAGATGATATGCTGGAATCAACCCCATTCATGAAGGCCTCACTTTTAAACCTTACTTTCAGTGTCCTTGTAGAGTCCATAACTCAAAATGTCAGAGTCACAGCAGAAAGAGAAGCCTACACAAAATTGAGCCGGTAATTTAATTATGCTAAATATATATATATATTAAAGATGAGATTTCCTTGCAAAAAAATGACTGAGCAAGTTGCGCTTGTGATTTTTTTTTTTTTGAAGAATCAGCTGGCTTGTCTTTGTGGTCTGAATGTGTTTCCCACCTACAATAGCTCTGGGCCCTCTTAGGGGGTGCACCCACCTCTTTTGGAACCGCGGGTGTAGTAAACTATAGGGTCTAGTATAGTTGATTGTTAATGTTTGTTGTCTTCAACACAGGTCTGATCACTAAATCTATTTTCCAACCATCCCTCTCTTCTGCTGTCCTTTCTTTCATGTCCACTGTCCTTCAGGAAACTGCTATGTTTAAAATTTGTGAGAAGGATAAGAAGAATTTTTTTGGAGGGAAGCGCTAGTCAGCTGTCTGTGTATGAATGGAGACCTTTACTGCAATCTAATAATGGTTTAGACTGGTGACTGTGTGTGTGTGTGTGTGTGTGTGTGTGTGTAGCTACTTGTATTTGTGTGAAAGGGGAGTGGGGCGGTCACTAAGGGGCATTGGGGAGACTCTCGGCGGAGCAGCACAGGAAATTAAATCAGCAGGTAGGCAGGTTTGGGGCAAGAGCACTGAGTGCCAAGTGCGGGCTAATTTAATTGTGTGTGGGCTACTGTCCCCAGTCGAGGCCATCCACCTCACACACTCTCTGGAACCCTATGGTCTGACACAGGAAGGACACCACACATACGTATACACATACGCAGCCTGGGTACATTACTGGGTGAGGGACTTCTGCTATGTTTATGTGCAAAGCAGTTGTGCTTATGTGTCTATATATATGTACATGTCAGTCTTTCTGTATGTATGGGTTCCTAGTTGTGTGTTTGTGGGTATTCATGCTGGTGTATATGCTTATCATCATTGCAATAGTCATCGACCCATTTTTATTGAAGATATGTTTAATGACTAGTTACAATAATGTTTTCTGAACCAGCGAAAGCATGTAGTCTCTGCAGTTTAACCAATGGCAACAGTGGCACAATAGGAAGCCGATGAGTTTCCTCCCAGCATACAGCAGGAAAGATCTGGGAAGGCGCAGGCATTGAGAGAAGAACAAGATGCACACCCAGAGATATCATATAGAGAGGGGGCGGAGAAGGAAAAGAGATAGATGGGGAGACAAAGGACACAAATAGAAGGGAGGATGAATGTGGAGGATCTGCCACGGGTTTTTTTTTTTTTATTATGTGAGGCAGCACGTTCTTATGTAAGCCAAACAAACAACAGGTGTCAGATTTTTACAAAAGCCTGTTCCTCTTCAATGCATGTACATTGGAGCTGACAGACCTGTGAAGTTCAAAGGATTAAAAAAAAAAAAACATAAAACATAAGACGCCTCTCTCCCACCATGTGTGGATATCAAACATCACTTACAGTTAGAGATCTCCAGGTTACACACTTTATATTGCACACATACATGTTCTTTTACTCAGACTTCAAATTACACATTGCCGCATTTTCCCCAATCGATGCACAGCTGTCCAAAAAGATTTCCCAAGAGGTGCATTCATACCGAAAAATGCATACCATGCAGAACTATGCTCTACAGTGATCTTGTAACCTCCCGGTGTCAACAGTAATGGTCAGTCTGATTCAAACAGGCAGCCACATTATTTCATGTGCGTGTAACCTACATTTCTTGTATTTTCCCCCCCGAGGTCTAGTTATGACATCTGTGTTGTTTTAAGAAGCCAAATGGTATTATTTCATTTTTGCACATGACTTTTTTGCAGCCTCTCTTTATCCCTTAGAATAAAATGGACTACTTTTGTTACAATCTGACAGATTTTAATATGTAAAGGGTTTTGTCCTAATTGGCAAAAAACAACTCATGACGCTTTTAAGTGATGCAACAGTCTAAGCATTGAGCTTTTTATCAGCAGATCATGAGTTCAGTCTCTAGATATGCCACATCAATCTATGGTTAGGAGCCCAAGAGAGCACAATTGGCCTTGCTCTGTCCGTTTTGTTTAGAATGGCACTCACACTCCCCAATAACCAGCACAGGCGTCTGTTAGTTGGAAGTTCTCACACACACTAATCAGTTTTTTGACATTGCATTAGCAGCAGGAAACACAAGCTAATGTTCACCCTCTAAATGTTGGTAGTGTCTACTGCTTGTTGAAGTCTGAGCTATATATGTCCAATTCTATAGTATGGTATGGTATAGCATAGCATAGGGGCAGCGGTGGCCTAGTGGTTAGGGAGTTGCCCCCACATCGGAAGATTGGGGTTTTGATTCCCTCACCAATAGGTTGCCCTGAGGTACCCTTGAGTAAGGTACCATCCCTGTCATTGCTCCTCGGGCGCTTTCAATAGCTGCCCACTGCTGTACGGTGTTTGAGTGCATGGGTTAAATGCAGAGGTCCAATTTTGTTGTGGTTCACTGTGTGCTGTGCTGTGACCTCGCAACGACAAGGGTTGTCACTTTCACTTTTTCACTTTCACATGATTAAAGAGGTGATTAAATAATGAAATCTTTATTATAGTTTCAGTGTGAGTAGGCAAAGCTAAAACTGACATAGCCTAGATATGCTGTATGTAAATGAGGGTTTCCATGATGTGGGCCCTTCAGAATGGTGAAATTAGGTGACCTGTATTCTCCCTTCAGTTTAATGGCGCAAACCACACTGGTGTATTGCCATTGGTTCAAAACCATGTAGTTTACAAAACCAGTCATTTGAATCAAATTTAATTAGAGCTGGAGCTGTACACAAGCCAGAAGTATTTGTACAGTAAATCTGTGTACAGAAAAGGTGTACGAGTACAATAAAAGACCTATACCCACTCCTGACTGCAGATGTGCATGCAGTGCATGGGGTAAAAGGAATTAACACATTTATAAAGCAAAGAACATTTCTAAACAATGCTAAGACATATGAAAACACAATATCATTTACCTTTTCACTCATCCTAAACAGGGGAGATTTTCATGCTTTCTTCTCAAGCATCCATTAATCAGTAATACAAAATCAATACCAGTTTCACCTACATTAAGTTCCACCCTCTACCCCTAAAAGCCCACCCTGTGAGAGAATCTACATTTGTGTTAAATAAATATGAGCCTTTTAAGACCGTTGAGTATATAATTAATTCTGTCCAATTCAAGACCATGTTATTATATCAAATATAACTTTTACTCAACTACAATATAGCGAATATGTTTGCACAGTCTTCAACGTCCACTGCAAGCCTAAAGACCGGCCCAGCAAAAAACAATGTAGGATGAGGATTCATTTTTTGTTAGAAGCCTAAGATGTAATGGAGGGTCATAATAAATACAGTCACACAAAAAATCCTAAAACTGATCTCTTCAAACCAATTTCCCTCAGAATCAAAAAAGTTTTTTTATGATTCTGAACTATTTGTGGGATTCCAGAAGAGAAAGTTGGGAAGTGAAAAGGTCCTGAGCTAAACCTACACTGCTGTACTTCCATAATGACAAGGTCACTTCTTTGAATGACCTGATGGTGTGCTAGAGAATAATATCAAATGCCATTGCGCTATTTTCTAATATATTCTGATTGAGGAGTATATTAAGTTATGAGATGCACATAAAGCCATGTCTCCTGTTTTAGTAGGAGATTCACGTTTCAAACACAAACTCAAATCATTTTGTCCAGTCTATGAATAACCACAGAGATTTGCAAGCTTTTAATCAGTTCACAATGCCCTACTGAATACAGACATCATTACATTACAGAGCTGACAGCATATACAGTACTGTGCAAAGGTTTTAGGCAGGTGTGAAAAAATGCTGTAAACAAAGAATGCTTTCAAAAATGGAAGTGTTAATCATTTATTTTCATCAATCAACAAAATGCAGTGAATGAACAAAAGAGAAATCTAAATCAAATCAATATTTGGTGTGACCACCCTTTGCCTTCAAAACAGCATCAATTCTTCTAGGTACACTTGCACACAGTTTTTGAAGGAACTCGGCTGGTAGGTTGTTCCAAACATCTTGGAGAACTAACCACAGATCTTCTGTGGATGTAGGCTTCCTCACATCCTTCTGTCTCTTCATGTAATCCAGACACACTGGATGATGTTGAGATCAGGGCTCTGTGGGAGCCAGAAGAACTGATGCTGGTTTGAAGGCAAAAGGTAGAAACACCAAATATTGATTTGATTTAGATTTTTCTTTTGTTCGCTCATTTTGCATTTTGTAAATTGATAAAAATAAACATTATTTATCATTATTTATATTTCTGAAAGCATTATTTGTTTACAGCATTTTTTCCACACCTGCCTAAAACCTTTGCACAGTACTGCATATAAATGTTTTTTTTACATATTTTTACAAACTTTAGCAAACATCCCCTAGTTTATGCCAATTTATTTGCTAAAGCTGATTATACATATCAGCTAATAAAAGCATTTTTAGGTAACATATTCAATCCTGACTTTGAAAATGACCCATTAATCCAATTTGAGAGCATAACAAAATGTTCCCTATTTGTCTGGTTTTTGTAATTAGATATATACATAGAAATCTATATAATTATCCAAAAACGGAGCTCTGACTGCGAGCAGAAACTTTCCTCCTCTGGTGGCAATGTCCTGTATTTGGTGATCATGGCAACAGTACTTTAAAAATCACTAGATGATTGGGCTTAATCATATGTGCTTCCTTTGATATTTCAATATCATTCTTTCATAGTGGCAGTATATTTACTTACATTGTTTTCTGTGCTCCCTGTCTGAATAAAAATATCATTTCGCAGAACTGTAACCGAGTAAAAATTGTATTGTGGAGTAAATTCTTGCACCATTAAAGTACAATAGATAGAGACACACATTTACACCCTGTCACCACATTATCACTGAATGGAATATAGATCGGTGGGACACCGTGCTCAACAGCAGACCGGTAGTTTATTTGAGGTACAGCTGGTGATTTTTATTTTCAGAACGCTCACAGTCTCTTACCAATTCAGCATTTAATGCTTTGAGTGGCATTTTGAAATCTCATAGCCCATTGAATGCAGTGTACAGATGAAGAAGCTTTCAGTAGTGAACACAAACAATACCTGCAGGTTTAAAGGAATGTGTGTGTGTGTGTGTGTGTGTGTGTGTGTGTGTGTGTGTGTGTTTGTTTGGGTGTGTGCATGAGAAAGAGAGAGTGAAAGTATGTGTGTGTGTGTGTGTGTGTGTGTGTGTGTGTGTGTGTGTGTGTGTGTGTGGGTGTGTGCGTGAGAGAGAGAGAGAGTGAAAGTGTGTGTGTGTGTGTGAGTGTGTGTGTGTGTGTGCTGCACATCCTCTCTGTGGTGTGCCCTCAGACCTTGTGGACTCAATGCAGAGGGTATTTGAGTCCAAGAGAGTGAAATGCAGCTCTTTCATCTGATGCTCTCTTTAAAAAGTTTTGAGTGTAGGCGGGTGGTCCACTCTAATGGAGAAACAGACCCCAGACCAGGGCAACACACACACTTTTCTCTTTTCATCTGTCCTATATGGTGTTAAACAGTGCCCTCCACAATTATTGACACCCCTGGTTAAGATGGGTTCTTAGGCTTCTAATAAATTCTATTTTTCCCCATAAAATAATAGGCTCACAGCACAGTAAAGAAAATACTACTTTTAATTGAAGTACATTTATTCATTGGGGGGCAATCCCACATTAAGAAATTAAGAAATACATTTTTTACATGAAATCATGTGTGCCACAATTATTGGCACCCCTGCTGTTAATATTTTATACAACTCCCTTTTGCCCACAAGACAGCACTTAATCTTCTCCTATAACATTTCACAAGGTTGGAGAATACAGAGGCAGGGATTTTTGACCATTCCTCTTTGCACAATCTTTCTAGATCATCCAGAGTCCTGGGTCCTTTCTTATGCACTCTCCTCTTCAATTCACCCCACAGGTTTTCAATGGGGTTGAGGTCTGGAGACTGAGATGGCCATGGGAAGATCTTGATTTTATGTCTGCTGAGCCATTTTGGTGTAGATTTTGCCATATGTTTAAAAAAGCTAAATTTTAGTCTCATCTGACCAGAGCACACAGTCCAAGTTGAAGCCCCAGTACTGCTTAGCAAACTCCAGATGTTTACGTTCTTGACTGTAGGTGAGAAATGGCTTTTTCCTTGCTTGTCTCCCAAACAGCTTGTTGGCATGGAGATAGCATCTTATGGTTGGCATGGAGACTTTGTGACCCCAAATATAACACTCTTTCATGCAGTTCTGTAACAGTGAGCTTTGGAGAATTTTTTACTTTTCTTACCATCCTCCTCACAGTGAATGAAGTGAAGAACCCAGCTACTAGGGATGCACAACCCAGTGTATTTCTTTGGGCCGCTGCCAAGCTGGAAAAAATGGAGGGGGCTACATCAGAAAGGACATCCAATGTAAAACTTTTGCTTAATCAAATATGCAATGACACAGATTTCCATACCGGATCGGTTGAGGCCTGGGTTTACAACAACCACCACCAATACTGTTAGTCACCAGGGTGTGGGTGGAAAATGGGCTACTGTTGGCCAAAGAAGAAGAGGAGGAAGGCATGTCCGGAGGCAGGAAGAGAGAAGGAAGGGTAGGAGAGTGGAAGTGAGGGTAGGAACTTTCAATGTTAACAACATGACTGGTAAAGGAGGAGAGTTATCTGATATGAGGGAGAGAAGAAAAGTTGATATTTTGTGTGTGCATGAGATTAGATGGAAGGGGAGTAAGGCCAGGCATATTGGAAGTGATGTTGAAGCTGGAAGTTGAAGGTGTGATAATAAGAATAAGAATAAGAATTCTGGAGTGAGTTAGATGTGAGTGGTGGTGTTAGTGAGTGGTAATTGGTGTGGAATTTAATGGACAAGTTGGTGAAGGGAGCAGAGGTAATGAGGAGGTGATGGGTAGGTGTCAAGGAGAGGAATGCTGAAGGTCAGATGGTTGTAGATTTTGCAAAAAGGATGGAAATGGCTGTAGTTAATACTGATTTTAAGAAGAGGGAGGAGAACAGGGTGACATATAAGAATGGAGGAAGATGCACACAGGTAGATTATATCCTTTGCAGGAGAGTCAGTCTTAAGGAGGTTGGAGACTCCAAAGAAGTGATATGAAAGAGTGTAGCTAAACAGCATAGGATGGTGATCTGTGCGATGACCTGTGAGGTCACGAAGAGGAGGAAAGTGAGGGCAGAGTTGCGGATCAAATGGTGGAAGCTGATGGGAGCAGCTGAAAGAAGAAGAACAACAACATAACATCAGTGAATGCAGATACTCCAAAACAGCATTAAAGAACAAAGCAACAAATGAAGTTCCTTATTTCACTTTAATCAATCACAGACCCTTTGAAACGAACTCTGTCATGACAGTATAAAATGTCTTCATAAATCAGATATAATTAATTATGTTATCATTGTAAACATATTATTACAATTTATTATATTATCAAAAATTATCAAGTCTTATTCTGCTATACATAACATATAGGTCCGCTTTCTGATTAAACAATCATCAACTGTTGGTCATTTTTTGCTGCACAATTAATCTTAAATCTTATACAAAATATGACTAACCCCACCTCGTCTCTTCAGTAGTGTAACTCTATACTAGAACTTCAAAAGAGCTACAAAATATAACCATTCATTCAGGCAGAGCAGTAATTATTGCCAGTGTTAGTCACTGCCCCTTTACAGTACCACTACTGACCACTAATAGTTGTAAGTATGAAACTAGCAAGGAAGAGTTAGATTTCCCCAGCTTGATGAAGGCTGGGGGAATCACTGAAATCTTTGTGATCAGCAGAGTTTTCATTCAGCCCAATTGACCAAGCTGTCCTGCTCTTCATTCATAATTGAAGGCCATTAACTTGTGTAGTAAGTGCTTGTGGTTTAATTAGCTGGCCTGATGGCCTGGACTCTTCACAAGCAAGAGCATAGCTTTAATTGAGTCATCATTTGGCAGGCAGACAGGGGAACAGTGATGTAACACCACATCAGATCACCTCTTGTACTCTCGAGTTCTAGGCTAGGAGAATTCAAACATTTTAACTGTGTATCCTCTCTATAGTCAGTGTGTGTGTGTGTGTGTGTGTGTGTGTGTGTGTGTGTGTGTGTGTGTGTGTGTGTGTGTGTGTGTGTTAGTAAATTTCCCTTATTCCATCCTGTTTTTGCTAAAGCTGATGATATACAGTACGATGCAAAAGTTTTAGGCAGGTGTGAAAAAATGCTGTAAACAAAGAATGCTTTCAGAAATGGAAGTGTTAATCATTTATTTTCTTCAATCATCAAAATGCAGTGAATGAACAATAGAGAAATCTAAATCAAATCAATATTTGGTGTGACCACCCTTTGCCTTCAAAACAGCATCAGTTCTTCTAGGTACACTTGTACACAGTTTTTGAAGGAACTCGGCTGGTAGGTTGTTCCAAACATCTTGGAGAACTAAGCACAGATCTTCTGTGGATGTAGCTTCCTCACATCCTTCTGTCTCTTCATGTGATCCCAGACACACTGATGATGTTGAGATCAGGGCTCTGTGGGGGCCAGAAGAACTGATGCTGGTTTGAAGGCAAACGGTAGGAACACCAGATATTGATTTGATTTAGATTTTTCTTTTGTTCGCACACTTTGCATTTTGTAAATTGATAAAAATAAACAATCATTATTTATATTTCTGAAAGCATTCTTTGTTTACAGCATTTTTTCCACACCTGCCTAAAACTTTTGCACAGTACTGCATATATCAGTTGATAAAGTAATTTTAGGTAAGGTATTAGATCTTGACTGAAAGTAACTCATTAGTCCTTAATCCAGGTAATATATTTCAGTGTAATTCGATTTTTTTTATAGATTACGAAAATAAACATAGTGTGCAGATGTGTGTGTTTATGTTTGTACTCTACTGGTTCCTGCATATTGGTTTTCATTTTAAAATGAATTCATCTTAAAGTTAATATGCATTATCATGTAAAAATGCAATTTTTAATCATCATACAACTATAGGCAAATGTTGCATTAACAGCACTGAGCATTGTCTTGGGACTTACTGATGTGTAGACCCTAATCACTCTGTTACACCAGCCATTCCTTTATATGCAAATCAGGCTTCATCATTTATTAATTTCAAAGATGTCAATACACCTTATCATGTTAAAAATCAGTGTGATGTGTTGAAATGTTCAAGAAAGCATCTGTGGTGCTAATACAGCCCCTTTGATTTTCTCCTTGCCAACAGATTTCCTAGCAGCAGAGGAAACAGCGCCACTTCTAGGTGAGTCAAGGTACTGTGAGAGTGCATGAGATTCAGAAACAACCCAGAGGACCTCATTCTGGAACTAGAAGCATCTTAGCACCTTGACTAGGAGCCAAGCAGGTGTATCTCACCCATAACTGTATCATGGACTCTCCCAGTAGGCATATCAAGCCCAGTATCCGGCCATTTTTGGCCTTGATACCAACCTGCACATCTGTCATACCCCAAGCAGAACCGCCATTATGTTTATGAATGTGTGTGTAGTGTGTGTGTGTGTGTGTGTGTGTGTGTGTGTGTGTGTGTGTGTGTGTGTGTGTGTGTGTGTGTGTGTGTGTGTGTGTGTGCATGTTATCTGCTCTCTCATTAGCAGTTTCCTTTATGAGGTGTTGATGACAGCTCTCCCTTTCACATTTCTTCACAGGTGAGATTTCGAATTGTCTCTCATTTGGTATGCTTCCAGTATGATTCTGCCAAAGTATGCCCTGAAACATCAGCAGTGTGTATGGAAAGGATTAAGGCGATCATCATGCCCATGCATGTTGCCCTATGAGCGTGTGAGCATGATTCATTTTTTCTGTATGCATGTCTTGAATCTTCATTTTTAGTACTGACATGCATTAGAGTCTTACGGAACATAAATGAAGCAGAGCTGTGAGTCTGTGTTATCTCGCTCCCCTTCCCAGCCTCTGCAAACCAACAAGAAATCTGCGCACCTGCCAAGGCTTTCCTTTTGTCTTCATCTTGGTTAATTCTGTTTTAGGTCATCAGAATGGCCTCCTCTTTTCATTGCATACAATCATGTGATCTGAGCAATCCTATGCTGTACATAGAGCACATGTTCAGGAATCTGGCTGTATTCTATCAGCCCTTACACATTGCCATTATTCCCACTGAAACAGTATGTGTGATATGATATTATTATTTCTCACTTAAAACAAATGTACTAATTTTTCAAAGGGGCAAATATTTTATTTCAAAATGAAATATTTTATTTCATCTAAACATTTAATAATTTATTTAATAGCTATTTAATAAGTATTCTCTACCACAGAGGTGACAGGGCAGAGGTGGCCTAGTGGTTAGGGAGTTGGCCCCGCATCAAAAGATTGTGGGTTCGATTCCCTCAAAAAGTAGGTTGCCCTGAGGTACCCCTGAGCAAGGTACCGTCCCCATCACTGCTCCCCGGGCACTTTCAATAGCTGCCCACTGCTGCACGGTGTTTGTGTGCATGGGTTAAAAGCAGAGGTCCAATTTCGTTGTGGTTCATGGTGTGCAGTGCTGTGACCTCGCAATGACAAGGGTTGTCACTTTCATAATTACTGTTTTTTTCAACTGTTCAAATATTGTAAAATGCAAAAGAAAACAAGGAGACATTTCATAACTGCCGTCTGTTATGACACATTTATGTCCCAAATTAAAGGTACTGTAGACATACTTTTAGGGGTTCCACTCCATTAACTTGTGAGGTTCAGTTTATGCTTTTTTTTCTGGGAGTGGATGCTTAGATTAATGTTTATTTGCACCCAAAAGTCACACTCAGTCACCAGGAATCATCACATCCTGCCCTAGAGGTTTAGTGGCTTGGCCACAGTATAAAATAAATCTCCTTTTAAAAGTTTAAAACCAGCCACTTAAACACATCTAGCAAGTTATTCTCACTCATGGATTTCTTTGTTTATTTGAATGATACCATTGTGTTTACACTATTTTGTACTCAAAAGCAGGCTTGTATGTTGACCAGTGTTTCACCTTATAAATAAATAAATTGATAAATAAATCAAATGAAACCAAAAATTACCAAAGACTCATCAGAATCTTATTTTACACATTTCTTTTTCTTATACTTTTTTGCCCTTTCGTTAAAAAAGCTTTTTACATCATCCTGCTTAGCTGGAATGAAAGCCTGCAGACACATTGTCCTGAATAAGGTTGGAGACATCTGATTAAGGGGTTAAATCGCTGCAGTCATGCAAAGCTGAATGACCACCCTTTAACACAGCCTCGCTGCTCACCCAGTGAGCTGTGACTTCAGTGTGCCACTTGACCTCTAGTGGCTCCCTTTCTCCTTTTCAAAACTTGCTCTGACACCCGACCAGGGTGAGAGGACAAGACGAGATCTGACAGGCAGAGCACGGAGGGAGCAGCCAAAACTACAAGCACTGACACACAGAGATTGATTGATTGTGTCTGTCTTGGCTCAAACACAAGGCGGTACTCACTGGGACAAACTCGACACTGCATGCGCCACTTGTCCCTATGCGGTGTAACACCTCGCTCTCCACTACACACACACACACACATACACAGACAGCAATAATTACATTACTGCCAGGCTCCTCACCCTCCATCAGCAACAGAGTGACAGCAGTGAGGAGCTCGACAAGGTCAGTAAAGAGCTCACAGGCTAACCAGATTACAGAGAAATTACAAGAGCAGGCAGTCTGCCATCAATGCCTAAGAAATGAGCTCCAATGTGTGCATGGTAAACCTCAGGGCACCAGGGCTGCCTTCACTTAGGCTGCTGATGTAGAATCTCTTGTGCATACATGGTCATAGAAACCCCATAATGTCAGGTCTATTATACATTTGTTCCTCAGGGATGATGATTAGAAGGCCATTGTTTGTAGTGAAGTGGTAGATAAAGCTGTAAGAGCATCCTCTCTGTTTGACACGTAAGGGTGAAATGCAGAGTTTTTTTCTCTCAAGTACCTGCTACCTTCTCAAGGTTAAAGTGCAAACTCAGCTTATTTTGTCAGCACTGCCACAACTTTTGTCTGTGCATTCTTTCCTCATGCTTTGTCGTATATTACTCATCCAAGCAGAGTGCAAAGGCCAGTGCGCACGCATTCATACACACAGGAAGCTTGTCTTTTAAGTGCCTTCAGTCCACAAGCATTTTTTTTATCTTTCATCTGAGTGGGCATGACTTAATGCTTAACGCAAAGCTAAAGTCAAAAGCTCTGTTCCAGGAAGTAGACTGGAGATAGGTTGGTTAGAGAGTGGTCACTGGTGATTTGGTAGAAACAGGAACTGAAAGATGGCCATGGAGAACCTGGACAACCCTACACACACTGTGATGGCAGCCAGCACCCCCATAACCAAGGAAAATGAAAACTGTTTGCCAGGGGCCATCAACTGACCTTATACCTCTGTGGAAATATGGCCATATCTTACATATATTAGATTTTTAACCTTCTTCAGAATCAAATACTGATTTTATTATTAATTTAGGACTGATTGATGTGAGCAATCTCTGATTGGTGGCTCAATGGCATGCCTTATTCAAAAAGCACTCTAGACTGAAACCCTCGTTAAAACATCAGTGTGCATTGGCGGAGCTATAGAGCCAATCAGAAGAACATATATGTTCTTATGAAGATATATAATCTTGTTCATTTTTTGTGATGTTACATAAACAATGAATCTTGCTGATTGTTTTGCAGTATAAAGTCTATATATGGGGTTGTGTTGACCTAGTGGTTAGGGTCTAGGTCTCATAATTGGAGAGTTGTGGGTATGAGTCTTGGACCAGTAGGTTATCCTGACACTGCTCCCCAGGCGCTAGATGTACGGCTGCCCATTGCTGCACGGTGTGTATGAGCTAAATGCAAAAAAAACACTCTGTTGTGGATCACTGTGTGTTGTACTGTGTTCACGGTGAAAAATAGTCCCTTTGCCTTTTACAATTCAATGAATTTTTACAATGTGTAGTGTATAGTGTATAGTGTATAGTACAGTGTGTCTCAACCAACTCCAGATGTTGACAGAAAAGCAAACATACTGTGTTTTTTCTCAATCATGTTTCTACAGAGAGCTACACCAACCTCGAAGATGCTTGCTTTTGCCAGTAGACCCAAGCCTAAGTTCATATCTCTAAGTGACTCTCTGAACAGGAAAACAGAGAACAGAGAACACCAATTTGAATGTGAATTGTAAACCATGTTCCTTCATGGCTTTCCTATTGGCTTCCTGTATGCCTTTGTGATTGTATTTTGCTCTCACTGAGCAAGTGCCTCATACAAGGCACTTGTTCATCTGACCCCTGGCATTCGCTCCCCTGAGGTGGCAAACTTTATTACTGCCACAATTGAGTTAGAGCACAGATTATACTTGCATATTCAGCAGCCCTCCCTCTCTCCATGTTTTCCCACATGACCATCAGTGTTGAGAGGGGGAAACAGTCATGCACAGATTCATGCTTATATGTGCAAATATACAAGCCACACATGCACTGTATAGCAGAGGTCAATCAATTCTGGTCCTGCACTACTCTAAAAGCAAGACCAAAAATGGTCCTTTGAGGGGTCCATTGAGAAAACATTTTTAATTCCCTTTGAGTCTTTGAATGGATGGTTCTTTAAAGCAGGGGTTTTGTAAATAAGATGTAAGTTAAAAAAATCTTTTATACATTTAAAGGGTTCTCTAGCCTCACAAATCTTATTTGCAAACAGCTGGACTATTTGATTGGAGAGCTCAGAGTTGCTGCTTAATGTTTTTCTTACATAACTCCCTTTATATTTAAAAGTACACCAAGCCTGCTAACCAGCAGATGAGCTGAATCACATTTTGAGAAGGAAAATACCCAAACATCGCTGGATGCTGATCTTTGTCACTGATGCCCCCTGCAGACAGTCCAAATTTTGGCTCTTACTAGACTTGGTGTGCCAGAAATTGTGTTAACATAAACAACATAACAAAACGTAGTCTGGAAAATGCTGGTCTACACTCACATACCAACACTGTATTTCATACTGGCCTCTGCATTTACATGTTCAAAGTCATGGGTGTCCCACATGTGTAAACATTACACAGCCTCATCCAAACATTAAAAGTATTGCAATATATGTGCTATTTGTTATTCTTACTGCAACGATTATTTGATGCAGAGCACAGACAGAAGGGCTGTCATATCTATAGTCTATCCATATGGTTTTAATAAAGCAACTAATCTTGAAGTTGTTTGATGCACCATAAATCACTCATTTTCTCAAAGCTGACGACTCGGCAGACTTTTCTCTGTGCTTTAGAGGCTTTTGCTTGGTGTGTGTGCAGGCGTGTGTGTGTGTTCATCTGAGGCAGTACCGGAGTGCCTCGCCTTGCCTTGGCTCTCTTATGAAAGCTTTATTGGATTCCGCCATCCCTGGAGGGAAAACGCTTTAAATGTCTCTGCAATTATACCTCTAATAACAGCAGCATGCTCTCGGGCCAAGCCCGGGCCCGACAGAGATAAGGAACTGCAAGTTACTCAGTCAATATGGGGGCTATTAATCTCTGTCACCTGCCTGTCAGGGCGACTGGAGGAAAAACAGCGGCGTCTCTTGACCCACGCACGGGGACCTGTCGCCGCCAAGGCTTTTGGTGAAGCGTGTATGTGCGTGTGCAGACCAGAGGAGAGACTCCTTCAGACTCCTCCAGGGGACCCGCTTTAGGCAGGCGTCATCATTCAGAGACCAGGGAGATTATTAGTTGTTACAGTTCTTCATCTCATGGTGGCTTAATTGCATCTCAGAATGTCACCTTTCTCCATTTCCCCTGTTCTTAAAACATGAACTCAGAGTTAAGGACACTTAAAATACAAATGCAGATCCCTATTTCACTGCACCTATTGAAAAGACTTGCTGTCTTATAAATATTACTCTCTCACTCTCTGTGTCCCTCTCACCATCTTCTTGTCACTTTTTTATTCTACCTTCCTCCATCATTTTCCCCTTTTCTCTATTCCTCTTTTGCTCTCCGCGTCTCTAACTCGCTCTCAATCTTTCCTTTTCTCCCTCTCTCTATCTTGCTCTGCCTCTCTTGCTTCCTCTCACTCTTGCTGGACTTGCCTTCCCTCTCTCTTCTACTTCAACTCTCCCTTCTCCTCCTTCTCTGCCTCTCTTAGGCTCTCTGTCTCTGTCATTCACCTTCTTACTCTCTATCTCTTTCTTTCATACCCATTCTTTCTGCTTTCTGCTCTTTCTACTTCTTTCTCTGTCACTCTCCCACTCTCAACCTCTTATTCTGTCTCACCATTTCTTCCTCTGTCTTTATGTACCCATCTCTCTCTCTCTCTCTCTCTCTCTCTCTCTCTCTCTCTCTGCACTTTGCTCATTCTCTCTCTTTACTCCTCTACCTGCGATAGGTGCACACTTTTATTCTTTGTGTTATTGTTCCTTGAGGATTAAATTCTCATCACTGCCCATTTTTTTCTCTCTGACCTTCCTCCTCCTGTTCCACCCCTCCTTCCTCTGTTTGATGAGAGGAATGTGATTTGAAATGGCTCCATGCTGGGATGGTGCGCTCCAATGTCCAGGTCACGCAGACACTGAAAGGCATCTCCAGCGTAGGATGGTAAGAGAACTAACACATACATAGATGGAGGGAGGAGGGAAAAGAGGGAAAAGAGAGTAGAGGGATGAAGGAGGTGGATGTTGGTGGTGTTCACAAGCACCTACCTACCTTACCAAAGCGATTAAGCTTAGTAATCTAAGCTCATGCATCCTGAGATACAATCCAACAGACAGAGACAGAGAGAGAAGAGAAGAGAGAGAGAGAGAGAGAGAGAGAGAGAGAGAGAGAGAGAGAGCAAAGAAACACATGAAAACACAGAAGAATCCTAGTCATTCACTGATTGGGTCAGCACCAAACCCTTTTCACAGACAGAAGGAGATTCCTGCTGAAAAATAAAAGAATGAATGAAAGGAGATCAAGAGGAGAAAAAGACATCAGAGCAAAAAATAAATAAATAAAATTCCTAAAAACAGGACACACTGAGCTTTGCAGTTTTCCTGCCATAACATTCCACTTCTCCTCATCTATAGTTAATGTCATAATTTCCTGTTACATTTGGAACATGACATCTGGCCTGACACAAGGCAGGTTTTCATTACGTGTGTGTGTGTGTGTGTGTGTGTGTGTGTGTAGGTGTGTGTGTGTGTGTGAGTGTGTGTGTGTGTGTGTGTGGGAGAGAGAGAGAGAAGAGCGAGAGAGAGAGAGTTAAAGTGGCACAGAAGTATGCATAAATAATTAATATCTTATTTTTGTGAATGTTTAAGGAGAAATGCACACAAGGTTCTGATAGTATGTATAGAGTGACGCTTTACATTGATATAAACCATATTTCTGTTACTTGTGTTATATAACTTTGTTTGGCAGTGGTAGTTGTCATACCACATTGAGCCAAGGAGGGTCCCGTCCCAGATGCGACGGGCTTTCACGAGCACTGTAATTATCACCACTGATCACCGCACCACAGATTACCACACACAAATAGCCTGCCAGTCCGGCCCGGTGTCCGTTCACCGTCCTTAATGTTTGTCTGCACGTGGTTACAGCGTTGTGTTTTGTGGCATAGTTTGGCTCGCGTGTCAGTTAGACCTGCGTGTGAGTGCCTTGCCTCGAGCATAACTTCGCGGCAGATGAGCGGACCTTACGAGCAGCAAAGCGCAGCGGGCGAATTTTTCGGGCGAAATGGCGGACATGGGCGCCCGACAGCGGATCCGAAGATCACCGAGGATCGCGGGCGAAGTGACTTCCAGGTTGAGCGACATCCAGCACCAACAAGCTGACTAACCATCTCGGACCCGAGACACGGGCAACCGCCGTATTTCGTCTCCGCCTTTACGCCCAACCGTCCGCCCGCGGTAAGCCACATCGCTCTGCAGAAACGCTACGGCGGAAGATGACCAGGTGCGTGTGCGGCATTTTTGATTACGTTTGACATGTGCTGGACAATTTCCCTGGTTGCGGGTAGAAGATAAAAGCGATCGGGGAGAGGCTTGCGGTCGCGCGGCTGAGTGAAACGGCGGTCTGGGCAGCGGTGCGGCGGACCGTGAGAAGCACGCCTCGATCGCTTTTAGTCCGCTTGCCGGGCGGTTTGATCACCCGCTCGCGGTCAGTCCCAGGGGATCGCTTGCTGCGCGTGAGCAGGGAGCCGGCTCGTCAGCGGAATATGCCCTTGACTTCCGCATTACGCACGACTGGCAGCGGTTGGGCGACCCTGCTTTAATGGCGTGGCGGCCGGCCTTCACGCGGACATTCAGCGAACTCGCCTGCGGGGCAGTTAAGCCCTGAATGAACTCTTCACCCTGGCGTTCGGCTGACCAGCATAAGCGCGAAACAGGGAGCCAAGCCCAAGCCGCGCAGCAGCGCCCCCCGGGTTCACGGCCGTCAGTCCACGCAACGACCGCAGTCCCCCTGAGCCCATGGATCTGGGCCGGATTCACCTCTCTGGGGCAGAGAGGGAACGCCGCATCCACAATGGGCTCTGCTTGTACTGTGGCGAGCCAGGACATGGGCGAAAGGACTGCGCCCTGGCAGCTAAGAGACGCACAGTAATTAAACCGCTTCCGGAATTAGCTCATCAATTTTCTGTTCAAGTATCTGTACGCTGTGCTGATGTCTGTTTGTGTGTTTCAGCATTGATTGATTCTGGGTCGGCTGGCAACTTCATCTCCCCCACGGTAGCTACCCAACTGCACGTCCCTCTGTATCCCCTATCACACACCGTGTCCGTGAGGGCAGCCGATGGGAGGCAGCTGAACCCAGGTGGGGTGTCACAGGTCACCGGTCCACTCACCGTTCAGCTGTCTACGCACACTGAAACCTTGTCCCTGTTCGTACTGCCGCTTTCAGATCACGGAATCGTACTGGGCATCCCGTGGCTGAGGTCCCACAACCCGGTCCTAGACTGGAGGACAGGGGAAATCAGGTCCTGGTCCCCGGAGTGCTCTTTGCACTGTAACGCTTCACTCCCGTGCCTCTCCACGTCTGTGGAGAGCCCACTGGCTCACATTCCATTGTCTATCCCGGTCGAATACCGTTCAATGAGTGAGGTGTTCAGTGCAAAGAGGTCCACTCAACTCCCTCCTCACCGGCCATGGGACTGTGCGATTGAACTCCAGCCAGGGGCCACTCCTCCTCGCTCTCGCATCTATCCGCTCTCCGAGCCCGAGACGAGAGCGATGGAGGAGTATATTGCAGAGGCCCTTCGACAGGGGTTCATCGTACCGTCCACATCGCCAGCCTCCGCGGGGTTTTTCTTCGTGCAGAAGAAGGACGGCGGACTCCGGCCTTGCATCGATTTTCGGGGACTGAATGCCGTCACAGTTAAATTCCGCTACCCTCTCCCACTAGTTCCGTCAGCCCTCGAGCAACTTCGAGGGGCCACCGTTTTTACCAAATTGGATCTCCGCAGTGCGTACAACCTGGTGAGGATTCGGGAGGGCGACGAGTGGAAGACGGCCTTTAGCACGGCGACAGGTCATTATATGTACAGAGTAATGCCGTATGGCCTCAAAAACGCCCCCTCCGTCTTCCAGTCGTTTATCAACGACGTCCTGAGGGACATGTTGGGTCGGTTTGTAGTCGCCTACATGGACGACATCCTGATTTATTCCAGGAACTACGACTCCCATGTCACCCAGGTACGCCAGGTCCTTTCCCGCCTCCTCAAGCATGGGTTGTACGTCAAGGCGGAGAAGTGCCAGTTCCATCTCACAGAGGTTTCCTTTTTGGGCTACCGAATCGGGCCAAAGGGCATCGAGATGGAACACCAAAAGGTGACGGCTGTTACCAGCTGGCCGGAGCCCCGCACCATCAGACAGTTACAAAGCTTTCTTGGGTTCGCCAATTTCTATAGGCGATTTATTCAAAACTTTAGTGCCACGACAGCCCCTTTAACCGCCCTGCTAAAGGGAAAACCTTCCCGCCTCGGCTGGACGCCTGAGGCACGAGCGGCCTTTCTAGACCTCAAATTGAAGTTCACTTCGGCGCCTATCCTACGGCTGCCAGACCCAGATAGGCCGTTTGTGGTCGAGGTCGATGCATCCGAGGTGGGTCTGGGGGCGGTGCTGTCACAGTACCACGGGCAACCCGAGAGGCTTTTTCCCTGTGCCTTCTTCTCCCGTAGGTTAACCCCCGCGGAGGTCAATTACGACATCGGCAACAGGGAACTCTTGGCGGTAAAGGCCGCACTGGAGGAGTGGCGGCACTGGCTGGAGGGCGCAAAGCACCCCTTCACGGTCCTCACCGACCACCGCAATCTCGAATATATCCGGCTGGCAAAACGACTCAACCCCCGCCAGGCTCGATGGGCTCTGTTTTTTACCCGTTTCGATTTCACCCTGACCTACCGCCCTGGTACTAAGAATAACAAGGCCGACGCTCTCTCACGCCACTTCGAGCCAGCAGGGAGGGTGTCGCAGCCAGAACCAATATTAACCCCAACGGTAGTGGCAGCCCCAGTGCAATGGGACATCGAACGGGACATCCGGCAGGAAGCTGAGGGCACCTCCGTCCCATCAGGGTGCCCGCCTGATCGGATCTTCGTGCCGGAACGCCACCGCATCCGGTTAGTAAAGTGGGTCCACACTTCTCCGGCCTCAGGGCACCCTGGCATTCGTCGCACAGGGGAACAGCTGAGCAGAAAATACTGGTGGCCCACCTTAAGGGCCGATGTTCGGGTTCTGGTCCGCTCCTGTTCCACCTGTGCCCAAACTAAGTCACCTCGTGAGTTGCCAGCCGGTAAGTTATTACCCCTACCGGTGCCTACCCGTCCGTGGACTCACGTGGCCATCGATTTGGCCACGGATCTCCCACGTTCCGGGGGGCACACGTGCATCTTAGTGGTGGTGGACCGATTTTCAAAAGGATGTAGATTCATCCCCTTTGCTGCTCTTCCGTCTGCTCGACAGGTCGCTGATGCTCTGTTCCAGTACGTGTTCCGGTATTACGGTTTCCCGGAGGACATCTTATCCGACAGAGGTCCCCAGTTCACCTCTCAAGTCTGGCGGGCCTTCTTTCGGCGACTGGGGACCTCCGTCTCGTTATCCTCGGGTTACCATCCCCAAACCAATGGTCAGGCCGAGCGAACCATTCAAGAGCTGACTAGGTTCCTCCGGGCGTACTGTCACCACCGGCAACACGACTGGGCTGAGTACCTCTACTGGGCAGAGTACGCACAAAATTCCTTGCGCCATTCCTCCACAGGCATAACCCCGTTCGAATGTGTGTTGGGGTTTCAACCACCCCTCTGCCCCTGGGATACCACACCTACGGATGTCCCGAGCATCGACACCTGGTTCCAAGGGGCTGAGCGCGTGTGGGAGAGGGCCCACACACACATCGAACGGGCAGTGCGCCGCTTCCGCCAACAAGCCGATAGGCGTCGACGGGAGGCCCCCGACTTCCAAGCCGGAGACAGGGTGTGGCTCTCCACTCGGGACCTCAAGCTAAGGCTGCCTAGTAAGAAACTCAGCCCCCGGTTCATTGGGCCTTTCCGAGTAGAGGCCCAAGTCAATCCGGTCACTTACCGTCTCAAGCTACCCGATCACATGCACTTAACCCCTGTTTTCCACGTTTCCCTCCTCAGACCCTACGTTCCGGGGCCCCTGGCCGCACCGGTGGGAGAGGCTGAACCCCCTCCTGTCATCGTCACCGCGCAAGGTCAAGCCCATAAGGTCCGCGCGCTCCTGGACTCCCGACGACGTCGAGGGGAGCTTCAATACCTGGTGGATTGGGAGGGTTACGGGCCGGAGGAACGCAGTTGGGTCAAAGCCCGGGACATACTCGACCCTCAACTCCGGCTTGACTACCACCGTAACCACCCCAGCCGCCCTGCCCCCAAACGGAGAGGTCGACCCCCTCGACACAGCAGACCCCCACAGCATCCGCCAGGACGGCGAGGGTCCGGAGCGCGCTGGACGGGGCGTCCGGAGGACGCCTCTGGAGGGGGGGGTGATGTCACGCCCACCACGTTACCCAGGCCAGGGGAGAGGTCCCCGTCCCCGGAGTACTGACCGGGCTTTCACGAGCACTCGTAATTATCACCACTGATCACCCGCACCTGAATTACCACACACAAATAGCCTGCCAGTCCGACCCAGTGTTGTCCGTTCACCGTCCTTAATGTTTGTCTGCACCGTGAGTTACAACGTTGTGTTTGTGTCATAGTTTGGAAATAAACGTGTCCCAGTTAGACCTGCGTGTGAGTGCCTTGCCTCTCGAGCATAACCATGACAGTAGTCTAGTGGTACTGATCGGAAGTAATTTGTTGTGGGTCATTATGTGCTGTGTTGTGTTGTGCATAAACAATGATGTAGTCACTTTCACTTTTTCATGGTAAATATGAGCAGTTAAAGCAACCTTCTACTGTAATCTTTGCAAGCAAAGTTTCCAAGCATTTAATCATGATAATATCAGTTTACATGGGTAATAGTCCCTGTGCCTGAAAACAACACTGCAGTATCTTTTGAAAACGTCAGCATGGTGGGGTCTACCACCTGGATTACCGGGACATCTGCAATTGCTAGTGGCACCAAATTAACGCTTCTGTAAATAGTGTATGGGTTGACATAAGAACTGGTTGGTTATTTAGTCCTCGTTCGTGCCTTTAACTGGCAAAACTCTGGCATCTGTGGACATTAAATATAGTCACATTAAATTATTGTCATCATCAGGTGTTGTCAGTGTTGAATAAAGTTATTCCTTTTACAGTTTTAGCAAAGTAATTAGACATTTATGGACTACTTTTCATTTTTACTGTCCCAAAAAATTCACAAATCTCATACACACACACAAACAAACACACACATAGCATTTTTGTGATGACTATAGGCAAAGATGCGCATTCAGTATCAAGCTCAACAATTTCTAAAGGTTTCTAAAAAATGTAAAAAAAAAAAATGATGTATGTTCCATTTCTTATTGGTTCAAATGTTCTTGTTTATTCAAAGGAGCCATATTATTACACACAGTGTGTGTGTGTGTGTGTGTATCACCCGCTCGATAATATTTAAAAGTCAGGCCTTAAAATGGTGCTCTTTGAGTGCGGCTGTAAAAACAGAGTGCCTCATTCGTTCTTCCACTTATACCTCCACCTCCTGTAGTCTTTAAATCTACCCTGCTTGCACTTTCACTCTCGCTTTCATTTTTTTAAGTGCTCCCCTTCATTAACGTCTGCCATATGTATTCCTCTTTCCCTCTTTCATACTTTCTTACTTCTGTCTTGTGCCCGTCCCTGTTGCTAAATCTTAATTTCCCCTTTTTTCGTTCTTTTCCAGGTCCTTTTCTGCACCCCCACTCCTCTCTTTTAATTTTGCTTGCTCTGTTTCGCTCTTTTGCTACCACATACCCGCACCCCCACCCTAAGCTGCACGGAGTGTGCTTTATCACTTTTGGCAGCGCATGCTTAAAGATCTGTGAATTTATGCAAATTTATGGCTGAAAAATGAACTTCACCTCCTTGCAAGGTACAGAAAAAAACAATGACTCATTACAAAATTTTCTATTTGTTATGAATCATCCAAAAAATAATTAAGAATGATTTGTGATCTGAACAAATACTGTCTCCTCCTTCTCCCTTGTGGTTAAATCAAGCAAGAAATTTCACCCGGAGTCAGATTAGTCGGAAAAATTGACTAAATGGGGACTGAACTTTTTTCTCCACCTCCCATCTCATCTCCACCCTGATCATCAACAAAAAGTACATCGTATGTTGATGAAAGTTCTGAATACAGAGGAAACACACACTGAAAAAGGCTGTATGTGATGGTGGATGGAGCATCTGAGTATCCCCTCAGGATCCCTTTTCACTCTCTAGCGCTGACAGAGAAGTCTGATGCAGAGGAGTCTGATTCAGCAAGGATCAGAGGTCACGCAAGTCTAGTGACTTTAGAGTCCCTTCCATGACACACTGATTGGCAGATGGTTCGGTCTTGATTGCACAGGTCACAGTGGCCGAACGGGGGGCACCAGAGGACAGACTGACACCAGTGGGCTGCTACATCGGCTGGTACAAATTGTTTCCCTCATTCCCTGCAAAATAGAACGCTATTTAATCAAAGCAAATCAATTAAAAGCAATATATTTTATAGTGAACTTGTGTTCTCAGAGTGCACTCAATCAAGCCTAGGCCAATAAGAGGAGGATATCTGTAGGCCTCTTTTCAGTCGTTTGCAGTATGTGTGCACTAACCCTTAATAGCATTTGCAGTATTTTTTTTTACTTTTCTGTTTTATTTTAGGTGTTGAGGCTGCTCATTGAAAACATTTGTTTGCTTGATGCATAGAATACATGTAGAGGAGTTAACACACTAACAATGTGTCACTGATCACTTCACTTCAAAGTCATTCTGTCCTCTGTCTCTTTTCTCAAGTGAATCCTGCTCTGTCCCTTTTTCTGTCTTTCAGCCTCTCAATATTAAAATAAGGATCAATATGCCATAAACCTGGATTATCTTATTCTATGCTTAGTTTAGATTTGTTCATTACATTCTGCTGTTAACCCTTTTTAGTGACTTCAGCACATGTTGAAAGCGACCAAAATCCAAACTCTGCAATTTCAAACAAGCCCGAATTTGATAGGCAAACCACAAACCTGGCAAGGAATGCCAGAGATCATAATGTGTGGCAAACAATAATAGATAACTCCACTGTAAGGAAAAAAAAGTTAAGGAATAAACATGAACATGGGATTAGTCCTTACATTACATCTATTATTATCAATAATGCATCATATGTTTTCTTTTTTAAACAAATTAAGCAAATTACAGTATCTCTAAGGCCATCCCTGTACATTTAACCTGAGTTAACAAAAGGAAGAAAAAAAACTCTCAATAGCAGTTGTCATTATTCCTTAGAAGTTTTATCTTTATCTCTACCCTAAGTCATGGGAAATATAAAGAACTGTGGTCTTCCACACAACAAGTCTGTATGAACATTTTAACTTTCCATCAAATTCAACTTAGAATGAAATTCTTCTTAAAAGATAATTGTAGTAAAATTTAAAATGTCATTCCTCTCTGCAGCTTTGTTACCAAAATGAACCACTGGCAATGGTTTTCTCAGCTACTCACGCGACACGGTGTTCATTAATGGTTTCAAAAGCGCAGACTAATCTCTTGCTTTTGAAATAATGCTGAGGTCATTCTCTGAGATCAATTTGTCCCTGGGGTTTTTTTTTTCCACAGTGTTTTGTATCTTTTTTTACATTGGCCATATAATGTTCATATGTGATCTAACCTCCATGTGCCATAACTCCAGTGGGGGAAGATGGTGCGCAGGGGTGTGCCTGCATCAGCATCGCTCTCATTATTCATCAACAGCCTGCCAGTGCCTCCATGCCCCCATATTTGACTACATTTGCATTTAAGCTGAGCATTGTGGGAGATGCTGTCCTCTAGGGGACGAAGTGAAGCTGTCCGGAGCTGTCCGCTTTGCTCTTGAGAAGACCCTGAGTCTGTAATCCAGGTGTTTGCTCATTTTGTGACGGAGTGATGGCTGTCTTCAAGGACTCTGAGCACCCTTGGTGCTTAATGAGCGTGTACACAGTGAGGAGGCCTGCACCCACCTGTCATTAAAGCATAGGCATAGAGGGGACATCCCGCCCAAAAATGGAGAAATAATAGGCAATTTAGAGGTGCACAGAGAAGAGGGGAGGAAATAAGGGGGAAAGCAGGGTCACCCCACGTCGTGTGTTTTTTTCATTATCCTCCTGAGGCTCAGTGGGGACAGCAAGCCTTAGGTGGATAATGAGGCAGCGGCAGCATAATGGGCCTAAAATAGAGAGAAGAAATAAATAACATTAACGTTGAGAAAAAGGGATGGGCAGAGGTGGGGTGGGAACGGTGGGAAGGTGGAGAGCCACCTGAGTGAGTCTCTCCTTCTTTCAGACTCTTCTTCTTCCTTCAATCCTTTTACACAACACTGTCTACTCTTCTGCCTCATCATTTGTGTCGACGCATTCTTAAAAATAAACATGTCAAAGAGTGTTCTTTCAAGCAGTGTCTAAAGGAAAACCACTGTGGGTCCCATTAAGAACCTTTCAACAGATGGTTCTTTATGGAACCACTGTGGTAAATGACATAAATGATTTAATGAGCTCTTTAAAGTGAAGGTTTGTGTAAATCACAGCTTTTTCCTGAAGCACAACATCCAAGGCACAAACTTTTTTTAATAATCTCTCTATTTAAAGTGAGAAAATGCTAACATTTTCTTATCTTTATGTTTTTCCCAAAGTTCTACTCATGATAACCATGTTGTTTAAAGCATTTCCTTTTTCCATGACATTCTAAAGTGAAAGTGAAAGTGAATATTCTTGTCATTTCGAGGTCACAGCACAGCACACAGTGAACCACAACAGAATTAGACCTCTGCATTTAACCCATGCAAACACCGTGCAGCAGGGCACACCTATGAAAGTGCCCGGGGAGCAGTGATGGGGAAGGTACCTTGCTCAAGTGTACCTCAGGGCAACCTACTGGTAAGGGGTTTGAACCCACAATCTTCTGAACCTGTGGCCAAATCCCCAACCACTAGGTCACCCCTGCCCAAACCCTATAACTTTAGATTTGAACAGGCTGTTTTTGTTACACCCAGCAATGGACTAGCAAGCTGTCCAGGGTGTTTCTCCACCTTTCACCCTGTGTGCAGCACCAATCACAGCTCTAGTCCTTATCTTATTTTGTAGCTGTTAATGCAAAATCTTGTATCTCAACTTTTATTTTTGACATAGTTTGAATTTGGCATCTTGCCATGTGTGAGTGGACACAAAAATGGACCAGGAAAAAAAATTCTAGCCATGTATATGAGATCTGTTCTTGGGCTTCTCTGTATTGCGCTTCATTTAAAAAGCAGTCCAAGCTAAAACACTTCTAATTTTATGTTACTCATTTACGTTAATGAGTGGTAAACTACTGAATACTGAATGGGAAGATACATGTGAGTGTAGTTATGAACTGCATTAAAATATTTCATGAAAAAAATAGGAAAGTTAAAGAGTGGCCCTTAAAGAGTGGATTCTGTCAAGGCACAGTTACACTCAGTGTAGATAATGGACAACACTGTTGACTCCAAAAATAATAGCTAAGGTCTGTGTCAGATCACAGGTCTCCAGAAGAAAAACACTCAAATTCTGTTTGTCGCAGTAATAGCTGCCAGTTAATACTTCACTGAGACATTCCCACATAGAACATTTTTTAAAAAAGACTGTTATCTCCCATCATGTCATTTGTTCACACACTTCGAAGTGAAGAAACTGATAATGAATGTGTTGCGCAGGTGGGAATGGTGCAAATTCTTGGCTTGAAGCCAGTCAAAACCTTACCTAATTACTGGGCTTTCAGAGCTCACGTTTTTGCTTATTTCCTTCTCCGCAACCTAATGGCTTGCTCCTTCTAAATAGTTTCCCCACAAGAATGACAGAGAGAGACAATTAGCACAAAAAACCCAAGTCTGTGAGTGTGTCTGTGTGTGTGTTTGTACATTAACAGGCTAAGGTGTGCTCTGAGAAAGATAACTGGGTGTTATTTTGAGCTGGGTGACTGGGGTTCCTGGCAGGAGCAACAGAGAGAGGGGGAAACAGTGTAATTATTCTCTGTGTGGATGGGAGCCAGCTGGGGACCCCTTCAACAGCACAGGCTAATTTATTGTTGCACACCTCTCGGGCCGAGCTGCGCACTGCTCCTCTCTCCCGAGCTGCCTCTCTGTTGCTTCAGAAAAGTCCAGCTGTAGTGCTCACACTCACAAAATCTTCTTTCTCTACTTTACTGTGCTGTGCTTTGAGTATGAGCTGCTGGTAATGGGTTAGAATAGGCAGGCAGCAAAGATTGAATATGTTTCTCATAGTTCAAAGGAAGCCTTTCTACCTGGATTCACACTTCTGAACCTTTCCTTACATGGATATGACACCCCTGTGAATGCACTCGTGCTCTTAGACTGCAGAACCCCTTTCTTTTCTCACATTGCACTTCACAGTCTACTCCTCTCCCAGGTGAAGCTGTAATGTGATCACTGCTAAAATGAAACTGTGATGGCTCGGCATATCATCATTTTAACAATCACTCAAGCATTGGTACTGCTCTGGAACACCTGAACATCTTTTCATGAAATCAAATGTATGCAATTTTAACTGTTCCCAAAAATGTAGATGATCAGGCAAGACATGTCTGACAATTAATTTACAGGGATAATGTGAAAAGTAACGGAATCTTAACAGTAGCCTATTGTCATTGTGCAAGATTCAGGACAGCAACAGACAACGCAAGAAGATAACTGACAATGGAAAGCCAACACATTACAAATGTACATTCAGAGTTCAAAGGCAGGAGCAGTGCTGGCCAATTGTTTAGGGAACAGGCTCCATAATCAGAAGGTGATGGGATTCCTAGACCAGTAGCTTACCCTGAGGCACCCTTGAACAAGGTACTGTCCCCATCACTGCTCCCTGGGTGCTGGATATGTCTGTCCCCTGCTGCATGGCATGTATGGGATAAATGCAATAATTCTTTTACTTCACAGATTCACTGAGTGCTGTGCTGTTTCACAATGACAAATAGTCACTTTCACTTTTCAGTCCTGCTATCAAACTCTACAGATATTTTCCCTTTTTTGTGGGGATTTGAACATTTATATACCAAAATGAGAGGGCTGGAAGTCTGTCTGGTGCATCATATAGTTTTATACAAGAAAACCAATTGTGCGACCCATTAAACTAACGGTCTGCCTTGATGCTGACCGAACTAAAGCTTGCTGGCACTACAAGATGGCTTAGCCAGATGTAGCTGTGGTTTTATTACCCCATTATGCAAAGCTCAGAATTCAGCTTGCAATCCATTATGAATTGCATTAGGATACATTTTAGAAAGAAATGTGCAAAACCTAGTTTGAAGTGTTTGCATTCACATATTTGCATAAAATATGTTTCTAAGGAAATTATGGCAACAGTAATCATGTGACGTGATCCACAACATTCCAAAATACACACTAGGTTATGACTGAGGTCAGGACCCTTTTTATGTTCAAAGGATCAATGGCTCCATTCTGGTAGTGTTATTTTACTGCTACACACTCGTGCCTTTTCCACACCATGTGGAATTGAATTATTCACTCACTCACTCACTCATTCATTTTCTTAGCATGTCCTTTTACGCTCATGGACAGTGCCTTTCCAAGTGTTCCCAGTGTTCACAGGGCGAGAGGCAGTTCGCCAGTCCATCTCAGGGCAGACACACAGACAAACACACTCACACACACATTACATCTGACATGCATGTCTTTGGATGGTGGAAAGAAACTGGAGCACCCGTACAAAACACACACAGGTGCAGAGTCAACATGCAAACCCCACCCGGACCACCCCGTCTGGGAATCTTGTCACTGTGGTGCAACAGTGCTAGACACTGTGCCATCATGCCACCCCCATGTGGAATTTAAACGGATGCCTGATGTGTGAAGGTGCTGCATTAAAGCAAAACATTGACACTGACAGGTTTATGGGGATGTTACTAGCATGACATGCTAAATGTAGCTCTGCAAATTAAGCACTGAGGTGGCCTAGCCGTCTTTAGTCAACTGCACTCCCGCATCAAGTAGTGCACTTCATTCTTTTCCTTATGTTTGTTTGATCATGCTTTTTATTATGTGTTAATAAGCCTTGTAGCTAAAGTACTATAGAATCCAACTTAGGACATCAGTTATGTCTCGGCTCACTGATTATATTTGTGGTATGTTTGAGAAACCTTGTACACGTGACGCGTTCCTATACATTTAATTCTTAAAGCATAATTGAAAACAGTCTTCCATTTAATGTTACAAGCCTGCTCATTGTTAATGTCCGGGAGTGGTGAACACACTCCTCTTCCATTGTTCGCCTCTCCCACTGCCCCTCCTTATGTTTGACACAAGGCTGCTAAATTGGTCAGCACAGACGTTTTACGCCCCAAATGGAAATATCACACCCAATAAGTGCTTCACTCCCACATCCAACATTCTCCTTTCAGCTCCTTTTGAAGGATCTGAAGAAGCGAGTACAATAAGTGGGATCAAAAAGAGACCTGCTGAGAAAGAAGTGGAAATGAAAAATCACCTAAAATCCACCTGAAATTAAATGTATCCCTTTAGATCATAATATGATTATAATGTGCCTGAACACATTAAACACAAGTTAAAGATAGATTTAATAGACAAAATTTTAGGTGAAAATTTTTCCCATGATGTCCAATCAAATTGTAATGATTTTGCATGCCACTGAAATATCTTAATAATTGAGTTTTATCAAAGATTCTCGATGATATTATGTTACATTGAGGGGGGAAAAAAACCTTACATTTCAAAAAAACCTTAAAAATGACTTTGGGGGTGAAGGTAAAAACATCTGTTTTAAAATATTTAATTCTGGAGCATTTCTTTTAGTTAATTCATTAAGTCACACAATATTAAGGACAGCTTGTGGTTTATACTCATCATTTCAATAGCATTGCCAATATAACCCAAAATCTTGCAATACTGTTATAGCGATGGGTGGGTTTTTACAATCGAAGGCAAAGTAACGATAAAGTGTATCACAAAATCCTTTTTGCAGCAAAACTTTGCATCTCACTTTCACTTTACTGAAAATGTCAGGTGTTCCCTACACTGTGTCAAAATTTGATGATGGCCAGAAAAGCAAAATGATAAGTTAAATCACACCTGATTTGCATTAACTTACATAGAAAACATTAAAACATTACAAGTTTTTACAAGTTTGGATCTGACTGCAACTATATAGGTGAAGGAGACAGAGCCGGGCCATAATTAAGGTAAACTCTAATTAGATTTTTGAAAGCATGGAGGGAACCAAATAGATTGTTTGCCTTTGTTTAATATTATGAAGAGCATCTTTGGCTGCCACCTGCATTTATTTGTACACCAGATATTATGGTCATCCTTTTCTTCGGTTTAAAGAAGTCACTAATTAAAGTACTCGCAGTACCTTTGAGGAAAGGTCAGCTTCTCCCACTGCAATGGTCCATTAACAAGCCCAGTAATAACATTCTCACCTCTACGTTTAGGTCAGCTCCTGCCGCACCAACCAGTCCCCAAGGTCTCTCGCTTAGGCTTAAGCATTCAATTCACAGCTCTCAGCTCTTTTGAGTTACAAAATGGGTGTGTAGAATAGCATCACTGCGTTATTTCAAGATGTGAACTGGACCATTTATGTAATGCTTTTTCATAACCAGCACTATGAAGACACGACTCAGTTTTATAAGAAAATGTCCTTCTTCTAAGGGCATCAAGGCTTCATGAGTTGTGCACAAAGGAAGCGCTAAATGTTTAAACCATTAAATTCAGGAGCTAAAGAAAAACTCAGATGTGCTGATGATCTGGAGCAATTCAAATCAAACACTCATTCAAAAAAGGACCTTCTGATTGTATCCTTTGATTTCTTAGGTCACCACACTCCACAAACCAGTAAACCTCATGGTGTAGGTTAAAGCACTGGCTGTTACTGTAGCGGATATGCTCAGAGTGAGGAGTTTCCGGACCCTTACTGACTCTCTGACCACCTCTGACAGCTCAATAACATGCCAGAGTGACTGAGAGACTGCTTAGCCACACTTCAGCTGACTAAACACACACACACACATGAACAAACGCACACACACACACACACAGACACACACACGTCTTTTGGACTGCAGTGGTTTCAGGTTGTTGTTTTTCACTGGTGCCAGCTCACACTGTTTTTCTCTTCCCCTCTGAATCGATTTGTCCTAAACTCATCTGCTCTGAGTGTCTATTCTTGTCACAACACACGTAGGTGAACATCCTTTTAATTGCTTGCCATCCATTTTTGTAAAGACTGCAATGAGTTCCCCACACACAGTGTAAGGAGTGCTATTTTTACTAAAGGAAGGCAGGAAAAACACTTGGATTGCCAAAATTCAGTGTTTCAGTTAAATAAATACTACACTATATACATTAGTATAAGATGTTATGTATGTCAAAGTTACATCCACATAATTCCCAAAACCCACAGACCACTGCCAGGAACATCAACCTTTATCAACCACATTGATGCTCTTGGCAGTGGTCTGCTGGGAAACCTTGAGTTCTGGCCTGAATGTGACCAGACCTGAATCATCAAATAAGGCCATCTTCTTCTATTGCTCCATGATTTAGTTCTGATGTTCACAAACCAATTCTAGCCACTTTCAGCTGGGCACAGGGGTCTGCTGCTACACAGCCCCAGACACTGCTATGACACTGTTCTGACACTTCTCTATAATAGCTAGCATTTACTTTTTTAACAACTTTTTCATTTAATACTGGGAACACCCCACAAGCCCTGCGGAATTTGAAGAAGCTCTAACCCAGTCATCTAGCATCACATGGTCAAATCCCTCAAAATGTCCCCATTTTTTTCGGTTTCCAACACCACTCAAGAACTGGCTGTTCAGTCTATCTATCTATCTATCTATCTATCTATCTATCTATCTATCTATCTATCTATCTATCTATCTATCTATCTTTCTTTCTTTTGCAAAGGAAAGTTTTAAGGTTTCCAGTGAATGTTATACATATAAATGAAGATCTTTACATTATACATATTTTATAGAAATGCATATTTTGTTGTGCATAATTATATGTTATATGCTTTCTTAGTATTGTGTGAAGACTGATCATTAAAACAATGTAAATATTTGAACAAAATCTGATTATATGGACATATAATACATATAGTCTTCATATGGCTGTACAGATTTTGAATTAAAGAGAATTTTTTATACTGCTGGCTGTTGAGTGGTAGGTCTGTACAGTCCTGTTATTAAAGTGGTAAAACAACAAAAAACTGGAGTGGGGTCAAAGTTCAGACAGTGAGTGACAGTGTCCAGGTGTGCCACCTTGAAAAAGTTCAGACGAATAATTTAGTTGTGTGGCCCTGTTCTCTGTCCTTCAGCTGCCCAATTACTGCCCTTGCTACTTGAGCACCTGGGCAATGAACACCTACCATAACAGCACAAGAAAAAAATGTGAGAAAAGAAAGTGTATGTGGGCAGGCTGGTTGAGTGGAGGTGGTTGGAGGTGTATTTGTGGAATAAACCTGGTTATGATTGTTCAGATCTTTAATACACTCCAGTTGGCCCTGTTCTGCCAATTTTTGGCAGCCCAGATGTATCTTCTCAGCGGCTTCTCAACTTTATCAATGTGAAATTTGGTAGGATAATGAACATGATGGAATAAAACTGGCAGGAGTGAAATCTGAAGCCACAAAGCCTGAAGAAAGTGAGAAATCCTTAAAACAAATATGGAGATTGATACCAAACATAGTGTGAATGAGAGAGGGAGGGAGGGAGGGAGGGAAAAGGGAAAAAGATATGAAAAGAACAGGAGAGTGGGAGCAGATCAAAGAGAGGGATGGAGGAGAAATGGAATGATGAGATGAAACGGAGTGCTCTGAGGGGTAACAAAGCAAACGTTGAAGAGGGGAAGGAGGGGTGGAGCGAGTCTGAAAGGAGAGCAATATTTATTAGGAAGTCACAGGTCAGTTCTGTGGTCTGCATTTGAACACTGGGTTTATATATTTCAGCTTTTAATGTTTTATTTTTAAAGTGAAATAAAAAAAGTCAGGTATGTCTAATAGGACTGCTGCGAAAAAACACTTGCTTTAGTGATAGCGCTGCTGCTGCTGCTGATCTACTTTTTACCAAAATGTTTAATATGAACACCATTATGTGCTAATGTTAGGCTGTAGTGAGACAGTAAAGAAGGATTTCTAATCCAGTGGTCCACCATAAAGCCAAAATCAAGCAAAAAAAAAAAAAATGCTCATTTTTTTTTCATATAGTTATAGGGGTTTGAAGAGGCCCTGGCAATTGAAATATTTGTTGATTTTGTTTGTTGATGTGAATATAAGTACACATCCTACAGGGAACACACCTGAATAGGATGTTTTCTTACTTTCTTTCCTAATACAAAACACAGGTACAAGTACAATTTCGTTTAAATTGCCTTGTTTCACATGAAAATGCCATAACATTTTCTTTAAACCATATTGTATATATTTATTCTGATATGTCAGATGGAGCAGATAATCAGTGAATGTATATTTAACGGGCACAAGTATGTTCTCTGTAGAGGCTGTCTACTAATTCCCAATTAACAAACTCTCATTTGCCCCAACTTTTTTGTGTGCATGTTTATCTGATACACCAGCTATGCAAAAACAAAGGGAATGAAAGGTTTTCTGCTGTTTAATTCAACAAGTTCAAGTAGGTGTAAAGGGCAGGGCTAACACTCACTCTTGGCGTAAACCACTGAATTCCAGAGCTGAGTGACAATCAGCAAAACTGTCAGGGTTGAAATTCGAAGACAGTGGTCCTCTTTCTCGATTAGGAGTGGAATCAAACAGATGAGACTCAATCCTGTGCTGGGGTAACTCTGAAAATGGTCGATTGTATTGTCAACAATAGTAGATTGACCCACCGCACTATACATTTCATTATACACTCTCTGTGTGTCAGAACTGAACATTACTAGCTGCGCCTCTTCCACCCTCCCTCTGTGAGCATTGTCTGTCTCTGTCATTCATTCTCTGTAGGTGAGTGTTAGTTAAATGGGCTCATCTCTCTGGCCCACTGCTGTCTCTTAGCTTCATCTTTTCAGGTTGTCCATCTTAAAATCTGCAATTACAAAATAGGCTGAGCTATTAGGTAAAGCACATACAAACACACCATGAACGACCACTTATTAATGCAGACCGCTGATCTCTTGGATATAGCAGTTGCCAGAATGGTAAGAATATGCATGTAGCCATAGCAACAGTTCCTGCCTCCTACCATACCATTAGTGGAGGTGGAGCCAGAAGGAAAAGTGTGGTGGTCTATCTCTGTCAGATTACTGTGCCCAGCTTGGTCCATCAATGCCCATAGCAGACATCCACATTTCCATACACATGCATATGCAATGAAAAGCCATAATGTTCCCAAATATAAACTCAAAGATACATTATGTACATAAACAATTATTACAAATGAAGACCAAAATAACCAGCAGAGCAAGAATGCTCCCACTAATTTTCAGGGAGATGACAAACATAAGCAAAAATAAACAAATGATTACTTATTATAAAATAAAACATTTTAAACATGTGATGGATTTCTGGCTGATGTTGACAGTGATCTAAATAACAAAATATATAATCTGTGACTGCATTGCGAGGAAACCAGGTGGTCAAATCACTCATGTGAACCAGAAATGTAAGTACTAATGATCAGAGCATAAGAGAAAAAAACTCACTCACTGTTTTCTAACCCCAATGATTACATCAAAAGCAATTATCAAAAAGAAGAAGAGTGAGACTATATCAGATGAATGAATTACAGCAAATGAAATGAAAAACATGAGAGAAAGAATAAGGACAGGTCTGATAATGGGGGAAAAGACAGTGAAAACAAAATGAAAAGCAGCAGGAGGGCATGCCTAGTAACAAATACGTAGGAGATGTAAAATTAGTATAATGATGGAGACAATAGCGCCAAGGGACAGTCACTTATCAATGGCAAATAATAATGTTTGAAGTATAAAAGTAACCATTTTTCATTTATTTATTCATTCATTCATTTATAGATGAAGCAAAGTATTAGGAGTTGTGTGTGTAGATGTGTGTGTTTCGATACCGCACCACTACCCCTGCTTGTGTAACAGCAAGGCTCCATCACTGAGCAACAGCTCTCAAATACTAACACAGCGATTTTTACATCACTGTTGAAAATTAAGACGTCAGCCAACCAACAATCTTGCTTTTCAGGAACCATCCAAACAGCTCAAACATTAAAAGTGTTTTACACTTGATATATGTTCTCCCAAAAAATTAAAATGCTTCAAGATTAAGAAACTGTACATAAGAACATGTTTTGTTAAAAAACCTTTTTAATAAGCTATCAAGGAAGATTGGTGACCCCTACCAAAAACAGCTGAAAGAAGAAGAAGAAGAAGTTAACAAGCAAACCCTAACAACAGTCAGCTTAAAGTTCACATAGTTACTGAAAAAAACACCAAATACTTAGTGTTTCGGATTAAATGATAAAAGAATTCATGAGCTTTCTGCCTTGTGCTTTATTATTTATTGATACAGGTTGTGGAGATAAACAGCTTCAACAATCCAGAAGGGAGAATCTTCACTACAGACACACAGACAAATCTGAATGATTCTAGAATTCAGAAAAGAATGGGTGACTATAGCTTACTTACTTACACCTACTGTACCGCAAGCAATTCTCAGTTTTGGGAGTTAGAAAAAGAATAAAAAAGTAAATGTATGCTCATTCTTTGGAAGCAATGAATTTCGCAATGATTTCACCAGGAAATTAAACAACAGGCTGGTTAAGGGGGCAGCGTCAGAGATACTGTAGACACTTCTCAGTGCAAAAACTAAGCCAACAGTAGCCAAAAGCAATAAGATTTCATTGAACAGAGGCCACTGGGAAAATGGATGGACATCCCGTCACTGACAACTGTTTTGCCAAAAAGTAGTGCTCAAATGTTTTGAACACCTTTTTTTAAAACACATTTATAATAATTTTTTAAAGAGCAAGGCTATTTCATTTGTTTTTTGCACATATGAAAGTTTCTTTCCTGGTTTTTATATCAAGCTATGTTATATTACAAAGGAAATAGCTCCTGTTGTATCTTTTGTATTTGCTCGGTTTTTTCAAGTGAGCATAATATTATAACATGAGTGTTTGAAAGGTGTTGGTTGCTACACAGGTTTGTCCTAATGGTCTGATTGTTTAAACTATGAATATCTTGTCGTATCTACCCTCAGTCTCAGCTTTGGATTTCACCTGTGAAGACTGTATTATAATATATATAAACATGATAGCCACTACAACTGTTTGGAATATCCTGAAAAAGAAAGAATCTGCTGAAATACTGAACAAGAGTCAGTCAAGGTGAAACCCAACAGCTGATGGCAGAGAAATTGTGAGAGTGGTAAAGAAAAATTCCAAAATGACTCCATCAACAACCTCCATTACCCACTGTAAGATTTCGGGATGAGAAATCCAGAGAGCATACCACCAAGTACAAACCACTCATCAACCGTGAGAATCAGAAATACAAAAATGAGCCACAGCAGTTCTGGAACAAACTTTTATAGACTGAAGTGAGAATGTTTATGCTCTATCAAAGTGATGGAAAGGCAAAATGTGCAGAAAGAAAGCATATGCCCAAGATCCAAAATAAATAAATGGGGCAGCGGTGGCCTAGTGGTTAGGGAGTTGCCCCCCGCATTGGGAGATTGTGGGTTCGATTCCCTCACAAGTAGGTTGCCCTGAGGTACCCTTGAGCAAGGTACCGTCCCCATCACTGCTCCCCGGGCGCTTTCAATAGCTGCCCACTGCTGCACGGTGTTTGTGTGCATGGGTTAAATGCAGAGGTCCAATTTCGTTGTGGTTCACGTGTGCTGTGCTGTGACCTCGCAATGACAAGGGTTGTCACTTTCATATAATCTCATCTGCTATGCAAGGTGAAGGTAGTGTGATGGTTTGATCTTGCATGGCTGCCACTGGATCAGGCTCAGTCATCTTCATTGATGATGTAACTCACTCACACTTTTATAACAACACATGAACAACAGAGAAGTCAAAAGCCTGGAAAACCCTTACGAAGAAAGAAATTTTGTGAAATCATTGGGTTGCTGGTTGGGAAGGAAGGGATACACCACTAAATACTAAGTGTAATAGTAATACTAAGTGTAATACTAATACTAATAAGTGTAACTTACTTTACCTTAAAAACCCAGTGCACAGCAAAAACAAGTGTATTTGCTTTACTGCCTTAATGTAAAATTATTGATGATAGTTCACCTGAAACTGCATGGTTTGTGTCAGTCATCCTCTATTCCCTTACCAGTGCTTAGCTTCTGGCCACAGGACACTACTGAATTAATAATTCTAGAGGCTATTCTAATCATGGCAGCAACACTGATGTGTTTGAATCCATTCTTCTCAACACACACACACACACACACACACACACACACACACACATGCATGCACACACACACTGCCATGTCAGTGTCACTGCTATGAAAATGAGCCACCTCACAAATAATTCCTGATCGCTGGTAATTGTGAGCGGGTCTACTGTAGCTGGAGTTTTGTAAACAACAAAACATACACCCCTGTTATAAAGTAGAGTGGATGAAATGCAATGACCCTGAGTGTAGATACTAGATGGGTGTACCTAATAAAATTGCTTGTCAGTGTTCATCAGTGTAGAGGTGAACTACCATAAAAAACAAAATCCTAGGCCATCCACTAAAACATGGGTTTCCATTAAGCACGCCCCAGAGGTCAATACCAAGCTTTATTGCCTGGGTTTTCATGAGTATTCATTAACTGTTAATGACTAGTCAATAATCAGTCAATTAAGTTAATTGCGCATGTATGTGCATGAGTGTGTTAACGCAGCTGCTGTCACGGCTTATCCCAGCCAGTGAGAAATGGCACACTTGTGTTCCATATAGATCTTACCACTAACAAACTCATACACACAAAGCTTGCAGATACACCACTGTTTATGCCCTTATTCTGTAAGTGTGCGGAGAGTGAGGTCTATTTTTGTTTATTACTGAGGGGGAACCACCTCCCCCTTTCCTTATTTCCATTTGCTGCCTTCCACACTCAGCGCTTCCTGCCGCCATGTTGACGAGTTAAATGTCATGAATTCTTAATGCTTAATGAGCCCATCAGCCCTTGAGTAAAAGCACTCTGTAGTGCTTCTGCTAATTGGCTTCAGTGGCTGTTCTCCCCTGCTGAGCTGGACTAGGGGTGGGGATGGTGTGGAGTAAGCTGGAGGGGAGCGGGGTGCATGGTTTTTGGGGTGGGCTTATGGGTCTGCAGCGAGTGAATCTGAGTGGTCTGCAGCAGCTGTGCCCAGCATGTGAGACAGATTCCCCTGACACTCCTCCGTTTTTATCACTCCACCACAGCATGCCACCAAACATTGCTTGTCATGATTGCTAGCCTAGTGTTTTTTTGGCCGTTGTTATTTTTATGCAGAAGCCTAATGGAGACTGGTTAATGATATCATATTTCTCATCTGACACTGAATGATTAAGTGGAGAGATTTTCACTTTTCTTTTCGATATGTCTCTCTACTAGAGCCCCACAGTCAGCTGGTGTGTGACTGATGGTGTGACGTTGGGAAATTATCAAGCTGTAGTTACTTTTGTCGTTCATTTGCACCATTGTCTATCTCGCTGTCACCTGCAGCTCTCTGAGACACATCCCCCAAAAAACAACAGTGCCTGAAGCAGGAAGAGATAACAAAGAGGAAGATAGAGCCAAAAAGACCCAAAGAAAGCTCATGTGTATTTTCAACATGTATACCATACTAGATGAGTAAAAAGGTTCTATTACACATATTGCTTGTCTAAGTTTGTCTAATCAGTTGTTTCACTTTGACAAATTACCTTCACGTGGGTGCAACACACATGTTGTAAACCAATAAAAGCAATGCCCTATTTTTCAGTGAGCAAAGAAAAGCAAGTGTGACGTGGCACATTATTGGTGATTCCGCTGCCTGAACGTCCTTGTCGTCTCTCCCCCTCCCTTCGTCTTCCTCTAACCACTGCAATTGGCAGGAGAAGCACGCAGGCACATACTACCCTCCCCATCCCTCTCTCCCCCAGGCTGTGTGCCAGTCCCCGCACTGCCACCAATTAGGGAGTCAGCCCTAAATGTGTGCCTGGGCCCGACAAGCATGTCTGCTGATTCAGCCCCTGCAGAGCCTCCGCCTTCCGTCCCAGGCCCGCCAGTGGGCTTCTGAGCCCTTAGCGGGACAAAGAGCTGCCACTGTTTCTATTGCCTCCCCACTTGCACCCGCTGCAGACTCTTCACCTCCACATTAAGAACTCAAGTATAGATTCTTTCAGGATTATGAGGAAGACCTATATCATGCTCACTAAACTCTACCAAGAGGGTACTAAGAGGTTCTGCAATTACCCCTATAATAGACTCACCCATCATTTTTCCAGAAACACTGTTAGAACTTGCACATTATTTTAAATATTTCTTAAAATACCATCCTCTTCTTTCATTAATTCAGGTGGCTTTGATTTATTGAGCATTTTAGCAATCAGCTTCTTTATTTATAGCCACTCTACTTAATATAATCACACAAAAGAAGACTGAGAAGAATCAAGTGTGACTAATCTGATGAATCATAGGCCATGTTAAAAACTTTTTTTTGGCAAGTGTGATTTATAATAGCACATTGCAATGAAATATGAAGAATCTGGGATGATGGAACAGAATTTTTTAGCATTGCTGTGGCAGAGTTTCTGCTTCTGTTGCTGCATCTGTCTGGGAGTATGGTTGGTTTTCTATTTGCAGGATACCAGCTGGTGTCTTGTCTTTGTTGGATTGCTTGGCCTCAAGCAATAGACGGTGACTTTAGCAGCTATGGTTACAGCTCATAAGGTGAAATCCAATTATTATGAATGAGACAGGCCATGTTTACCATGTGTGTGTGTACAAAATGTGTTCATAACTGAGCCCCTTGTCTAAATTTCACTGTGAGTTTCAACAGAACTTCATCAGGCTCTCTCTCTTTTTGGACTCCAAACTTTGCACATTTTGGACTCTGGGACTGTGTGTATCTTAAAAGAGAAGTGCATAAACATAGGCTGAATGCTTGAACACAAAGTGAAAGGGATTATTTTGTGGGTGATATGTGCAAAAGAAGCAACCTTGTAATTATGAATGGCACTGTAAGTGTTCTGATGCTGCATGAACCCTTGTTCAGTCTTAAAGCTGGAAAATGTGTGTGTGTGTGTGTGTGTGTGTGTGTGTGTGTGTGTGTGTGTGTGTGTGTGTGTGTGTGTGTGTGTGTGTGTGTGTGCGCATGCGTGCGTGCGTGTGTGCAGGTGTGCATGCACTCAGACTCAGTGTTCCAACACATTTTCAGATGAGCATTATTATAACACACTTCAGATACAGTCACTACTCCTCATTCATAGTCTTCTTTTCTCATTTTTTCTATGCCCATTCTACAAGGCCTCATGGTCAATACTTCAGATGAACAGAAAGAACATTATAAATAGAAATAAAAAGTTCTTTCCTGCTCTACCTTGTCAAAGAGGCTGAGTCATCCCTAGGGAAGTGAACCCTTGAAAGGCGCACAATGGCCAAAAGACAAAAAGGCAAATTGACCATAGCTCATGCAGACATTGCTTGCTTTAACATAAAAGATAATAGAAAAGTCTCAGGAAATAGCAATGATGTATGAGATAACACCACATTAGAACACAGAAGAAGCGGAATATATTTGACGGCGCTATCTTAAAAAGTTACATAAGTATCATCTAAAAAGTTGTTTCAATTAGTGCTCTCATACAGCTGGCTTCCCAGATGCAAATTCAAGGGTGGATCACCATTAAGAGTGTTATTTAGTCTCTTAGTCTGCACATCTGTTAACACACATCACCAGAACCAAATGTTCATTGAGTAAGTAAGAACACATCTACAGTACTGTGCAAAGGTTTTAGGCAGGTGTGAAAAAATGGTGTAAACAAAGAATGCTTTCAGAAATGGAAGTGTTCATCATTTATTTTCATCAATCAACAAAAGGCAGTGAATGAACAAAAGAGAAATCTAAATCAAATCAATATTTGATGTGACCACCCTTTGCCTTCAAAACAGCATCAGTTCTTCTAGGTACACTTGCACAGTTTTTGAAGGAACTCGGCTGGTAGGTTGTTCCAAACATGACTGTGTTTCAACCTCCGTGTGACACTGATGATCATCAGCACCTGTTTGGTAAAAGTGGTTGATCATACACCGACTATAATCCTACAGAATCCCTGACTTTGTGCAAGTGTACCTAGAAGAACTGATGCTGGTTTGAAGGCAAAAGGTAGTAACACCAAATATTCATTTGATTTTTCTTTTGTTCGCTCACTTTGCATTTTGTAAATTGATAAAAATAAACAATCATTATTTAGATTTCTGAAAGCATTCTTTGTTTACAGCATTTTTTCACACCTGCCTAAAACTTTTGCAAAGTACTGTACTTTAAACTCTTGAATTGGGTGATTGAAGGTTTTGGGGCATTGCTACTGCTACGTTATGAAACTCCCTAGTATGCCATTTGACTCAGGTGTGATGGGGACACTCATCTCCTGTTGGATAATGAACATTTATCGGTGGCAGTCTGGCGATTCATCTGTGTCCTCTGCCTCTGTCGACAGGGTTCTTACAGAATTTCCAGGCCATTGCGGTCTGGCTGGAACCCATGCTGAGGCATAAACCTTACGAGCACCGTGTCTGTGCTATGGTGCCAGAGGCCAACGGAAAGGCCCAATTTGTCTACCTAATCTTACACGGAATAACATTTGCATTCAGCCAGCTGCCTGTAATAAAGGCTGGCAGTTATGAGGCCCGCTCCAATGCATTACCATTAATCACAATTAAATAGAGCTTAGCGCTTGTCACATGAATATTTACAGTGTGGCCAGGGCCATCTCACACTGTAAATTCATAAATCATCCAGCCAGATTATGGAATTTATGGCTGTTTTATTATTCATGATCTGCTTTTTATGTGGTGTTATATTTATTCCCCTCTCCAAGGGATGGGCACACTGAGCGGGGCTCAGTAGGCTGTCCATCACTTAAGTCTCAAACATTCACACACAAACAACACACACACACACACAAACACACACTCACACATACATACACCCACTCACTTACACACTCTCACCGGAAGTCACATAGGAGACGTCTCACACACACCCTCCAACGACACTTCTCTATCTCGTTGGTAAGATGTTCTGATAAGTTCATCTCTGTAGTGAGTACTCCATCTCAGCCAGATCTGAGAAGCAGATGAGATTTTTCTCTCTTCAGAGAGATGTGTGTGTGTGTGTGTGTGTAAGTGTGTGTGTGTGTGTGTGTGTGTGTGTGTGTGCGTAGGTGTGTGCGCGTGTGTGTGCATGTGTGTGTGTGTGTGTGTGTGCGTGCGTGTGTGTGTGTGTGCGTGTGTGTGTGTGTGTGTGTGTGTGTGTGTGTGTGTGTGTGTGTGTGTGTGCATGTGTGGCTTCATTCTGAGGTAATCAAATCTGTTCCCTGCCTTGCGCAGTGTTGTTAAAAGTGCTCCCCTGAGGTCAGGGTCAAACTGCTGGAATGATTTGCAAGTAGAGAATCACAGCTCTTGTGGTAAATGTAAGAAGCGTCCAAACGGACTTTTTTATTCCAAAACAAGCTGCAATTGAGTTCACTATGAAGTCCATCTTACATCAGTCAGCCACAACATTATAACCACTGACAGGTGAAGTGATAATATTGATTATCTTGTTACTGTGAGTCCTGTGAAAGAGTGGCATATATTAGGCAGCAAGTGAGCAGTCAGCTCTTGAAGTAGAAGTGTTAAAAGTAGGGAAAAATAGCAAGAGTAAGGATGAGAACTACTTGGGCAAGATCCAAACTGTAATAGCTACACCAGTGGGTCAGAGCATCTCAAAACAGCATATCTTGTGAGGTGTTTATGGTATGTAGTGGTTAGAAAAACACAAAATACAAAAGTATTCCAAAAGGGGACAACTTGTGAACAAACTGCTGATTAAGTTAATGCTGGCTATGATAGAAACAAACAGAGCATTGCAGCTTACTGGATATGGAGAGCAAAGGAGGTGGCCTTGTCCAATGTATTATGTTTTCTTTTACATTATCTATATGGCCAGGTGAGTGTGCATCATTTGCCTGGGGAAGTGATGAAGCCAGAATGCAATATGAGAGGAAAACAAGCCAGTGGAGGTGGTGTAATGCTTTGAGCAATTTTCTTTTGGGAACCTTTGGGATCAGGCATTCATGTGGATGTAATATTGATGTGTACCACCTACCTAAACAGCGCTGCAAATACACCCATTGATGTTATGATGTAGAAAAGATTAGGCAGGTGCTTTTAATTTTGTGGCTGACTGGTGTAAATAACAGAAAACACCACACCTGCTGAATATTGTGTAGATCCCCATTGTGTCACCAATAGAGCCCTGGACCTTTGAGGCATAAACTCTAGAAGAAAAGCACCAATACCTCAGCAGCAGATCCTTTAAGTCCTGTAAGTTGTCAGGTGGGACCTGGATCAGACTAGTTTGTACAGCACATCTCACACATTGCAGATTGAAATATTGGGGGCCAAATCAGCACCTTGGTCATGTTTCTCAAACCATCCCAGATAAAAAAAAAATGTTGGAACTGCTGGAACAGAAAGGACTGTTTTTTTATTTTTTGTTTGTTTGTTTGCTGCATTATAAATTTCGTCTTGATTAGTTTTGATGCATCTCTCTCTCTCTCTCTCTATAAATATATATATATATATATTATATTGAGCCTGTTCCAGAAGCAGCGATGATACTACCTCCATCATGCTTCAATAATCTTTGCCTAATCAGACCATAAAGCTTTGTTCCAGAAATTCTGTGGTGTATCTCTGCACTTTTTTTTTTTCTTTTTAGATTTCAGTTGTTATTGCTGATGAGTAGTTTGCTTCTGGTGGCATTGCCTTTATATTTCTGCTCTCAAACTATTCTTTGAGCAGCTGATTGTGATACATTCTGCTGTTCATGACTGTTTTTTTTTTGTTTGTTTGTTTTTTTGGTTGGTGGGGCGTTCATTATCACTCTCACAATATGTCAGTCATCAGCTGTGTTGTTTTTCTTCACTGACTGGTTTGATGTCAGTGGTTCTGACAGGTTCTGACACACACTTTACACCAGTGTTCATTTAATGAAAAGCTGTTAAAAATGGAAATGCACTGGTAATAAATGCTGAAAACCTGATGTCTCATCTGCGTCTGAAATCATTTTCATTTTTTATTTATGGCATATAGCTGGCGCTCTTATACAGAGCAACTTCCAATTCTTGATTACAGGGACAGTCTCCCTGGAGGGAAGGTTTAGGGTTAAGGGTTTTTGCTCAAGAACCCAATGGTGACAGTACTGGAGTTGGGGTTTGAACCTGCAACCTCTTGGTCCTTAGGGGAGTATCCCACCACTAGACCACAACCATCCCACAGTCAAAATTCAGAATAAAAGTACATAGCAAGAACAAATGAACTGGCCTTATTTGTTTTCATTAATTGGTTGTACAGTACTTTTGGAGGAGTCTTTGTATACAACTAGATTAATATACAGAGAGAAAGAGAGAGGTATATAGGGAGAAAAATAATGTCAAACAAACAGAAACCAACCAACAATGAATGTATTAAATGCAATTATAATAAATTTTTTTCTGTTTCATGTATAGCTGTTGTACTGGTATTCCATTGGCTCAAATAAAAATCAGATTTGCTCTTGAATGCTGTAATTAACTGTTAAATTAGCCACTGTCATCCAATAGCAATAGCTGTGGTCAAAGCCAATCAGAGCTAAAGCAGAGCATGTGTCCCAGGTCAGGGTGGTTCTGGACTCTGCAGCTGCAGCCTTCCTCAAACATAGACAGAGAGAGAATTATATATATATAAAGAGAGAGAAAGAGTATGAGAGGGAGCACACATAGATTGCCAGAAGAAAATAAAAAATTAATTAATTAAATATAAAAATGTGCTTTAACACCTTTTTGCACCTTTTTGTGCCTCAAGGGCTTTTAAAATCTACATTTACATCAAAATCACAAAATGCACCTACAAAAAGCCCCATCCGAAAAAATGCAGAAAATGAAAAAAATACCTGTTAAAAGTGTGGATAAATATAACATATCTTTTAATAAATTGCCTGTGAATGAAAATAATTAAAGGTATTGGAATGTAATACTGAAATTGGATAGTCCCTCAAAATAAGTATACATCACACAGCAAATGTACATTTTTATTACATATAAGCGGCAATCAACAAACTTTCCAGCTCAAAAAAAAAAAACATCAAAAATACATGGCCATTCTAAAAAGAAAAAAACTGCAAGGACCAAAGAGTATGAATTTAGTACCCTTATAACATGGCGAAACAATTCATGCTAATGAGATTCAATAATATTTAAGGCATTATTGTGTTCAAAAAACAGTAACAGTCACTGTCTGGGACCATTTTTGGAGGACAAATTTGAAGAAAAATGGTGGGATCATAGGCGAGGAGAGAGAAAAGCAGGAGAGCTGATGTGTAGACCCTAATTGATTGCTGCAGCCAAGCGCATGTGATTTATATTTGAGTGAAGACACATAAACAGTTGTGTTCGTGTGTGTTTGTGTGATAGAGCTTCTGCAGGAAGACAGAAAGAATAGACTGAGATATTGATTCAATTACAGCATGTTGCATTAATGACCTCCACCTGTAGAGAGTGCCATAATACTGCTTCCTTTCATTCTGGCCATGTTAGAGTCAGGTTATGAGGATCTGGCAAAACTGCCACATAACACATACATTTTAAAGTCATATGTCTCAGTGGACATGCAATCTACTCTCCTGTACTGTTCATCACTACATCTCCTCTCAGTGAACTTCAATAAAGACTGTATTCCCCTGTTCTGTACGTCTGGCCTCCTAATAATGAAACATATTGATCTGAGAATTACATTTTCCTCAATACCCACAGTGAAAACTAGAGGAGAGAGAGAGAGAGAGAGAGAGAGAGAGAGAGAGAGAGAGAGAGAGAGAGAGCCATCTAGAGGTCATTAGGCACATCTTCGAGCTTCTGAATCTATAAATGTTTTCATGATTGATACCTTCAAATACCATGCAATTGTTTGTCAATAATATCAAGGTGAAGCTAAATATTTGCTGGGGAAATGCTTTCAATCCCAGGGTTTTTCTCGTGACTTGTTTTATTAGAGTTACTGAATAATTTCCAGACATTACACAACATTCAGACTTTAGATTAATAATAAGGTTGCACAATAAGTAGCTTGATAACTATTACTATAAGACTAAACCGATATTAACTATTGATATTAAATATTGTATCATGATACTGTTATTTTGCAAGATTAACTGAATAAAGCCTGTGCTTTTAAGGTTATTAATCTATCTGGTTATTTTGGTCTGATATGAATATTCTTACTCTGCTGTCCTGCTTAGAATGCTTTAAAGGCCTGAATAATGGATTGTTCTATAAAATGGGAGTACACATGGAGTACAAAATACTACAATATGCCATTCACTCAACAGGCCATGCAGTGAATATATACAGTCATGTGAAAAAATTCAGTTCTTCATTAAGAAATGTGCACATATCGATGTCTAATCTTGTTTTTATTTATCTCAGAAAAAGAAAGTGACTTAATTGCAGGTAAACAACAAAAATGAACCTTGATTTATTCATTAAACAAAAGATATCAACAAAAATGTGTATTCTAAATGAGGAAAAAGTTAGGACACCCTACACCCTAACAGCTAGTGTTCCCCCTTTGGCTGAAATAACCGCAGTGAGATGCTTCTTGTAGCATCTACCAGTCTCTGACATCGGTCTGAGGTAAGTTTATCCCACTTCTCAATGCAGAATTCTTTAAGCTGTGAGATGTTGGAGGGATTCTTGCATGTACAGCCTGCTTCAAGTCTTAAGATTTGGGCTTTGGCTCGACCGCTCCAGGACTCTCCATTTCTTAGTGTTAAGTCAGTCCTTGGTGGATTTACTGGTATGTTTTGGGTCATTGTCATGTTGCAGGGTCCAGTTCCGCTTCAGCTTTAATGTTCTTACAGATGGTCTCACATGTTCCTCAAGCACCCTCTGATACATCATAGAATTCATGGTGGATTCTATGATGGTGAGCTGGCCAGGTCCTGCTGCAGCAAAGCATCTTCAAACCATGACAGTTCCACCTCCATTCTTCACAGTTGGTACGAGGTTCTTATCCTGGAATGCTGTATTTGGTTTTATGCCAGACATGACCTCTGTTTTATGCTGTATTTGGTTTTATGCCAGACATGACCTCTGTTGGACTCATCTGTCCAAAGAACATTATTCCAGAAGTCCTGGACTTTGTCTATGTTCTCTCTGGAAAACTTCAGGCTGGCCTTGATGTTTCTCTTAGAGAGCCGAGGTTTCCTCCTTGCACAGTCCCATGCAGGTTAAAGTTGTGCAGTCACTTTCTGATTGTAGAGGCTCTTTCACATCAACAGTAGCAAGAGCCCACTGTAGATCTCGTGATGATATTTTAGGGTTTTTGGAAACTTATTTTAGCATCTTATGGTCTGAACAGAAATCTTACATTTACTGATTTTCAGTCAGAGAGAGATACAGAATCAAAAACAGACGGCTCTTTATTAGGAGATAAAGAGAGCTTGGAAAATGTCAATGTCAATTGTAAAATACATGTAAAAATTGTTTAAGATATTTATTTTCACACATTAACCCAAACACCATTAGTGACCCTTTCTAGAACTAGTTCCTTTAATCTGTAGACAATAAACATGCTTCTCTACATAGAAATATAGTGTATGTGTGTGTGTGTTTGCGTGCATGTGTGTGTGTGTGTGTGTGTGTGTGTGTGCATGCGTGCGTGCGTGCATGGGTGTGTGTGTGTGTGTATGTGCATGCGTGTGTGCTTGTGTGTGAGTGAGTTACTGCGACAGCATCCTTTGTGTTGGCTAAAAATGCATAGTTTATTCCATTTCCCTTGAGGTAGACTTTAAAGGTGCTCTGATATGACCTTCAGTAGATGAGATTCTGGCAATATGAATAGTCTGTCTCTACACTTCATGCAATGAACCATCTCAAGGCCCCACAGCTTTACAAACAGCGGGGCCTTTGTTCAGGCTCTTCTCCAAGCCTTCCTCTCACGAAAATCCAATACATACTTTTCTTTACTCTTTCAATTTAACCAGAAAAACAGCACAAGTAGCATGTGTTCATTCAGCTTGGAAATCATTATTGGGTCTATTTGTAATGGAATACTAAATGCAGAGATACACCAGTATTGAATGTACAAAGACATATGTGCATACACTACTAATGAATACTGTCCTGCTCAGTGGAACTACTGGTTTCATTTGTAAACATAAGGAAAACAAGTCACATGTAAGTCATTGCTTATTACTTTCGACCTTCTACTCAGTAAGGATGGGCAGAACTTTAACTACATATATACTAGCAAAAAAAGAGCTCTTGCTGGTACAGTAGCATATAACACATCACACTTGTGAATTTCAATCTGTTGCCTGTTCACTGACTTTTGGACCAAATGGAACTAACAACTGCACACTAGAAACACCCCACAAGACCTGCTGTGTTGGAGATCTTCTGGCCCTGTTCAGATTTGTTAGGTCCTTACACATTTCATGCTTCCAACACATCAATGACAAGAACTGACTCTTCAATTGCTGCCTTATAAATCAATTTTACACACTTCAAAACAAGAAATGAGTATCAAGCACCCCCACGTAGATGTTTCCAGTTTATATCTGAGAAAGCTGGTGTATTGTTGATGACCTGAAAACTTGACCTGATTGAGGTATTGATGCAAAGCAATCATTGTTAAGCCATTTTCAAATACCAGAGAAATAAGGAAAGGATGCCTCTGCCAAAGAAGCTGGGTGTGGATACTGGTGACATTACTGACCTTTAGTGAGTCTTGTTTTTTTAACCAATTAATTAACGCTTAAAAACTCTCTGAATTATATGAGCACTTGCTCCACCTGCCTGTGACGTGAGGCCTCCTTTCCAGATGTGTTGGTTTGTTGCATGGAATAACACAGCAGCAAGGAAGACCTTCCCTCCCCCAATGTCAAGGTGAGAAGATCTGTGCTTAGAATTAATCCACGGAATGAGGCTGGACCAGAAAATGTACCCAGCCAAGTGCTCAGAGGATGTGGAGTACAGCTATAATTCAGAAATGGTAGCAGCACCTACAGCACCGCCACAAAGAGCACAGGGGCCAATCAGGGCTGTGTGATCAGTGCCCAGCTGTTAACACAGATACCCACAGCTGTGCAGAAATGAAATGCACAGCTGTGCAGAAATGCATAGCTCCAACAACATCAGTAAATTTGCAGATGATCCAAACTTGTTGGTCCGTGGAAAAAACATGGCAGCTCACATACAACAGATCCCAGGCAGATGAAGAACCAAAAACCTCTCTCTTAATGTTGACCAAGGACAGCCTCAGAGCATGGTACATAAACTGTAACATGTCGGACAACAAGTCCTTACAATATATATCAGTGTGGTCTTCTGTTCAGGACCTCTACACTACACAAAGCAAGGCAAAGCCACCAGCATTGTGGATGACCTGGACTGCAGCACTCAGGGCTTCATTGTCAGAATAGGGAACAGTTTCTTTCCACAGGCCATGAGATTCCTGAATCAGAAGACATTATGACATTCAGTAGTATCCCACATCATGGTTTTCCCATATTAATGGAATGTTTTATATTAACTGGATCTTGCTTTGCGATCGGAATGGTCTTTTAAGCACTCTGCACTTTATTCACTGCTGCTGTGAGTACTGGACTCTCTTTTCTGTCTTGTTGTATTGTGTTTGTTGTGTCTTTTAGACTGTGTAGTACTGTCTACACTCGTGTAGTCTTAAGTCATCTTCTGTGTAGCACCATAGTCCTAGGGGAACATTGCTTCATTTCAATGTGCACTTTGCATATGGTTCAAGTGACAATAAAGCATACTTGATCTGACTTGTCTTGACTTCTTCACATAAGCACCTCAGGCAAGCCTTTGCAACAAAAAAAGGCAGGTCAACAAGAGCCCAGACCCATGTGTGCTCTGGTCTAAGACTCAGATTGGCACTATCCATGATTCACTAGTTCTCTGTCTCAGTAAATGGATGTTTAATTGTAAATGTGAATAATCAGCCAGTTCTTGCGTTACATGCTCAGGCTCACTCATTTTTATCAGCCCAAATTCACCACAATCAACCTACCTGATAAAAAAAATTTTTTGGATTTATTTGATACATGGTGGAAAGCTTAGTAATTAATATTAAAGAGTACCCTTACATATGCAACCATTGTTCTTTTACTAGGGCCAGTGTAAACACATCATTTTCCTGATTACTGAGTTTGCTTTTATTAAATCATTGTCCTAGTGCAGTTTTCATCTAGTTATTTCATGAGATCATTATTTACTGCACAATAATTTTTTATATTATACCATGTTAAAACACTCATATATTGTTTATCACCACATTTTTTTCATTTGTTTGGAAAGAGAGAGAGAGAGAGAGAGAGAGAGAGGAGAGAGAGAGAGAAAGAGAGAGAGAACATCTACTCCTTATAGCTCCATGACTTCATGAGTCCTACCAGTCACTTCAGATTGAACTGTTGGAGCTTTTCCTCCAGAGGGCAGCAGTGTAGTATTTCTGTTCATTCAGGCTGCATTTTCCAGCCATTATATCCCTGAAGGTGATTCTGTGTTTTGTAGGACCCTATCAGTGTGTCACTGAAAAGCAGTCTTCATTTGTTAGAATACAAAAGACCCTTGGAGTATCTTACCAGGCTGCATCACTGAGCACGGAGGCGGAGGCCTTGTGTATCAGTGCTAGCAAGGTCTCTCTCTAATTTGGTTGCAGTCATGACATGTGAAATAGAAAACAATGGAAAACAAGCTCATAATTTATTCATTTGTTATTCTACCAGGTGAGATGAAGATTGGAATCCAGGTGTTAGCATGTGGCCACTTAGTGAACTATTGCAGTGTCCCAGCAAAAAAGAATCCACTCATAAAAATAACAATACTTCAACAATACAACACTGCTAGCGATCACCCCAGTGATAAAGAGCATTTACATCAGCAATTAACCTCAAGATGACTTTACAAAAGTGTAAACATTTGTATGAGTGCATTTCATTTCTTTAATAATAGAAAGATCTTGGAAGCAATATCTGCCATTTCAAAAATAATCAGTCTGATTCATCCAGGTAATAAACATTACTTTTATTCATATTATAAAACAAAATAATACAATTAAAAGAACCATCAAAGAATATGTAAGAATCAGCTTTATTTTAACTGTATTATCAGAGTTATAATATACTGTTTGCTGTATTATACTGTTTATATTATTTATCATACAGACATCAAACTATTTGGTCAAAGAAAACAACAGCAACTGATGACAAACTAATATTGAGATCAGTAAAATAAAAACAACAGTCAGTGACATCATGAACAACATCAGCTGGGCAAGCATGAAGGTATCTTAAGGCTCTTTTCTAAGAAGGCTTTGAGAGCCGAAATATAGAAAGCTATACCAAAAGATGCAAATCGGTCATCATATCATATAAATCTATGCAGAACTTTTTTGTGTAGGTGTGAGGCTTTCTGCGTATGCACAGTGACCTTATGACATCAGTGTGCCTTTTGGATGTAAATCATGCAAGATTCAGGTTCATTGGGTAATTTGTTTGATGTAAGAGCTTAAGAGAGACCTACACAACATCTTTTTTTCAAAAAGAATTGTAAAAATGCATCCAAAACTAGGAGTTAGAGGTAAAGTTTAAAATGTATTTAGATAAAGAATCTTTATTCAACTTTCAGCTTTTGTCATCATAAATAAAGTTCATTTTCAATGAACTGATTTGTTTTATATAATGTGTGAGTTTGGCGGGAAGTTATGTTTGTAGATGATGGACCAAGCAAGAATTGTTGATAAAAGTTGGATAACCTAATAGCATTATCAGATCCACCCATCTGCAGACTCGCTGGGAATTTTGAGGTCTGTCCCAGCACTCATGGGGTGAAAGGCATAGAAAAACCCTGGACAGGCTGCTAGGCATGCAAACACACTCACAGTCACTTCTAGGGGAAATGTAGTATCTCTAACCCTCCTGACATTAATATCTTTGGACTGTGGGAGGAAACTGGAGCACCCGCAGAAACCCACACATACATGCGGAAACTACTCATTGAAAGGATCAGGCCTCCACACACGATAATCAAACTGGCACAAGACTAACCTCTGCACCACTGTACCACTCCATATAGTATAATAGTTCATATATTAATACAACATTTTATCATACTGGGTAATTATGTTATGCAACCTTACAATCATAAAATAAGATCCAATTGAGACCAATAAGTTTGCAAAATAATGAGGAATAAAATTTTCTGTGAGTGTGCATGTGTGTGCATGAGGGAACTTTGAACTTTGAAGAGGAGATAGAAAGAATCTTCATTTCAAGATATCTATATTCATTTTCAACAGGTTGTTAGTCTTCATTCATTCAAACACACATCTTGACAAAGTCTATTAAAAAATTATATTGGGGCAATTGGTGAAGTCACTGGGGATGTAAAAGTAATATTTAATTAAGAATTTGTCTTCTTCTTCTTCGTCGTCTTTTTCTTTCAGCTGCTCCCGTTTAGGGGTCGCCACAGCGAATCAACTGTCTCCATTTCTTACGGCCCTCTGCATCTTCCTGCTTCAAACCGACCATCTGCATGTCCTCTCTCACCACGTCCATAAACCTCCTCTTTGGTCTTCCTCTTCTGCTCTTTCCTGGCAGCTCCATCTTCAACATCCTCCTTCCAAAATAATCCTCATCGCTTCTCTGGACATGTCCAAACCAACGCAACCTTGCTTCTCTAACTTTGTCTCCAAGCCATCTAACCTGAGCTGTCCCTCTAATATACTCAGTACTAATCCTGTCCATCCTCGTCACACCCAACGAAAATCTCAGCATCTTTAACTCTGACACCTCCAGCTCCGCCTCTTGTCTTTTCGTCAGTGTCGCCGTCTCCAACCCATACAACATAGCTGGTCTCACTACTGTCCTGTAAACCTTCCCTTTTACTCTAGCTGGTACGTGTCTGTCACAAATCACTCCAGCCACTCCTCTCCACCCATTCCAACCTGCCTGCACTCTCTCTTTCACCTCTCTTCCACACTCGCCGTTACACTGAACTGTTGATCCTAAATATTTAAACTCCTCCACCTTTGTTACCTCTACTCCCTGCATCCTAACCACTCCACTTTCTTCCCTTTCATACACACTCATGTATTCTGTCTTTGCCCTACTCACTTTCATTCCTTTCCTCTCTAGAGCATATCTCCATCTCCCCAGGTTCTCCTCAAGCTGCTCCCTACTCTCACTACAGATCACAATATCATCAGCAAACATCATCATCCACCGAGACTCCTGTCTAACCTCGTCCGTCAACCTGTCCATTACTATTGCAAACAAGAATGGGCTCAGTGCTGATCCTTGATGTAAGCCAACCTCTACCTTTTATGCATCCGTCACTCCCACTGCAGATCTCACCACTGTTACACGGCCATCGTACATATCCTGAACTACTCTCACATATTTCTCTGTAATAACAGACTTCCTCATACAAAACCACAACTCCTCTCTAGGCACCCTGTCATATGCTTTCTCCAAGTCCACAAAGGCACAATGCAGCTCCTTCTGACCTTCTCTGTCCTTCTCCATCAACACCCTCAGAGCAAATATTGCATCTGTAATGCTCTTTCTCGGCATAAAACCATACTGCTGTTCACTAATACTCACCTATTTTCTTAACCTAGCTTCCACTACTCTTTCCCATAACTTCATGGTGTGGCTGATCAACTTTATCCCTCTATAGTTACTACAGCTCTGTGTATCATCCTTATTCTTGAAGATCGGTACCAGTACACTTCGTCTCCACTCCCCAGGCATCTTCTCACTTTCCAAGATTGTGTTAAACAATCTGGTCAGAAACTCAACTGCCATCTCCCCTAAACTCCTCCATGCTTCCACTGGTATGTCATCTGGTCCAACAGCCTTTCCATTCTTCATCCTCTTCATCGCTGCCCTTACTTCCATCTTGATTATTTGCTGCACTTCCTGGTTCACTCTTCTCACATCATCCAATCTTCTCCCTCTCTCATTTTCTTCATTCATCAGCCCCTCAAAGTATTCCTTCCATCTGCTCAACATGCTCTTTTCACCTGTGAGTACGTTTCCACTTCTATCTTTAATCGCCCTGACCTGCTGGACATCTTTCCCAGATCTGTCTCTCTGTCTAGCCAATCGGTTACGGTCCTTTTCTCCCTCTTTACCAATCTCTCATAAAATTCACAAAACACCTTATCTTTGGCCTTCGCCACTGCTTTCTTCACCCTGCGGTTAATCTCCTTGTACACCTGTCTACTTTCTTCATCTTTCTGACAGTCCCATGTCTTCTTTGCCTCCCTCTTCTTTTGAATACACTCCTGGACTTCTTGGTTCCACCACCAGGTTTCCTTATCCTCCTTCTTCCTTCCAGATGTCACACTAAGTACATTTCTAGCCATCTGCCTTATCACTTCTGCAGTAGTTTCCCAGCAATCCGGTAGCTGTTCAATACCTCCCAGTGCCCGTGTTAACTCCTGCCTGAATTCCACCTTGCAGTCCTCCTCCTTTAGCTTCCACCACTTGATCCTCGACTCTGCCCTGACTTTCCTCCTCTTCTTGACCTTCAAGGTCATCCTACAGACCACCATCCTATACTGTTTAGCTACACTCTCCCCTGTCACTACTTTGCAGTCTCTGATCTCTTTCAAACTGACCCTCCTGCAAAGAATATAATCCACCTGTGAGCATCTTCCTCCACTCTTATACGTCACCCTGTGCTCCTCCCTCTTCTTAAAATAAGTATTAACTACAGCAGTTTCCATCCTTTTGGCAAAATCTACAACCATCTGACCTTCAGCATTCCTCTCCTTGACACCATGCCTACCCATCATCTCCTCATCACCTCTATTCCCTTCACCAACATGACCATTAAAATCTGCGCCAATCATCACTCTGCTGGGTACACTCTCTATCACTTCATCTAACTCACTCCAGAATTTTTCCTTCTCTACCATCTCTCAACCATCATGTGCAGCATAAGTACTAACAACATTCATTATCACACCTTCAACTTCCAGCTTCAAACTCATCACCCTACCTGACACCCTCTTCACCTCCAAAACACTCTCCACATACTCTTCCTTCAGGATAACACCTAATCCATTCCTCCTTCTATCCACACCATGGTAAAACAGTTTAATTCCAATACACCTGGCCTTACTACCCTTCCATCTAGTCTCTTGCACACACAAAATGTCAACCTTTCTTCTCTCCATCATATCAGCTAATTCTCTACCTTTACCAGTCATGCTGCCAACATTCAAAGTCCCTACCCTCACTTCCACTTAGAGAGACATCTTCCAAACCCTTTATTTCCTTAGAATAGTATTGGTTTTATTTTTTATGGAATGAAATTCCTTGTGCTAACAAACACAGTGAACAGTGATATATACTTAATCTTCAAAGCGTAATAAAAACATAAGTCAAAAAATAGCCAGTGACAGGCCAACAAGGCAAGACGATCGAGAGGCAAAATAAAAGTACACAGTTAACGAAGAACACTATAAAAAAAATCAAATACATTTTAATAAAGTTTTAGTGTAAGCTCCTCGTAGTTCAAGAGACGAGCTACAGAAGCATAGCGTGAAGAGCCTCGCTTCAGGGTCTGAAATCTGAAAGATTTTACTGTGGAGCTTCCCAAACAGCTCTCTCCTCCATTTCTACAGGCTGTCGTGCAGTGATGACGTCAAGGGGAGGAGGGAGGGGGATTTCCGGGTGTCAGACCCCCCGCTCTGAGGGAAAGTTGCAGTGACACACTCGTACGAGCTCAGAAGAAAACAGCGATCAAACCATGAAGGGGGGAAGTGATTCGTATTTCTGCGCCCTGTGGATGTAGGAACGACCTGCTGCTTGGACTTGAACGAGTGAGAGGAGAGAAGGAGTAGAGAAGAGAGAGAGAAGGGGAGGGAGGGATGTCCACCGCTCGGCAACTGCCGGACATGAAGCGGATCTCCGAGGCGAGCTGCGCGGCTCCGCCGGGATCCGGCTGCCCTCCGGCCGCCCGCCGACACCCGGCAGAGCCGCCGCACACCGTGGACGAGTTCGCAGTGCACGAAGACAAGGAGACGGAGCTGAAATGCACGAAGTATCGCGTCGAGCAGGTTTTCCAAGTAACGTTTACCATCATCGGCCTGCTGGACCACAGCGGAGCCCACGGCAGCAAGGCTTCCAGACAGATCTGGCTTCAGCTGAAGGGGAGGAAAGAAGATGTGGCCAAAGCCAAGGTAGAACAACCTCACCGAGGCGTGTCTCGGTGTAAAACTGTGCGATAAATATCTCAGGTTTAATGTTAAAATACGAAAAATAGATGATAAATAGATGGCAGCTAACGCTAGCTAGCATTTCAGCGGAAGGCTAAATCGTGCTAGCAACTTCTGGGAAAGCTGAGATGTGCTCGTTTTCAGGCTCAAAACAGTTTATAGGGACTGTAAAAAAGTATTTCAACACACAGAATATGCATTCGTTTGTATTTTAAAACGCTACAGTCTGTAAAGGTAACATGTTCGTGGGTAGTTAGCCTGCGTTTCACAACCAAGCAGACCTGAGGAGTCAGTTACTGCTGCTGCTGCTGCTGCTGTTGTATTTATCATGGTGGTGTTGTTGTTGTTGTTGTATTTATCATGGTGGTGTTGTTGTTGTTGTTGTTGTATTTATCATGGTGGTGTTGTTGGTGTTGTTGTTGTATTTATCATGGTGGTTATCGTGTGCTGTTGTTATGCGTTAATATAGTGGTTGTAATACGCTGTTATTATACACTTGTTTGGAGACTTCAATTCGTAGCAGTTTCGCATAAACGCAGCCATCCTGGTTTCACAATGTCTTAACACAGACCGGAGATCACCTTTCACACACTGCTTCAAACTGTTGTCTTTTGGTTTTGTCTTTTCCTCCCCCAAGTTTCCCATCATAGTTGCGCAAAGAAAGGATGGAGAAACTGAACGTGACAGTGCCTGACCTTCCACGCTTTGGTGGATTTAAATGCCCACATGCTCCTGACCTGGTGTTTACATTGGAGTTTGAAGAGGAAGGCAGAAGTGCTGGTGCCAGTAAATGTGGAATATCCACACAGAGATAAGCACCACGATGGAAAACCCAGAGCCCTGAGTTGTTGTTTTGATGTCTCTATACAATCGTGCTTTTTGAGCAATACTATTTTGCAGTGGCTGAACAAAATCAGCCCCTGTGTGTAGTCATTGTAAAATTCAGCACACACAGGCGTATTATGCCTTGTCAACGCCCTGTTCTGATTTTCAGGAACAGTAATTATCAGATCAGTCACTCGCGACGAAGTGAGAAGGCTGATTCCCTTTTGACTGGGCTTTTTTTTATGTCTAATGGTTTTATGCTACAGTGACCTGTGCATGAATCACAGGCAAATGAGATGTGTAAACATGATTATGGATTTTTCTGTGGATTTTCTCCTTGCACCACACCTGCTTGGAGTATCGACACGTCACACTTGCCTTGATGACTCCAGATTTCTCACATGTCTTTGCCAGGCACCTTGTCTCTCCTAAGTCAGAGTGGGGACCCCCCGAGTGTGCTTCATTTTCAGTTTCCACTGTCTTGAAGAGTTGTGAGTTTCAGCATGTTGTCTTTACTGGTAATCTGTGCCTCTAATGTACGGTAAATCGACTGCTCATTCAACACTCAATGCAGCAGGAGAAGAAAAAAAGTTTCAGTCCTTTTATGTTGATATGGTCTTGCCCAGGGGGTTCCTGTGTCATGATGACGCTTGCCGCTTTTGCAGACAAGGAAAGGATAGCAAGTCATTCCTCCACAGAGTCACGTATTTATTTGCTTAGTCAGCTGTTAAGTAGTTTCATGTGTGCTATGTGGTAGATGTTTACATATTTGAATGTCTTTCCTGCTGAATCAACACAAAAGCATACAATGTGCAATGATCTTCCTCCAAAATAAGCTTTTGAATTTCTGGATCGTCATACTGTTGTATGATCGTGGCGACTGTTGTTAGTCATAGTTTAGACCTAAATACTTTTCCCATTTGTCACTTACAAGTCATTTCAGTTTTGGCTATTCCCACATAATTCCCAGAAACATTACACCTACTCCTTCAACCATATTACTATTACTGATCAACTGCCAGAATCCTTTCTCTAAACACCCAAGCTTGTATAATGTTGTTATCTATAAAAATATGTAGTTCTGTTGTTTGACTGTGCCTATGCATATTATATGAATAGATGCGGAACTAAAAAGATGACACAGCTAATAAGTGGTCTGTGTGGTTTCTAATGCTGTAAGATATACTGTTAACAAAAATTATGATGCTTAGCTAAAATATCAGAATCAAATTTGTGTTGCTACCTTTTTAATTGTATGTATTGATGTGGAATATAGTTTTAGAAAATCAAATAAGAAAGATTGGTGGGATAAGAATTCTGTTTTTTATTGGTTATGTTATCTTTGTAGCCATATGCAAAAGCAAACCTTGCATATTAAATTAAATGTTAATTATTAAATTAAATTGTAAATTAAATGACTCCCACAAATGTACTGTGCTCTCTCTGCAGGAGTATGTTAAGGGCCTGTGTGACCCAGAGCTACAGAAGGAGGAGAGGTATCCAGTAGACATGCACTGCATCTTTGCCGGTGCAGGTGGCCTCTTTCTGGACCGGTTGCTACGGGACACCAGCGCTGAAGTGCAGGTGCTGGAGCCAGGCCGCCTGAGGTTGTTGGGTAGTGCTGAAGCTGTGGTGATGGCACAGAGCCGTGTTCAACAGTTTGTTGCCCTTTTCCATGAAAAACGTAGCTTGCCTGTTGATCGAGAGCCCTTGGTCAAGCGCACCTTTAAGACTTTTGTGGAGGATCGAGCAGACAAGTATACCATGGAGCTACTGCTTCTGCCCAGTGCCTTGAAAGAGGAACTTCTCGGACTGGCCCAGAGCCCCACACAATCTGCAGGTGCTGTAGACCTGGAGCAGGATAGGTCTCAGACCAGCACCCCTGTCACTGAACTTTCCAACCGAATCTTGGGGGCTTCTTTTGAAGACCGAACCTCCAGGCCCACTCCCACACCTGACACAGTGGTATTGAATGGGCGACCCACGCACAAGCGGCGCTCATCAGAGAGTGAACAAAGGGACACAAAGAGGCAATATTCGCTAGAGAGGAAAGAAGATGAGCAGGAAAGGGAGAGGTTGCACAACGCCAGCCAAACCCGGACCAAAACGCCTGCCAAAGGCACTTTAGTGCTGGACCCAGGTGAAATTTCGGACGAGGGTGAGGCGGTGAGCCCTGAGACCAATTTGCGCTGCCTAGTGAACTTCTTCCGCACCATGGGCTACCAACAGGAGGTGGTGGAGCGGGTAGTCAGACAGACAGGCCAGACTGAGGACACTTTCCTGCTGTTGGAGCGCATTGTAGAAGAAAGCCAGAAGAGTCATGGAACAGATGGAGGACAGCACACCACCACCTCCACAGGTGACCCTTCTCCTTCTGCCAATACCAGCTCCATCTCCACCTCCACTTCAACGTATGCCCGGCTTAGGGAAAAGGAACGGGTGCAAGGCCGAGCTCTAACAGAAATCAAGTCCAAAGAAAACATCAGGGCACCCAGCAGTAACGGCTTCAGCCAAAAAAGGCAATCGGGCATCATTGTACTAGACGATGATGAGGATGTTATAGAAATAGGGAGAAAATCCAGAACTGTGGGGCACCTGGACCTCAAATCTGACTCTAGGTTTGATTACTTGTCACGGGGAGGCTCTCAGACAGTGGGGCCTGTCCGAATGGAGACAGTAACCATGCTCCGAAGCTCCTCACAAGGCCCCCCAGCTACAGAAGCACGGCCAGGTTGCTCCTACCAGACTATATCTGGGAGGGTGCCCTTACCCCGCACCGAGCCACCAGCACTACCCAAGTCCGTGCCTGTTACAGGGGTTGCACGTTTCCAGCAATCCCTGCGGACTCCGTATCAGTTGGTCCTGCAGAACGAACCTGGCCGTCCCAACCTCAGACACATCATCATAGATGGCAGCAATGTGGCCATGGCGTAAGTTGGAATTTTTTTCACCTGTAATTTGGCACAAATTACATTCAGCTCTTTTCAAATATAAAAATAGGAAAGAAATAGTCCCAGTTACATTTGTGTATATTAGGTGTTTTTTTAAATGAGTATAAAAAGTAAGATTATAAATTATTTTAAAAAAGAAGTAAGAGATTTTACCATGCTTTCAGTCAGTACCCCAAGAATCATAATTGTTCTGAGTTGGGCTTTGAACGAAGAGTAGCTTGTTTTCACACTTTGGCTCAGAGTCTGTGAGTGTGAGAGAGTTTTAAAGGCTAAGAAGTCACTTCCAGTAAGTTATGTGAATGAGCTTTTTTTTTTTTTTTAAGTGTGTGCGTCTGTGAAGTCTTAAACGCAAGATAAGGTGCAAAATATGTGGGTGGACTTGTGTTGGCTAAGGTTGTGGGGACTCTGCCCACACATCTTTATGCTTCCTCTTTGCAGATCACTGCAAATCTCGCTCCCCTTCAAAAGGTTTCTTTCAGCATTTTTTTGCTCTTTTCTAGGTGGTTTCCTTTAGGGTCCTTGTAGTTATGAGAACTATGACTATGGACATTATGGTGTGATTAATGGTTTTTGAGTGGGAGGATGACTTACAATAGGAGGATATTTGAATAAAAAGTTGAATATGTGCAGTTATTTAGTTGTATTAGTGGGAGTTCTGATAACTCATCACTTTAAAGGTGATATATATTTATACCAATATATTTAATAATAATAATAATAATAAAAATCTTCTTCCTGAAGATTTTCCTGCAGTTTATTGTTTAAGTTAATTAGATGTGTCCCCATTTGCACACCTTAAGCGTTTGTGCTTTTACAAAATCAAAAGCTTACAATACTAAATGAATAAAACAAAATAAGTTTCTCATTTTGCTGTCTAACTTTCTTTTTTTTTTTGCTATGTAATATCACATTCCCAGGCAGTCTTGCTCATGGAGTGAGCCATTCGCTTAAACAGATGCCAGTGTGTGTGAGGATAACTTGTTGCCATGACAGCAGTGTGATGTCAATAGGGCTGGAATGCAAAATATTGGTATGACGGCATATTGTGGAGAAGCACATGGTACAGATACACAGTTAAGACTGTATTTATGAATCAGGTTTTACACTTGGTGTGTATGTGTGAGTGAGACAGAGTTCAGAGTAAGAGGGTGATTTGTAAACATTCAGTATGTGTTAAATTTGTGCTGTTGTAGGGTTTTATTTAGGTAAATACAAGTTGCCTAATTGAAAGCTGCACATAAAACACCCTCTCAAGTTGTAATTTCCACTGGGATACCTGGAGATAATTTTGATACCCAAGTTCCCAACCTTCAGACTTCAACATGGCACAGATGTTACAAAGAGTTCCTTAATACTGCCCATAGCTAACCTGTTCAGGCAGGTGAGTTTAACCAGGTCAGCTGCCTGGCCTGTATAAAAGAAATGAGAAATCCTAAAGTTGAGTGTGTGAATTAAGTGTTTGTTACCTTTGACTCAGGGTTAAGGCACAGTTTTTAACACCTAGGCAAACCTAGGGCTGTTCAGTTCCAGGAATTCTGCCATTTATCTAATTCCAAGTGATAAAATGACAAAAACTAAGACACACATCCTTTTTTCTCATGCACTCTTTCAGAGAAAAATTAACAGTTAATAAATGGAAAGAGTGACAAAGTGAATAATAACACTTTTCTTTTGAAAGTCGGGAATTTTTAGGTTTCATGAGTGAAATAAGCCAAAAGTGTGTATTTTGTATTGACCTGAATCTGCCCCCCACTGCGATTATTTTCGTTGAGGATTGTGGGTTATTCATAACAAAAGGTGGAGAAATACCCTGCACAGGTCACCGGTCTGTCGCAGGCTTTTTCCAGGTTATTTCTAGTAAAGCAGGGCTCCATGTTTTCATCATCACATCAAAGTGCATAATGATGAACTGAATGAATACCGCACACTTATATGCTGCACTTCTGGGTATACTGCAATACACTTTACTGTAATTCACTCACACCTGCTTATTCCATTGTGGAGTAGCGTGTGATGTGACATCCACCCTCCTACCCTTACTCTTTCTTCCTAAAAACCTCTACTCTCTTTCCTACTCTCCCACCCCTGTTCCTCCTCTCAAAAAAAAAAAAATTTTTTTTGTTTTATGATGTATATGATGTTTTATGGTGTATACTTGTTACAAGGCTCTTAGTCTGTTACTTAGGTGGTACTAGCTAATCAGCAGTTACTGATCTGTGCTGGCTACCAAGATGAACTATTGTGGAAATGAAGCACTGTTGGAAGTCGCTCTGGATAAGAGCGTCTGCTAAATGCCGTAAATGTAAATGTAAGAACTATGGTTAATATTTTGCCCAAACACCAGGAGAAGGTTTAGATTATTTGATAAAAACAAACCTCGGTTCTGAATTCTGGATGAGTTGGCATGGAGTGACCCTTTTCGGTTTTTGTTATAAATATACACACAGTTTATTTGTCTAGGAAGTCACAGAACAATATTTCATATCTCATTTGCTTTGGGAGTGACAAGTGATGAACAGGATTAGAAATGAGTATGTTAGAGGGATAGCTCAGATTCGGCGTTTTGGAGACAAATTTAGAGAAACAAGATTGCGTCGGTTTGGACATGTCCAGAGGAGGAATGGGGATTGTATTGAGAGAAGAATGTTGGAGCTGCCTGGCAAGAAGAGAAGAGGAAGACCTAAGAGGAGGTTTATGGATGTAGTGAGAGAGGACATGCAGGTGGTGGGTTTGAAGGAGGAAGATGCAGGGGGCCATAAGAAATAGAATCGAATAATCTGCTCTGGCACCAACTAAATGGGAACAGCTGAAAGAAAAAAGATGATGTGTATGTAAGGGGGGGTCAACCTTGATCTGTACTGTGTGGAGTCAAAGATTTTGGCACATTTTAAAAGTGTCTATAGTGCGGCTGTTATGTTGCATCATTGTACCATCACACTTGTACTGTGATAAATGTAATTAAAATGTTTACAATACCCAGCCCTAGATTCCAGAAGACTACAGTGGTTGTGAAAAGGATGTGTCCCAATATCATCTAATGTTGAAAGACCTGTTCTCTAAATTCTGAACGACAGATCGATATAACACTAAAACCACCTGCTTAATATTGTGTAGGTATCTCGCACATTTCCAGTGTGCCAGGCTGCATTATCATGCTGAAATTGGCCACTGCCATTAGGAAATGCTGTTGCCATAAAGGGATGTACATGGCCAGCAGGAGTGTTTTGGTATTTTGAGGTGTTTCGTCACAAAGTAACATCCAGAAGAATGTCAGGACCCAGTATCTCTCAGCATCACACTGTCTCCATTTGCTCTTTCCCTATATTGAATCCTGGGTGTGAACTGTGAACTGACTGTTCACTTGTGTGATATTTCTCTTGGTAACACATGGTACAATTAACAACATAATGAACTTATCACTGGTTTAAATGTTCTGGCTGATTGGTGTATATTATGTTCAGTGTGTTTATTTGTATGTTTATTTGTCATGTAGTGCTGGTTCCACTGTTGGGATTTTATTCACAGCTGTTTTGAAATAACTTTTCAGCATATCATTTTTGTTTGAACGTATTGAAGTTTGAGGATTTTATGTTCTTTTACCATTTTCATTGTAAGTAAAGATTGCGTAAGTAAAAAATAATCAGGTCGAGAGAGCTGATGATACTGAAACTGTATCTGATACCTTTAGATAAAACTACATGGGTTTTTTGTTTTAAGAAGTACAAGTGTGAAATGAATGGGATTTTTTGCATATTTGACAATTTATATTTCCAGATTGGCAGGGTTATTTTACTATATACGTCAGCTGCGGTAGATTTAGTAACACTTCCTGTTGAAAATCACTTTCTCTTGTAGAGGGAAGTTCCCTCTGAAGTGTATGTGTAAGATCTTTGTGTCCAGATAAAATGCATTTTATTCTTTGTACTCCTGCTCTGTGTATAAAGCATTAAGAGGGTTATTTGAGAGGTATATTAAATAATTTGAGATGAAATTTAATCTTTTCCCGAGTGTAATATAAATTATGTTATAATTTAGCGGCTTTCCCCATTTGCCTTTAGAATTTACTGTTACATACAGTGTGACTCAGACTGAAGAAACTACAAAGATTCTCTTTATTACATAAGACCATTATTCTATTACTGTTATTACATGATTGTCTTACCGATTAGTAACCACCTTATTCATTAGTCTCAAATCTGCCTGTTTCTTTCCAGTCACGGACTTCACAGAATCTTTTCTTGTCGTGGGATTGCCATCGCTGTGGAGGCCTTCTGGCGGAGGGGTCATAGAGAAATTACAGTGTTTGTACCCCAGTGGAGACAGAAGAAGGACCCCAACATCACTGGCAAGTACCAAGTACATTCCTTTCTCCTGTGTCAATGTAGGCATTGTTACAGTTGTTTTTTGTGGTAATTATATTGTTTGCTTTATTAAATACTGGTCTGTAAATTTTTAAATGGAATCTTCCTGTTTCCCCATAGAGCAACACTTCCTTAATCAGCTAGAGGACTTGCGATTGCTCTCTTTCACTCCTTCCAGAGAGGTCTGTGGACAAAGGATCTCCTCACACGATGACAGGTATCTGCATCTCAGAGAGGTTGATCTTGATGCTAAACCTCTTTTTATGAGCTATTTTAAGCTTCATACATGCAGAACCACCTTTTGCCAATGCTTCACTCAGAAAGATCAGAGGCCCTCTATACATTTGCCTTTAATCACTATGTTCTGATTGGATTGCAGTGAAATGATTGTTATCCTATCAGGACACATTTACACTGACATTTTCAGACTTGAATAACTACAGACCCGGAATCAATATTGAAGACCATGATTGTATCCAAAATGCTCACATTACATTGACCAGACAGACCCATTCATTACATATGCGTCAAAATATGGGGAGCAGATTCCTCCCATACTCAGAGTGAACTCATTTTAAAGCCAGTTGTAAACAGAGCTTAAGGTATTCCATGGAAAACTGCAAATGATTTGCTGAAATCTGAATTGAAACATTTTCACAGCTGTACTGATTCAACCTTTTCTTTGGTTATCTACTACAGGTTCTTGCTTCATTTGGCAGAGAAGACAGGAGGCATCATTGTCACTAATGACAACCTGAGGGACTTTGTTAGCCAGTCTGAAGCTTGGAGAAATATCATTCAGGAGAGGTAAATTATATAACCCAGCAAAATCAAACACCGGTCTTTAACAAATAATGCGGCACATCTTGTCTTATCGGGGGGGCTAATTGTAACTGACCTCATTCAGACTCCTGCAGTTCACCTTTGTTGGTGATCACTTCATGATCCCAGATGATCCTTTGGGGAAACATGGACCTCATCTGGAGCAGTTCCTGCGTAAATATAGCCAGTAAGTAATTTCAATAGAAATTACCCTGTACTTGAAGCTGAAATGACATGCCTGTGTTGAGATTTTTTCCTGCAAATGTGCTTGGAAAAAGTGTTTAATATCATCTGTTCATTATCTGTTCACAGACAGAGTTTTGTCCCAGACCCACAACCCACTCCTTTGGATTATGCCCAGACAATTCAATCAGTATCACACACCACCTTCCCCTCCCATTCCAGACAGCCTTCCCATTGGCCACATTCTGGCCCACCTGACTGGCATCCACCTCGGCCGTCCTCTTCTCCACCTCCTTCTCAGCGGTCGCCTTTGGAAACTACAGAGCTGAAGAGGAAGTTGTATGACATCTTTCCTGATCAAAAGCAGCGAATCGACCGCATCCTCAATGAAAACCCATACATGAGGGACTTGAATGCGTTGTCGGGCCTCTTGCTGGGCTGAGCACTACACTTCAGTTTGAATAGATTGAAAAACCTTTGAATGTTGAAAAATTTACAGTCCAAGTGACATATATCTGTTGTACATATTTATTATAAATAATCTTCTCATAATTTATCTATTCTTTGTTCTAAAACGTGTTCCAGCCACATTGTTCCTACGATGACAAATAAAACTTAGTTTTTTGTTTTGGTATGTTTGCTGGTTTAATTGCAAAATCAGTATTGGTTTTGAATATTGATCTTTTGGAGTCGAATGGCAAAATTTTGGAGTCGAAATTCTTTTTTTTTTTACAGTACAGTAAACAGTAACAGATTTCTATCATTTAAAGTGCCCCACTGAAGTGCCCTAAAAGTCTGTTTGCAGTCTCCCTCTTTTATGGTGTACAGTGCTTTTAAAGTAATGAAGGGGCAGTATTTCCTTTCTTGGAAACTGGAGACCGCCACCAAAATGACTAAGAGTCGTTAAAGCAGCGCATACTGAAACTTGAAAAGTTCACAGAATTGTTCCTCAATTTTTGTTGGTACTCCTCTTTGTGTCTCTTAATTGTGCAACACGCTGGCTTTACGAGCAATGACTTGAAACTACCCAGCCGCCCCAAATTTGCATTGCAGTGACTGAGCTGATCAGCAGAAGGTTGTATCAGCATAAAAAGTCTTTATCAGCTTTGCGACAATGTCTGTACTGATATTTGAGGACTGAATCTAATGTACACTTGTAAAAAAAAAACAAAAAAACAAAAACAGATTTATTTGGAGATCTTTCTATATGTTGCCACTATGTTGGAAATATTGCACAGCCTGTTACATGTGTCTTTGTTCACACTTTGTTAACCATTGTTGCTGTCTTGATTATGTGCAGCAGTGGGTCTTTATTTGTGAATTTATTTCTTTTCTTTTTTTTTTTTTTTTTTTAGCCTTGTGATTTGTCACAAATTGAAAGGAAAGTCTTAAGCAGCAGAATATTCAGGTGAGCTGTGGGTATCTCACAGTAAAGCTGCTGGATCTGTGGTGGTTTTCTTTTCAGGATAGCAATGTTAATAAAGGACATTTATGTGTCTACTGGACAGACACCTTTTTCCTCCCCGTCTGCAGGAATATGTAGCGAAAACATGAAACAACATTTAATAGAGTTTCAAAAATGTTTAGTAACATATTAGTGGGCTCACTTATGTATGTTGGAGCTTGAAAGTTTTTGAACCCTTATCAAATTTCTGTAAATATGACATAAAACAGGCTAAGATAGAGCAACAACAGTAGATAAAGAAAATAAAAGATTTTATGTGTGTGCATTATATATATTTTATATATATATATATATATTGCAGATGTAGATGAACAGGTCATTTGTGGGTGAATCAAAGTAATAGAATTGTGAGATTGCATACAAATGGAAAAAATTCAAAACCGCTAAATTTCCACAGTGATGCTGATCTGACACAGACCACTTCAAGAACTTGTCTTGTAATAGTCTGTGAGTTCTTACAGTTGTGTAAAAACCCAGAGAACCTTACCAGGAACTAAAGACCTCTCACTTTATACAATGTCAGTATTAAGAGTCTTCCAGCAGAAAGAGAAGGAACAGCACTGGTGTGCGTGGTGGTCTGCAAGGATAAAGCCACTCTCCAAAGAGGGTTCACACATTTTTAAGCAGGACCACAGATACAGACATCAGGTGATGTCTCGCTCACCTCTTGACAAATTGCAAAACACTAATGCAGTTGTAGGATATGGATATGGATAGTTGTAGGATATGTTACATGCTACAAGCAAAAGAAACATTTGGCAATAGGCCCAATACTTCCACATTTTTCAGGTGCTTGGGTGTTGTCGTTGCTATCCTAAAGTATATGAACATGGCTGAATTCTAAAATGGCATCATGACGATACCAAGTGTGAAGTAAGAAATGACTATTTGTCAGCACACAGTGAACCACAACCAAATTCATTCTCTGCATTTAACCCAGACACCAAAACCATAGCAATGGGCAGCCATATATCCAGCGAGCAGTAATGGGTACAGTACCTTGTTCAAGGGTACCTGAGGCAACCAACCAACTGGTGTGGGACTCGAACCCACAACCTTCTGAGTACAGGGGCTCATCACGGACCACTAGGCCGCTGCCGCTTTATTTGTTGAGTTGAACCAGGACCCCGTAGCTTTCAAAAGGTACAACTAGATGGTAAATTTGAAGCTTGCAAAAACTTTGGGGTCAGGCGTGAGCATAAGGTCATTCACAGCAGCTATTGATGCTGCCTCGGTACAGTATGAATGAGCTGATTAGTAAGTAGGAGCAGGGTCAGGATGTCAGTAGTGATGTAGATGGAATATGAAGAAGTTCATAGAAAGTCATTGCAGCAGCCTGAGTTATTTATCCATCTATAGTCAGAGTCACTTATCCTTGAAAAGGTAGTGCAGACACACTCACACCTTGGGGGCTATTTAGCATCTCCAATTCACCTGACGTGCATGTCTCGTCAGAGACAGTAAGAGGAATCAAAATCATCCAGAGGAAAACTCCTAACTCCGCAAAGAAAAGACCCGGGGCGCCCCAGCTGGCAATCAAACTTACAGCCTTCTTATTGAGCAGCTACAGCACTAACCACTGCACCACCAGCCTAAGCTATGCTCTGATCTATTCTCTGGCTAATTAAGTCCAATCCTCCCACAAAAAAGATCACCCTGAGACACATTTGCAGAAAATTCATTAGAGCAAAGGAAAGGTTTTTTTTTTTTAGTACACTCGTTTGGATGTAAAGATTTTCACAGAAAAGGACTGACTGTGAAACCATTACCAATGATGCACATGCTTTACTGCAGTTAGAACCAAAGGGCAAATGTTTGCTGACACTTACTTTTCCAAACTTGTCTGACTGTTACTAAATTAACAGCCTCTATTCTTCTGGGAAGGCTTCATACAAGAGGTTCAACATTGTCCTAAGAACTTAATTGCATTTATTCAACAAAGAGCATTACACTTAAAAAAGAACAAGTTCTGTGAGCAGTAAGCACTCTTGTGCTCACCTAATCTGAGTAAAACCCAGACATTACAGAGAGATTATTAATACAGAAGGTTCCGTTTCAATCTTCCCCACTGGGGCCGCCCTTAGGAAACTGCCCAAAAATGCCCCCGAGCATAGCAGTGTTTACTTTCCTGCTCACAAGAATTCATTTCATTTCATTTCATTATTTGATGTGATACTCTTAGGTGACTAAGCTCAATCAAGTCTTTACAGCTATGCTCCCATATCTGTTAGAAAATGTTCCCCGAAAAGCTGAAGGTGTTACTACTATAAAGATGGGATGAATTGAATAAGCAAGTCTCTAATGCTTTTGGTCATATAGTCTGAAGTTCCTGGACACGCTTTTATACTTCATCTGAGTTAACATCATAGTGTACCTGTGCAAGGCCCCAGCCGGCATCTCTGTCACTTTGTGTGTGAAAAGGCACAAGGGGGAGACATTTTCATTTCCTGAAGGACCGTCTTAGCTTACATAACATAGAGATAGAGATAAATAAGGGTTTTTATAAGCGAACGAGAGTGCACAGGCAAGTTTATTTATTTAGCACATTATCATACCAGCGCTTCCGAAATAAATGAGTAAAGTAAGCAAAAAGTTAGTGCAAAAGGTAGCTTTTATTAAATCAGTTTTTTTGCAAGAAGTACACAGATAAATGTTTATGTACAGGGCTATCAAATCATTTAGAGATGAATTTTGCACCTAAACCACTGAGGGACTTTTAAACAATAAGCAGTTCTACAAACTCAGTTCTGCGTCTAAGCTGAAGGCAATGTAAGGACCTGAGAAATGGAAGGAAGTCATGACCCCCAGAATAAGCCACTCAGACACTGGGTGTGTATGCACATGCGTGTGATGTGTGAGTGTGTGTAGTATTTTTGGAGAAGTCTGTGAGAAAAAAAATTGCGGTTGTCAACACAGCAGGATTTAAAGACATGAGTAAGTTCATCCATGCCTTGATTTAACCCAGACTGCATCATCACAAGTATGTCCTGAGGATGCCAGATTGCTGTTAGTTATAGGGTTTTGTGATCACTGAAACTAAGTTCTCCATCCGTGAATACAAGCACCACAGGTTTGGGTCAAAGATTAGAGGGGCACAAGTTCCAACCTCTTTGTTCCCAAACAGAACATTCAGCCATTTAATTCAGATCTGAGTGCCAGATTGGAAGCCACCAAGTAGTGTATGATGATGTCATCTCACATGCAAATATTCCATGACTTTCCACCAATGCCTGGTACAGCAATGTTATCTAGACTTCGTCATGTTGTTTTCCACAAAGCAAGTGCTAATCTATTGTGTTTATCTGTGGCTTACGCTTATTCCTTTCATTATTGATTAGCCAGGGGAGCCTAGAATTAGTTTGGTCACTTGTGCTGTGAGGGTGTCCCCACTTCACATTGTTGCGCAATAGGTGATCTCTGTAAGCAGCATCATTAAGCTAACTGCTTGGCCTGTATTTTGAACTGAAGCAGAAGGGGAACTTCTAGTAAGAATGAGGTGAACACCAAGTGTTTGAAACTGAAGTGTTGTATTCAGTACTCTGTTCTAGTACCCAGGGACAAACTTTCCACTGGCTGTCCAATTAGCAGTCACTGACTGTCTTCAGCAACCAGCTGCAAAAATATATATTATGTGTGATTTATTAAATTAACTGTAATCTTTCTCTTATCTAGGACTTTTTTGTCCATGTATCAGTCCTGTCTCTGGCAACATGTTTGTTCAAGAGAATCTATGGATACTTTCTCTGATTTAACACTACGGTCCTCTGGATAAAATACTTTCCTGAGCCACTTATCTTAACCAGGGTCACAGGGATGCTGGAGTCAAGTGCTCTTAGGGTGAAAGGTGGAAAACACCCTGGATAGTGCAGTTCATGGCAGGACAGAAGCACAGCGAACACATGATGGAGCACAGCATTTCCAGTTTTACCCAGCATTCATGTGTTCTGAATGAGAGAGGAAACCCGAGTACCTAGACGTAACTCATGGAGACAGGTGACATCCAAACTCCAAACAGAAGGACCCAGGCAAGCACCGAACCGTCTCACAATGTGGTGAAAACAGAAACATAAAGTAAAATTTCTAACCTTTACTATTGTGGAGGCAAAATTTGTTCTAACCTTTTTAAGCAAATTATTTTCAAACTTTTAATGCAGTTTCAGAGCAAGACATAGAAGTGAGCAGGTCGAAATGTCCTAGATATGGTATATGTGTGTGCAAGGACAAAAACAGATAAGGGGGGGGGGGGGGCGGGGGGAGCCAGGCAGGGATGTAGACAAAGCAACTTAAAGGTCTACGGGAAATTTAAGGACGGGAAAAGGGGAGACCTGAGGCCCAAGATGTGTAAATGAACCTCTGATCTTTTGGATTCGGGACTTCCTCTTGTATTCTCAGCGGGTTGCAAGAAGAATCCTCACTGCAGTGATTATTAAAGCTCTTTGTGAGACAAACAGTGCCTCTGGGTGTTCTTTGGTAACATTTTTTCCACAACAGTTGGTGAGTCAGCCAGGACTCCATGAGCGGTCGACCCAGGACTGACGCCCAAGTCCAAGGACTGATCATCTCGGGATCCAAATCCTACCCGACCCCTAACCAACCCCCCTGAGGCAGCGGTGGCCTAGTGGATAGGGAGTTAGCCACAGGATCAGAAGTTTGTTGGTTCAACCCCCTTACCCTGAGGTACCCTTGAGCAAGGTACCGTCCACGTCACTGCTCCCCGGGCGCTTTGCTAGCTGCTGCATGGTGTGCGTTTTTCTGCATGGGTTAAATGCAGAAGACCAATTTTGTTGTGGTTCACTGTGTTCTGTGCTGTGTTCTCACAATGACGAGAACCGTCACTTTCACTTTCACTTTAAACCTCCAATTGCAGAGAAGGGGGGTTTAGCATGGAGACGCTGGGGCCTCTGCCGCCGGACTCCACAAACTAGACTAACAAAACAGGTCAGTGTGCACATTAATGAATAAACACAGGGGATTTCTTTCCTTCATTGGTTGGTTTTAACAAGTATCCTTCCTTTGACAAAATAGTAGGGGTTATTTTGAACCAGAATCCTCCGGCTGTAAGGTACCATTGGAGCAGAACGCAGTGGGCTGGATAGCGCCCATTGCTGTGTCTTTGTTTGTGTGCACCTTGCCTGTTGCGGTGCCTCACGATGATGGTCAAACGGCTCATCACATCCTCTCAAGTGCAGAACCAGATGTTACACACGGAAGGAAAAGAAGTGCAGGCATGCAAGGATGTCATGCCAAGATCAGACTGGGATTGGGTTTCAGACCAACTACACGACAGCGTCACAAGTGATGAAGACGATGAAGAAGAAATTTGAATCTCTTTTTATGTTTAGCTTTGCTCAGTGCACTTTTTTGTAGCATTTTGTGATTATGATTTGATTCAGTATGATTTCATTTGATCTGATTTGATTTGTGTAAGGAATCGATGTGATAACGATGTGAGAAATCCTAGTTTTTGTTATATTTGGTCTCGCTTAATGCATTTGAAATAGAGTTAAGTTTGCAGTGAGTATTAAAAACACTTTGGGCGAGACTAACAGTGCCTCTGATGTGTTCTTTGGTAAAAAAAAAAAAAGTTTTGCACAACAACTATCAGTACACTTTTGCAAACTGATGAATGCAGCTCATTTGTTTTGCCCTTCTTTATGAAGGAAGATTAAAAGTTAGTTTCACTTCCCTTGCATTTCCCAATGTTGTAATGTTTCCTTTCATTTTTCCAAAATTGCATTGGTGTTTGCTTTGTCATTCTCAGGATCTGACCTGTTTTTTAAGCAGTGTGTTCCAATTACAACAGCACTGGATTACACTTTGGTCTTAGGGTGGAATCTTTGCCCCAAAACCTACATAATCCTTGCTGTATCATCAAGCAAACAAAAGACATACAGCCCCAGTATTAATTTCTTCACCAAGAGTACTCTCAAAAGTGCAAAATAGTGAGTTGATAGAATGATCCATTGAAAGCACTTCTGCAGAGCTACAGCTTTCATGTGCTAGTTAATCATCCGATAGTCATCACTGTGAGGTCAAGTGCTGGAGTCGTAGGCTAGCCTAATGGATTTCAGTGCAGTTCTCGACGATGGACCATTTCCCCACACTGACATATTTAATCCTGCATACATCTCTTTGGACATGTTTAATCCCACTGAAGTCTTTGTTTACTATATTCCTTCTGTCATCTAAGAGGAATCCCTATTAATCTTCAATTTCCTCTGTCAACAAAAGAAAAAGTGTATGGGGATCAGACCAAGGTACCACTTGTATGTGTTTGAAAGTTTCACAATATATAATCTGTTAATCGTTATAATGATAATGGTCTCTGCAATGCTGATATCGCAGAAGGCCACATGCATTACCATTACCATTCAGTCCAAGGGCAAAAGTTTTAAAACAGAAAAGGTCTAATGTTCAAAAAGAGTGAGTACGGAAGGAAGAAACTATAATTTCATTTTCTTTTCACATGTTAATATTAAAATGACAAGAAAACAAATAAACAAACCCCCTTCCTTGTTCTGGCCAGAGAAGAAGGCTCAGACCTTCAACATTCCAGAAAAGCTCAACATTCCCAGGCACCCATATTATCTCCTCCCACTAAATCCCCCCCTTTCCTATGCTTCTCAGCTCTGCACCTCTTTCGGCCCCTCTCTATTCCCTCTTCTCTCACCTAAACACACACAAATGGTGGGACAATATGCTTACATAACCAGTAAGTAATCCCCTAACAGGTCTCCCCCACCCCTACAGTCGCCTCTCCTTCTGCTCCATTTTAGTTAACCAGGCCGGAGTGGGCCAGTCCCATCTGCTGAGATTACTAGCGAGGAAGTAATGCACCCTTTAATCTTTAATCATAAACACACCACTGCAAATACAGCTACTTTCATAGAGTGTGCAGGAATGAAAGACCGAAACAACATGTAACATGACTGCACAGATTGCCGCGTAACTAGTCAGAAGCATGGGTTCACTTGCAAGAATGTTACTGTGGAGTATTTTACTGAATAGACTTGGTGTGTGCAGAGATTATGAGGGTGGAGGGGTGGGAGGTGCTTTCGTAGGGATTTACGGATGAAATGGGTTCAATTACAAACAAAGGAGCTCAGGAAGTCGAGGCTGAGTTGTCAGTCGTACAGTCGTACACTTTTCTTTCACCCATTGGTCATTTTATGAACTAGATCTGCACATGTAGGTCTACAAATACTTCCCAGCTGTTGCTCCATGACTCCTCAGCCACACTTTACCCTGCTGATCAGTGGATAGAGACACAACATAGACCAGTGGACCCAGTAGAGAGAATCCCCCAAAACACAGCCCTTCACATAACTAAGAGACTGAGTATATTCATGAGACTGCTGATGAGGCAAGTGCTAGCGGCGGCACCAGCTACACAGATGCCACCAGGAGCACTGACAATTGCCCCATACGCTGTGGAGGACAAGCAGGCCAAGTGTTTTAGCTTTATGCACTGTTTTGACTCCTCCATGTGGCACGCCGGCTGCACCCGTGGCTCAGGGAGGGGCCATTCCCTTCCCTCCATCTGCTGCACAGCCACAAACAATGATGTCATTTCCTTTCAGCAGCTGAGCTGGCAACTTTGGGAGCTGAAAAGAACAGCCCATCGTGAAAGCCTGCTCATTTTTATGGCCGTGCGCTCCAGACACTCTCTGCATTGACTTGTACATTGACTAAGCCCAGGCGCTTCAAAAAGGCTGCACTCTAGGAGCATTTACACAAGGTTTACTTAGAGGGAGGGAATTACATCATGGCAGCGAATGGAGTTTCTATTTGTGAACAAATACCTCATAATGTTTTTTCTTTGTTTCTTTGTTTGTTTGTTTTTTAAAACATCAGAAATGCAATAATCATGAGGTCAGCAGAAAAAGGATATAGACCAGACAATAAACACACAGAAAGAAAGAAAGAAAGAAAGAAAGAAAGAAAGAAAGAAAGGGGGAGAAGTATAGGGGTCAGGAAGTGTAATTACAAGGTCAAACAGTCTTAAGGTTATCTTAAGTGTAATACATTTTTTTTTCTTTTATGTTTGTATCTCACATAATAAAATTAAAATATATATTGAATTAGCATTTTTAATGAATCTGAGTTTTTGATGAAGAAGATACCAAAGATTTTTTATGTTGCTTCAAAAACTCCTGATAGTATTATTCCAAATAGTGACACTACCAGTGGCACAAGTACGATGCACAGGCTACAGCATCAGCAAAGCCAACTGAAAGTCCGCTAAGAGTATTTTACAGCCTGTTTGCACGTCCAGTTTGACAGGAGTGATAGATGAGGACTTTTTTTGGCTTGCCTTCCAGAATGCTGATTGAAAAGTGAAAGTGACTATTCTTGGGCAGCTATTTAAAGCACCCAGGGAGCATTGATGGAGACGGTCCCTTGCTCAAGGGTGCCTCAGGGCAACCTATTGGTCTGGGATTCAAACCCACAACCTTCTGACCCTGGGGTCAACGCCCTACCACCACGCCACCGCTGAATTGTAAAACTAGTCCTGTGAGCCAGTCTACCCTGCATGATTTCTCTGAATAATATCAAAAACATTTCAATAGACAATCCTCTGCAATGCAATTGCATTTCCTGAACTCTTTGTTTTGCTGTAGTCTGTAAGACCAGGTAAGGGTTCGAAAGCATCATGTTATCTTTTGGCATGTTAGTCTTTGGGCTGCCAGAGCGTCAAAATCATTATATTCTCCAGCAACACTATAGGCAGGCATGAATTGAAGGGTATCTCATAACTCCTCCTGGACAGACCCGTAAATTATTTAGAAACCTAAGAAATTGCCTGGTGTGGGACACGCAACTGGAGAGGGAAGGTTATTTACACCGCGCAGCGCCCTGTTCACTGACAGAACACACACTGAGGCTGGTGTGCGCCACCGGCTTCAACCTCAAAACATATATTAAACACACGTAATGGAGGCATGTTTATTCCCAGCCCTGCAGCAGCCTCGCTGCTGAACGTGTCCCTCTAGCTGTGTTTCGCTCAGCTGAGCGGGCTTCACAGCGCCTCCTGCAGCTCAGCTCCAGCACTACTTCAGCAGCTCCGTGTGCGAGACACCGGCGACCGCCGCGTCTGCGCTCTAGCGAGGCTGCGAATGTGGACACTGAAGCCACCAGACGAATAAACGACGAGAAAACTGTCGGCGGATTATTCGTTTGGGAGTTTTTTCTCTGTATACACGGATATTTCTCTAGAGGTGAGCGCCATATTGGTGTATCTGCCGCGATTGTTCGCTTTCAGCCGGCTAGCTTCGAGTTAGCTCGCTGCTTCGAACAACAGTTAGCTGCCGCTAGTTAGCTGGACGCGGGTATCATGCAAACATTGTCGTTTCAACATTTGCAGTGTACGTAAATTTAGGCAAGGCGCTTAAAAATGGGTTTGAATGAATGGCTGTGATTTTTATTGCTCTGCAGCGGGTAACACGGAGCCCTTTGGGACCAGCTAAGCTAGCTAGCTAGCTAGCTAGCCAGCTAGCTAGCCAGTTAAACGGCTAACGAGCTGGACAAATCGCTCGCGCTCTTGTTTACACAGCGGACCGGGCTCGATAAGCGTGCATGCAGATGTGAAATGAAATCATGCGCTTGTTTGTTTGATTAAATCCCTCCTGTTGGTACACATGCAGTGCGCTCATTGTGAGCTGATATGTTGAACTGCGGCCTCAAGGGCTGTTTCTAGCCTGTTGACGACCCTGTGGCCGGAATAGGAGCCTTGAACGGAGGCTGGCTGTACAAGCCTGTGGGGCGAGTCGTCCAGCTCAGTGCGGTGAGGACTTTCACCAGGGATCCTAACATGATGATTAATGTGCTCGCTGTGATGTACACTTAGCTCCCTGTACGCCAAATGTGACAGGAGATCTGTAACCTGGCTGTCTCACACATTGGACATGTGTGCTCTCTGCACGGAGAGGATCAGGTCGTGTGTGAGAGCCGCTGTTAAAACACGGCCCGGTGTGTCTGAGGGTTGACGTTGACACTGGGATCGAGCGGTTTGTTTACACCGCAGCTGCGGCTGGTCCGCTCTCCTGTCCGCCGGCTGAAACATCAGCTATAGATTCGGCTCGACAGTATACAGATCGCAGTTTGTCGCCTTCAGGTTGAGGACGGGGTGTCCCGCAGACAGGCGCACATTAATCACGGCGGGGGCTCTACCTGCTGGTGCCCAACCAGAGCCAAGATGGCGCAGGTCAGTAGCCCTGGCAACGAACAGCCCGCTGACAGCGGTCAGGTTTCTCTGCGACCTTCAGGTGAACATCGTGCTCAGCCGTGGTGTTGCTTCTTTAATCCATAAGCGCGTTTATGATCTCTTAGTGAACATGTAATGTAGCCATAGAACGCTGAGAAATGCTCTCGTAGCCTCTTCCTGTTGATTAATGAAATTTAGGCATTTGTTGAAACTGATCTTGGTTTTCTGGACCGCGTTCGGGAAATGTCTTCTTTGGGTGAATTATTATAAGATTAGACATCATTTTTTTCTCTCTCTCTCTCTCTCTCTCCGTATGTGTATGTATGTTTGGTGAGAGATTATATAATCAAAAGTATGTACACACACTTTTTTTTCTTTTTCAACATTAGCCTCTGTTACTTTAACCAGGTGCCAATACAGTGATGTCAGTGTTATTAGTAATACTGTAAACATTACTACAATGTGACACGATTAATAATCTAAAAATAACCTTTTTCTTTGTGTTGGTGGTGGTAGCGTTTGTTATTGTCGCCGTACCATCATAGTATTCCAGATGTGGTGTGTGTGTGTGTGTGTGTGTGTGTGTTTGTTTTTGGGAGGTGGGGGTCACTGTGTCATCTGTTCACCAAGCAGCTGCTGCCTTTTAGAGCAAGTGATTGAGTCATATTGATCGTGGGGTGCCAGCCTAACTTTGTGTGTGATGGTCATGCAAATTGGATTATTTGGTTGGCTCAGTGGAGTCATTCTGCGCTGTGTAGTGCTGGTTAACTTGTTCACAGGCTCAGGCTCAGTCTCGTCCTCAGCTTTCTGCAGTCTCACTGGCAGCTGCACATACCAGACTAGGCACACTGGGTGTCCTCTTGCAAAAATGACAGCTGGTCCTTTTGAGTGGAGGGAGCTGTAGAGCGAATACTGGCCAACTCTGGGTAATGACACGGTAATCGGAGTCTTTTTACTACTTCTTAGAAAGGACTACAGATCACTGATTCTATTTTTTTTTCTCTGTATTTGCTCTTTTTTTTTTTTTTTCCCCTCCCCTTTTTCGTGCACATACTCATCTGTTTCTGCTTCCTTTGTTGTTTCCATTTTGCCTCCTGGATAATCACTACAATGATCATAATGCTAGTTGACCATCTGTTCAAGTGTGACAAAAAAGGATCTTGACTGTGTGTGTGTGTCAGAAGTGGGAGGGTTCATCCGTTCAACTTCTTTTCATCATGATGCAGCATACTGCTACTGGTTACATTTGTTTGTACAGTGACTCTTTATTTATTGTAGATCAAGAGGTGAGGTGAGGTGCAATCTGCTATTTTTTTTTTTATCTTTATATATTGAGAAAACCTTAATGTTATCTGTTCCTGGCCTTTGGAACAAATGTGAACCATTGATATGCCAAAAGGGGGTTGTTGTTTTACTGACATCAGAAGCCAAATAATTTTACTTATGTCCATGAAACTTTTATGCTCTCATATATTAGCTTCATTTGTTTCTTTGCTCTTGTGTATCAGACATAATGTTTATTAAGTATTTAAGCCAAGTAATTCTGCTGTGCTTAAGATTGTAGAACTGGCACAAAAATGTTTACCAGTATACTGTCATAGTTGTTTACACCGTACTCACCCACCTACGTCCTTGCACCATGCCTAGGGTGCCTTTCTGCGGCCAGTTCTCATCCTGTTTTTCCAGGCTACAAGCACAAAGAGAATGATGGGATATTGAGGCCTCAGAGCCTCTTTCCTAGGATGATACTAGGTTGAAATCCTAGAGAATGGCCTTACTTTTACTAACTGATGGCTTGGTTTTCTTGAGAAAGAGACAGATGCACAATATCTGTGGTCACTTGGCTCACTGTGTGGATCTAATTGTTTCAGCTGCTGGTTACCTTAGCATACCGCGTTCTGTGCCCTCTACCCTTCTCATATTAACAGACGGACACTAATGGGCCCATGGTTAAGGTTTCTTCAAGTTGAGGAGGAGGCTGGAATCTCTAATGAGCCTCAAAGTTGAGAGTATGTTCTGCTTCACTTAGTCCTGTGCATCAACAGAAGGGCAAGATCTAATTTCTTGTCAGGTCATTCACCACATGAGTTGAATATCACCCTCCCCCCAGAAACACTATTTATAATGCAGAGGTCCATTGAAGCCACTGAATGCATGCTTTTTTCAGTGTCTGTGCATGATCTTACTTTATATTAAAAAAACCCATTTTAATACTTAACTGTATTTGTTTTTTAAAATGACAGTGCATCCTCTTGTGTTCCAATTTATTATTTAATAAATCTTTATAGGATTGTTTATTGTGACTATTTCTAAAATATATTTAATTTATATATCAACAGTGTATAAACAAAATCCATTTATTTTGTGCATTTAACAGCTTGGATGTTGGGCTTCATTTAACCTAACACATTTATGTTTTATAACCCAGCTTTAACTGCCTGGGGAGAAAACAAAAGTAATGAGAATTTCTCAATCACTCACGCACATGTAGCCGAGCAGGGTTATGGACAGTGCTGGAGACTATTCCAGCTCTCACAGGGTGAATGGCAGGGAAAAACCCTGAACAGGTTGCCAGTCCTTTGCAGGGAAGACCTATAAAAATACACTCGCACTCACTTGGGGGATAATTTAGCATCTTCAGTCATCCATGTTTTCGTTACGTGGGAGGAAACCCACACAGACACAGGGAATGGGAGTTAGGTATTGAAATTATTATAAGAATGGAAAAAAATAGTTTGATTATAGAGGGGTTTGTGGCTCTAATTGCCATATTTGGAGAATATCGCATGCTTCCAGATGTTGAGCATGCTGATGTAATTTCCAGTGTTGTATTTGAGTTGTGAAAGTGGTTGGAAGAGTTGCTTCCCCCCCCCCTCTCTTTGATAAATAGCCTTCTGTTTTGACTTCTTGTGTCACAACCTCTTTTACTAAAAAACAATGGCACTGATCACTGGCTTTCATCTGAAATTGTTTGCTCTGTCACCAAGGTGTGTTTCCCAGATGTGACTTTCCACTGGGAACCTGCTTTGCATTCTGCTGACTAAAGTCCATGTCTTGGTTTCAGCTTTTGCACAGGGATTCAGAAGCGCCACATAATATTTATGTCAGAGACACCTCATCCAAATGTTGGTCTAGGCCACTTGCCCTCTTTTATCTACAGGAGGAGCTTTGTGCTTTGATTTAAGCTGAAATAACCTACCAGGTGCCTATAGTAAATCTTAGTGATGTTTCTGATTACTAAAAGAAAAAATTCACAGAAATTTCAACCCCAAGCTGTGGTCTTTTAATGCAATAGGTACAGTAATGTGGCATAAAATCAAAACTCATGCACAGAATTACAGCGAGGAGAAGGGTATAGATGATCATTTGAGAACTTAAATTTCTTCATTTTACTTTGTGATAGACTAAAATAGTAACTTTGCACTCTGTTCAACTTTATCTTGGATGCATTACTTATTTAATTAATATTTATTTTACTGAAGGAAAACTCTATGCTCACAAACGAAAAGAACCCATGTTCACCATGAATATATATTTGAACATCTTAATATCACAATCAAAAAATACCTCCTGGAGTAGTCTTTCATATTTCTGAGAAATATGAGAATATTGATCATACTCCAGGCTCATTGATCCATCTGCTTAACCAGCCTTTCTTTGAATGAGATTAATGTGCAAGAGAAGGACAAACACTAAAATGCTCCAGGTTTGTGAAAACAATGGCTAATGCTCCTCCAGCCTGGCTTGAGTGAGTGAGTCTTTGACCCAGACACCTTTGCATCTACCCTTTGTAAAGTTGAAACTTCAAACAGAATAGCAGTCATATGATCGTTGACTTTTTAAGGGGTTGAGTTTTGTCAGGTCTGCAGTACCAGTAGGTCATGGATAGGGCCAAGGCATCATTGATTTCTGTTTCATAGCTCAAAAAGGTGAAAGGGTTGTCCCTCCCTCCCTCCTGGAAGTATTCATCCTGGCCATTTAAAAAAAAAATTAAAAAATAACCCAACGCTGCATTGTGTGAAGCCAATGTGTTGATGAGGTCTTACAGTAGGCAAATGAAGTGGTGGGATTGGAGACCCATCTCTTCTAAGATTAAATGGCAGTGAGCTCAAAGTTCATGTGTCCTGTAGTGTCTGCTGTTTTGGGTTTTTTTTTTTTTTTTTTTTTTTTTTTTTTTTTACCATGTTGTAGAGCTTCTCCAATGTTTAAATTTGTATTAATTGATTGAATTGAAATTTTTACTACCAGCAATTATAAAAACAAAATAATCAACATAAAACTAACAGAGAAAAGCTCAGAATGTCCCAGTACAGTGGTAGAGGAAATCCTAGAAGTTCTACCAGTGGCTCTCCAATTTGGCAAATAAATAAATTTGCATCCCAGCCATTCAGAGAGGGTCCAGACCAAGACCAAATCAACAGGCTGGTGTTTCTGGATAAATACCTTTTAAGATTACTTTAGACCATTTTAGTGGTCTGTAAAAATGCCTGTGATCTTATTTGAGTGTGTTGTGTGTATGTAATATCAGTTTGCTGATTTTAATTTTTTTTCCCAATTTGAATGCTGTTAGAGACAAGTAAAAAAAAAATCTATGAATTTATGATGTTTATTAAGTCAATAAGTAATTATGTTAAATTATTGTGATCTCGAAATTGACCAGAATAATTGGGATTGGGATTTTTTGCTATAATGGAGCAGCCTTACATCTGTGACATTTACATGAGCTCCAGAAGCAGAAAGGTCAAGTCCTTTAACAGACTCCTTATGAGTGTGAGCGCATATCTGTTTAATTCCTAATGTAGAGCGCTCGGGTCTATTTTTGGAAATGTTGAGGCACTTTGGAGCAAGTGGTAAGTAATGTTGGTAAATTGGATTATTGGGAATGGGATTTGGCCAACAAGAGGAACATTTGCTCCAATTTTGCTCTTTCACTTATATTTATGCAAACATTTTAGCACATGATAAACTCCAAGACATCTTTGAGAACGAATCTCAACGACACCTTTGGGGAAAATATTTTCTGCTTGTTAGAACTCTAAACATTGTGATTATATAGCATCTACTGGACTTTTTTGTTGGTTTCTATTTGTCATAAGTAGAAATATAATTGTTACTGTTCTCTCGCTCTTTTCCTGCTGTGCCCTCTTCTGTAGGTTTCGGTGTAGTGCTGCTAAATTGTAACTTTCTTTGTCTGAGCTACTTGCTCAGAGGAGGTGGAGTGGTGTGTAATCTGACACAAGCCAGGCACAGAAGTATTTCTCTACTCCTCCTTCTCTTAAAAGAGGGACACACACACGCACATGCACACACCAATATATATATATATATATATACACATACACACACTCACACGGAGTGAGGGAGCATGCCGACTTCAGCCTGACATTCGATTCCTCAGCCCACAGGCTGCAGGGAGGATTTTTTTTTTTTCTTCTCTTCAGCCTGTTTCTTGGCGAGAGCTGGCCCTCTTCAGACTCAACGAATGTGTTCCTCCTGCCTCTCCTCTGGGGTTCTTGCTGGATTCTTGGACAGGCCCTGGGAGTGGTCCTTCACACTGGTGCTGGAATGTGCTCTTAGACAAAGGGGAAAAGTTGCTTCTCTGTTGTTGTTGTTCTTCTTTCTTCCTCTCCTTTTTCCCTTTTGCTCCCTCTCCCCTTAGGCTCCCTCTCAAGCTTCCTGCCAAGCAGCCAGAGCTGGATACACTTGTGTAACATTCCTGGATTACTGTGCCTTTTTTGGGGGGGGGGGGTTCTCTTCCCCTCTGTTTTTCCTGGGCTGTACTAAAGAGGATTTTTGCCTTTTTTGACACAAGTCTCTTGCTCTGAACAATTGCTTGGATTTTCCAAGGGGTTTCTGGGAGTGGATGTAAGCACAGTATTTAATTTTTTTTTTTTTCCCCCTGTCTGGCATTGCATTGAGACAGAGAGCAGTTCAGAAACTGGACTGAAGGGCCCTCTGTTGTGGGCTGTTTTGTTTCTATGGAAAGAGCGCAATGAAGAGTCCTTCTGCTCCTCATGTCGCCCACTGTTAGGCTGCAGCCTGTGTACTCATGGAAGGGGGTGCTCAAGCTTTTCACATGCATAGCTGCCCGAACGGCCAGCAAGCCTAAAGGTAATACAAGCCCGCTGCGAACTTACTGACTCTCATCTCTTCACCTGTGTCACAGAGCCTGTGTGGAATGTTGTCGGTTCACATGTCTATCAAACACTCCCCACACCCAGACGTGGGCTTTGTGTTCATATGTGAATGAGGATAAAACACTTTAGAACTCATCAGCCTTTGGTGTGTGTATGTGAGTGTGAGACTGAGAAGTGCTTGAGAGGACAAAGCAGTGAAGTGTTTTCTGTTTAGAGAAAAGTTGTTTTTGCGTTGGCCTTAAGAGTCAGTCCTTTCGATCCACACTTATTCCTGTTTATATGCATGTTTATATATTGCGTGCTTGTGTATTTGGGTAGGAAGGCTGGAAATGCAACATGAATATTCTTTAATATAGGTTTATAAAACTATCATGATCAAAGTGTTCTTTTTAAAAGCACAGTGTGTTTGTAAGGAAGTGTTTTAAGTAGGCACAGTAAATGTGTTCGTAGTAAACTTGTCAAGCTGTAAAGTCAGAACAGGCTGGAACACGCCTGCCCACCAAGGCAACGCTGACTCATAAAGTGGACTGAAGTATCACATGCTTCTCTGTGAGCCACATAGGGTACATATCTGTAAATGTCTGTTTACCATTGGTTCTGTTTTTGGTGTATGCATAGGATGTAGAATCTGCTAGATAGAAAATTGAATAAAATTAGCAAAGTTAACATTGTGTATTGGGATGTGTGTTGAAATCAGTTCCTCAAAGCAATTGTATGCTACTTAATTCTTGAAATTTGGTATATTATGTCAAAATTTTATTCTTTGGATAAAATTGTAACACAAATGAAAAACTTTGAATATGCTGTGAATATTGTTCACACATAATATTGTTATTGTTGACTATGCTGTTAATAGGGCTGGACTTTCATTGTGGGCATCATCAGTTTTAATCTTTTGCCATCTTTATCATCTGCAAAATTTTAGAGCACATTTGTGTTGATGCCATGGGGGGAGGGGTACAGTCCACACAGTTTTCAAAAAAAGGCAAGTGTGTCAGCTAAAATAACTTAAAAAAAGCATCAATGATCCATTGATAGTGCATGTTCCACATTAGGATGGTTTATGGATAATACATTTTGAAGTCAAGGTAAGCTTAATTTTCTCATTGCTGCCTAGCCTTTCCTATGTCATGAACAAAATTGATTGAAATCAAGTTACATCTTTCAGATAAATTCAATATTGGTAATTTTAGATAACTTATCCCACAGAAATTGTGTATGGGAAATGCAGATCTTGGGTCAGTATTTATTTGTCTTTCTCTTTCTTTGCAGAGGTCCACTCATTTCAAGAGAAGAAGATAGCCTTACTTGGGAATCATATGGACGAAGGCAAGTTCTCAGTATAGTTTGTGTTTTGATGTTGAAAGTTTCGTGGAATTCAGGGAAATTTAAGCATGTGGTAAAAGTTGGCAGTCATATTATGCAGGATTTTTTTTTTTTTTTTTTTTTTGCTTGTCGTGGTTGTTCATTTTTAGTATGTAGGTTGAAAATTGGTCTTCTAGCATGTAAGGGCCATAGTGTGGGTAACTGGGTTAATAAAGGAGGGGTACTAGAGGGTAAGTGTGTCCTTCACCCTTACCCTGTAGTCCCCTATTCTCTACCATCTAGAGGCACAGGGCATGTCTGTGCCATCAAACCCTGGTGCTCTCTGACCCACTGTTAGCACTTTCTGTATTGAGAGAGGTGAAGCAGTGTCCTGTTACAACCTGCCTTCACCAGCACCCTCCATGCATTGTGCCACTGTTTACCCCTATCTTATCTTTCTTTTCAAACCCATTATCCATCCATCCAGACCCTGTCTGAACCTGGCAGTGTTTCATATCAGCTTTTTCCCAAAGCACAATATATTAACAACATTTAAGTCACTGACTTGTTAAATCCATTGCCTCCATATATATATTTTTTTTTTCTTTTTGGATAGTAACAGCACTGTGATGACATGTGTAGGGGCAGTGAATAGTTGAAACTGTGAACCAATGTATCCCCAGCCTGGGTTTGAAAACATCACTGTGAGTGATTTGTGGTGCTGGGCATGGAGACCCTGGGCTCGTGCTTTTTGTTTGTCCTTTTTTTTGGAAATTGATTTCTTAATATATTATACAAGCTGTTTGACTGCAGCTGAATGTTTTGTTAATGGATAGACCTTGAAAATAGCTCACTCACTCAATCACTGCCTTAATCGATAAACCTGCGTAGGATCACGAGTGGTGCTGGAGCCCATCACGGTGCACAGAAGGCAAAAGATGGGGAAGCACTCTGGATAGGTTGCCAGTCCGTAGCAGGACACTTAAAAAAAAAAAAAAAAAAAAAAGCTGAATTCATTAATTATACTTGGTGTCTGGACACTTTTAGACATTTAGTTCTCTAATTCAGCAGTGCTTCCCCATGGAATTGGTGAAGTAATGAAGTCTGACCTGAGATTCACTTTTAATATAAAGAATACAGAAATGGTCTCAGCTATATGTACAAGCACAAATGTTGATTATTAAAAAATAGTTGTTTTTGCATCTTTAGAAATATAACACAGATTTTAACTCTGAAGAAAAAACTTTGGTGGTTTTGCTGATCAAAACATGCTTAAATTGTTAATGTTGAAATCTATTATTCCTTATATGCTGGATGTGGATGCCCATAATGTCTCTTCCTTCAAAGTGCAGACAAGAATCTTTAATCATTTTTATATAATGTAGAGTCTATATCATAATCATCATAAAATACCTTTATTATTAAATGTACTGAGCATATCCAATGAGTCACTTCATTAGGTACACACAACTTGTATCTCAACCCATTAGCTATTATCTCAGCACCATCTAGTATGTAATTGGTATTATAAACTACAATATGTTGTTTAGTTACAGACCATGTTTCTCTACATCATTTTTGTTTGGCCCTCTTTCTTCACCAGTGGTCAAGATCAGCAGTGAGCTGGTATTGTTTAGGTGGTGGATCATTCTCAGCACAGCAGTGACGTTTGTATCATAGTGATAGATATCTTTGCAAATGTTGTAATGTTCTGTTAATTTCATAACATCCTGACTAAATAGAAATATGAGTACACTCTGCATATCCCAAGTGTGAACCCAGCTTATGCGTACTATTGGGAGCGCAGGCCTCTCCCCATGGTTGTAATTCCATTAGAGTAGCTGACATTAGGGCTGCTCAAGCCACTTCCTCTGGGGTTACAGGATTTCCTGTGTTATGTGATGGGCTCCAGCCTTTCCACTCACACAGCAGTTTAGCACTTTCCTGGAATAAGAGAAGTGGGACAGGCCTTTGGTTTTCAGACAGTGGTAAATCAAGAATACATCTCATCAGGCAATGCTTCTAGACAATTCAGGTGCTAATGTATTTTAAGTCCTCTCAATATTTTGATTACGTTGCATATGGCAACTGCAACATGTCTCACAGTACTGTATTTTTTTAGATGTAGGTTATACTGTGATCTACATGGTCAAATACAACTGAAGCATCAGTAATATGGACATTCTGTCCTCTGTTTCATCACCGTGCTAAAACCAGAATTTGTATTACAAATGGTTAAAATGAAGGAATTATTGTTTTTTAGGTTTTACCCAATTTCAGCAAATGCATCCAGCAAAATGGCCAGGATGTTGTAAAATAATTTTGGGTTTTTGTCTATAAAGTGGGCTAATTGCAGAAGAAAAGAAAGTGACTGATCAATAAAACTTCAGACCATTCCAGAAAGCAAGCCAGACCACTCCATGTTTTGAAGTCTTTTATCTCATAGCCGTGATTAAGTATTAAAGACTCCACAAGGGTTCAGTGCTTAGCCTCTGGTTTTTATTTAATCATGCTGACATGGAATTTTTCATTGGATCCCTCCTGGGGGTGGAGATTGCAGATATATATATATATATATATATATTTTTTTTTTTTAAACCTGTTATATCTACAATCAGCAGCAGGCTGTTTTTTCCCTCATCAAAAAACTATTAGGCCATCATCCTGCTTGCTAAAAGACATGCATCAGTCCATCTGTCACATAAGCCAAACCAAACAGAGCAGTTTTTTCTCATGAGCAGTGAAGACTGAAGTATGGCTGTGCCTGCCTCTCAGCACCCTCTGAGTGGGAGGTTGGCATGCCTCAGTTTCACTGCCATTTCTGTGGCAGTGTCATTTAACAGCAGACGGGCACTCTGCTGTTCTCAGTGTTTCACCAGCGCCTCTCGTGCCAACAGCTTTCAACACACGTCTCTGTATACACGCGCGCACACACACGGTTGTTGTGTCCGTGGTAACTAAAATAATATTTTTTATTACAGACACTAAGCTAGTTCAGGTTTTCTTCTACACATTAAACAAACTGTTCAGTTTTATACAGGAATTTTTAAGTTTGATTTGTGTTTAGAGTTCTTAAAAAATGTTAAGTGGGAATTTTTTTATAATACAAACAAAGAGCTTGAGAACTTCTCTATAGGATAAGTAATAACAGTTGCAGTCTGACACACCATATTCAGATTTGGAGCACAAAGCCAGAAAATGGTTTTTGTCTTCTCAAAAAAAAGCTAACATACAATTATTTTAGAAATTAGTTAGTTGTAATTTAAATTTAGTTGTACCATTGCTCCTGTTAAAATGCCCAAGTACAGAGCTGATGAGAAACTGCTAATCCTATGTTTTTAGGTGTGATTGTAGGGATGTTCTCCCACACCCCCCCCCCCAGACATGCGACACGCCATAAGATACACCAACAGTGTGCAGACAGCGCATTCAGTACATTCATCCTTTGGATAGCCACAGTGTTACAGAACAAAGCAGCACATGTTGGCAGTGTAATGAAGCAGCAATGTTGTGGCTAAAGTGCGGGTGCAAAAAATAAATAGTAAGTAATAAGTATAGCAGCAATAAGGTGATTCAGTTCAGAAGTCTGATGGCCAGGGGGAAGACACTGTTTCCCAACCTGGTAGTGCTTTTTACATGCACCTATAAGCACACACAGCTAGCCTTCCACCCCTCTTCCTACATCTTTCACTGGGACTCCTCTTTCACTGTCATTATCCCCTTCACATGTTCCCTGAGCCTGTTAACTGTGCTCTTCCACAGGAGCCGTGTCTGAGAAATGGGTGTTCTCACAGTGCTGGGTTGTGCTATAGGCAGGCAGCAGTGCCTTACATAAAGCAGAACAGTGTGAAGTCTGGATCACGCCCTGCCTCTACCATGCAGTGGGGGAAATCGCATCGTGATCTCAGCCTTCTCTTCAACACTTCCCCCTCCCTCCCTAACCAACAAACACAAAACTCACCACACTCTGTTACCATAGCAACACTCCTTAAGCAGACATGCGTCCTGGCAGCTAACTGAGCCCACTCGCTCTGTGTCTGCTTTTTACAAAAGCGTGGAAACTGTGCCCGCGCCAAAAATAACTGCCCCGAGCACTTCCCGGAGGTCTATGTCTGACATTATCAGTACAAGTAGACCACAATATCTGGGAACTGTTCAGTGAAAATAGACAAGCGTCTGTGTTGCTGCCTTTGGGTTGTACCATTCAAGTGTTTTGGCTCTATTTCGCTGTACCAAAGCTATTCAGATCTATAAAAAATATATGCAATCTACCCAAAGGCTGTGTTTAATGTCTCTATTTTCAGACAAAGTGTGGGTCAAATTCCAGAGAGTGAGTGAGAGAGATTTAAAGTGACTATAATTGTATGCCCAATTGCCATGGATAATGCTGCTAAAGGGCTGTATTACTTTGCCACAGTTGGTTGTGACTGCTCATGCTTACTTCAGTCTGTTTTCTTCCTGTCGTGTTTGTGTGTGTGTGTGTAATTTGTTCCTCTTACTTTCTCCTCTTGCCTATTTTCTTACCTATCTCTCGTCCACCTCTTCATTCACACTTGCAACCCTTTTATTTTTAAAATCTTTTTTTTCCCCTCTGTCTGATCTTTAGAAATGAGTCGCCAGACCGCCACAGCGCTGCCCACAGGAACCTCCAAGTGTGCCCCTTCTCAGCGCGTTCCTACCTTGTCGGGCACCACCGCCTCCAACAGTGATTTGGCCAGCCTGTTCGAGTGCCCTGTCTGCTTTGACTATGTCCTGCCCCCTATTCTCCAGTGCCAGAGTGGCCACCTGGTGTGCAGCAACTGCCGGCCCAAGCTCACCTGCTGCCCCACCTGCAGAGGCCCTCTGGGCTCCATCCGTAACCTGGCTATGGAGAAAGTAGCCAATTCTGTGCTGTTTCCCTGCAAGTATGCCTCGTCTGGGTGCGAGGTGACCCTTCCTCACACAGACAAGGCGGAGCATGAGGAGCTTTGCGAGTTCCGACCATACTCCTGCCCGTGCCCTGGCGCCTCCTGCAAGTGGCAGGGCTCGCTGGACGCAGTCATGCCCCACCTCCTGCACCAGCACAAATCCATCACTACACTGCAAGGCGAGGACATCGTCTTCCTGGCCACAGACATCAACCTGCCTGGGGCTGTGGACTGGGTCATGATGCAGTCCTGCTTTGGCTTCCACTTCATGCTGGTGTTGGAGAAGCAGGAAAAGTACGACGGCCACCAGCAGTTCTTCGCCATCGTACAACTGATTGGCACACGGAAGCAAGCTGAGAACTTCGCTTACAGGCTGGAGCTGAACGGTCATAGGCGGCGGCTCACTTGGGAGGCCACGCCACGTTCTATCCATGAGGGCATCGCCACCGCCATTATGAACAGTGACTGCTTGGTGTTTGACACTTCCATCGCCCAGCTTTTTGCAGAGAATGGCAACCTGGGTATTAATGTCACCATATCTATGTGCTGAGGACAGTTGTAGACACACACAGGCATAAGCATACACTCAAACATTTCACATCACCATGGGACACCTTGAGTTGTACTTTGGAGAATGGGGGGGGGGTATCTAACCTTTTGCTGTTGTACGTTCCAAATGATAGAACTGACATTTTATCAGTTAGAGCTTGGCACGTCCAACCAGACGTTATTCCTGGGTTTTCAATTTTATGCTTTATTATTATAATACTATTATTATTATTATTATTATATAAGTTAAATAGTAATGTATTCTACATTTTTGAAAGTAAATGAAATTGCCCTTGAAGATGATAAAGGGCCTTGTGAAGCGGACTTTCGCACATGTGGCTTTGTTCATGAAGATGGGTGAATGAATGGTGCAGTAGGCTGAATGGTTAGTATTTTGGGATAGATTCTTGGGTAGGGTTTGCTCAAAAAAGTAAAGAAAAATCATCCCTAGGTATTGTTACTCCTCCCCTTTTCTTTTCCCTGACAGGTTGGCTTTTTAAGTTGAAATGAAACACTAACTTGAGTTTCTGCTGTTGTAGGTTTTATTCAGGTCTTTTTTTTTTTTTTTTTTTTGGACCCATTACCACCCTTGGGTAGGATGAACATGCTGGTACTCCATGCATAAACACTGGTTGATGCTTGATGTGTTCAGATTTAATTTGTAAATCTGAATCATATCAACAAATAATTGCAGTGTTTCCAAGGGTTTTTTCTTCTGTAGTGGGGGTGTTGAGATAGGACAGATTCTGTAGGGGCTTGAAGTGACCACCTCAGGCCCTCAAATATCCCTCATCCCGCTTAGATGTCTAGTTTCTTCTCCAATAGCCTACTTTTTCTGACCAGGTGTTTTTTAACAGCAGTTTTGCACCTGTGAATGTCAAGTCCTTTTAGTCAAGATAAACAGTTGACAGAATGGATTCTGCTTATGTTTTGCAGCACGCATGAAGCCACCGTAAGGTATACAAGTATGTCGTCTCAGTCGTTAATGTCTCCGTCTGGAAATGGTCACCTGTTAGAATGCCGGGGGCGAGGCTGTACTAAATATCAAACTAGAGACGAGGACAATTTCTACAGTTATTATTGAGATTATTGTTTTATAATGACATAAGAAAAAGGAATGAAAAGGCTGTTGTAACATTGTGGCTAATCTTCAGTGTTTGTATATAGTATTGTTCTTCAGAAAACCTCATGTGTTTTTGTTCTTTTTGTAAGTACAGATTTTTTTTCCCTGTTTGTATGTCTGTCTGTTTTTTGTGAGGAGTGGGCAAAGCAAAAGCCAAACATCTCTGTACTGTTGCTGGTCCTGATCTGTTTTTATTTTGTTTTTATTGTTTGTTTTTGTTCTATTTTGCCATTAAATAAATCTATCTTTTTCATAACTTTGTTGAATTTTTGTTGGTCATGCTGAACTGAAAATGATGCATCTCCAACTCTCCACTGACAAATCAGCGGCTGCAGGGTTACTGACTGACTTAGATATTGGGGCATTTCTGAACATGCCTACTGTTTTTTGCTTTTCAAACGGCGAGGATTTAAGAGTTGGAGTTTCATAACTGCTAGCAAAATGCTGGACAAACAGCTGTGGCTGAAGAATAAACCGGTATACTTTAGGAAAGGGCGCCACAAAGAATTGCAAAATCATGGTTAGCTTTAGAATTTAAGCTCTGATGTGGCAACCTGATATTTAACGCCATCCCCCTTTATGCATTGTACTTGGAACCAGTTAAACTGGTCCTCTTCTGTCCCACAGCGAGAGACCAAACTGATCTTGGGGCTGTTGTGGAGATTTCGAACAACAGAATGTAATGATCATCATGCAAATTAATCAAGTTTTCACAAATACAATTTCTGATGTAATTTGTTCATATAACTGTTCAGTTTTAAACTTGTACAGTTTTCCTAACCTATGTTTCGTGCATTAGTAGAAGCAGTTAAAATAGTAATGAGTTTGTGAGAGTCGAGTCACCGCTTCAAAATTCAGGTGTTTCTACTGTTCCGATGAACATCTGAGAAGATTAATCAAAAATACTAGTTGTAAGACCAAAGGGAGTAGATAATGCTGTTTATGTAAGCAAACAGCTAAATCAAGGCCATGTATAGTGCTGGACCATCCCATTTCCATTGCAGTTCCTTGAGCTGGGCATGTTATTGACTGGATATAGTGCTCTGTGTTTCAGGTAAGAGCAGGGACCTGTCTTAGTACCTTGTCAGCGCAAGTGTGTTCGTGTGCCCTGCAGTCTTAAAGTTTGCTTGCAATCTGTGGGTGAGTCATAGTGATAGCAGGGAATCCTTCATCAAAAGCAGCATTGAGGACCTCATCTAAAGTGCTGGCTGTTACAAAGTCCAGTTCAGCTCGGATGTGGCCTGGAATTTCCTCCAGGTCCTTCTCATTGCGCTTGGGGAGTATGACACGCTTGAGACCAGCTCGATGTGCTGCCAGGACTTTATCTTTAATGCCTCCCACCTGAAAAGAGCAGAACGCATTCATGAGTTTTGTACATGTCACTGATATTTTTTCATTCCTTTCTGATTTCCACAAAAATCCTGAAAAATCTGTCAAAAGTAAATGCGTTTTTAAGAACCAGATGAATTATGACCAGGAGAGAAAAGTTTAAATTGGGAGGGTTTAATAATGCTGTTGATAAGCTTCATATTCTTACTCTACTTAAATTCCCTAACCAACTGATAAATGCGAATGTTAGTAAAGGACAATCAAAGGGAAAAAACAAACTTTAAACATTATGAAATACCATTCAGTGCTAGATAAATGCTTTTATACTGACTGCAGATTCTTGCTTCTTGGAAGAGTAAATTCAGGCTAAGATTTAAAATCAAGGGCTTTACAACTGCTCACAACAGGCTGGTTTAGCAAAATCATGTCTTATGTCATTTACTGATCTTTTCCTTCACACATTGCACAAGCAGCCTGTTAACATGCAGGGAGAACTGAAACTGAATGTAATGATTAGGATGCAGCAATCTACAGCCAGCTGCAGTATTCCCTAAACCGGCTGACTTTAATAAAGACACATTTGGTTAATAACAAAAAATCTGACATGAACACAGCAGGAAAAATCTTGTGTTGAGAAATACCATTCATAGCCAGATGAATATCTTAATGTGTGTTCTGATTTTAGTTTGCAGTTTTTTCCTCACCGGCAGAACCAGGCCTCTCAGAGTGATCTCTCCTGTCATGGCCACATCAGAGCGCACCAGACGGCCACTAAACAGTGAAGCTAGGCATGTTACTATGGTAACGCCAGCAGAGGGTCCATCTTTGGTGACTGCGCCCGCTGGGAAGTGCAAGTGGATGTCGTTTCCTTCCAGAGGGTCCGCACAGCCGGCGACTGAACAGGGACACAGCACACACAAATGAAATGGATCAGTCTCTCCTAATGCAGTTAGAGGATTCAATGATATCAAATATCAACTGCAATGAAGACAGCAGAGGGTTTTCCACAAAGAAAACTAAAAGTGAGTCTTAAAAGATGAACTAAAATATGTTACTTGTTCCCTCTTGAGGCTCATTGAAGTACTTAAGGACTATGAACATGCTTTACTAAATCATCTTTGTGTGTCGGTGTGTCTCACTGTTGGTGAGGTGGTAGGTCTTCGCGTTGCTGCGGAGCCACGTGATGGCCAGATGAGCCGACTCTTTCATGACATCACCCAACTGCCCAGTTAGAGTGAGCTGGCCCTCACCCTCCATTCGACTGGCCTCTACAAACATGATCTCTCCACCCAGAGGAGTCCAGGCCAGCCCTATAGCCACTCCGGGAAGAGTCAAACGCTCAGACACCTACATGCACACACACACACAAAAGCAAAACGTCTTCAAAAACTGCATAGGGATCAACAAGGAGAAGGGACTAGAAGGAAGGGGCATTAGAAACTACGTGGCAGACGTGATGCCACAGTAAGATCTATTTTTAAAGTTGGCCTCTGAGCAGCCATCTGTAGGATATAAATTCCTCGTGAGCACTGCTGTATTAACGTTTGGCACAATTCAACTGCTGTAACTCTTGAGAAGTGAAATGTAACCTTGTTCAAGAAAGAACAGACGTATGTAGTATGTACACGGTGTGACATGGAATGTTTAGACATGAGGTGTATTGTTATTGCTGAGTGTTTAAGCCATTTCTCATAGGAACTCAAACAGCTTCTTTTAGGTTGCTAAAAATCCCAGGAGCATGGTTGGAATGCAGGACCCCAGGCAAACAGCCACACTCCGCTCAGAGCAACAACCCCGCCTAAACCTCCACAAGGATTAAGCAGTTTTGAAGTGAAAAATCCATTTCAAAGTCCATTTTATCCTGAAAATTGAAATCAAAATTTAAAAATTAAAACTGTATTTCACATGCTCACCTCCATCTCAAAGATCTGTGGCCCCAGAATGTCCTTCAGGGCAATGTGGTCAATGACAATGGGCATCTCTGGAGGAGCTGACATGTCAGAGTCCACCACTTTTCCTTCTTGCTCCAGACCTGATACGGTAAAGATTGAAAGCAAGAAACAGAAATATCGATAATACTGATCAGCTGGTCTGACCTGTCAAGGAATGGACTCCACAAGACCTCTGATGGTGTGCTGTGCTATCTGGCATCAAGATCCATAGTAAAAATCCCTATACACAATGCCTCACACCACTGAGTTCACAGAGGACGTTTTGACCTAAATCTGAACCCAAAAGATGGCAAGCAGCCATACCTGTAAGCAGTCATACTTTTAATTAACCTCATAGGGAACCTTGTTTGAAATATCGACTACGAGAGAAAATATTGGGGGATAACCATTGGATGGGCTGGAAACTGAAAGGTGGTGTCAAATGTTTGAATTGTATTTAAGCCTGCGGTTGGGATGAGCAAACTGGAGCACCTCCCATCAGGCTACCACTGCTGTAACTCATCATTAATAAACAGCGAATTGGTTCGACGCATTACTTTAACTTTGTTTGTTTCCCAACTTCTTAAAGTTCTGAATTTAGTCTCACACTCCAATTCTCCACAACAAATCTTGTCCTGTAATTTGCTAACTGAGGCTTCCTTGGATCAGACTAGTGTGTACAGCATCTCCCAGATCCTCGATCAGATTGAAATTAGGGGGAAATTTGAGTTCTACCTAAACTCTTTGTCATGGACTTCAACTTCACTCGCTGTGTAATTACAGCCCATCTCCTGTTAGGTGCCATTATAACAAGACAATCAGTGTTGTTCACTTATTTGGTCAGTGCTTTTAATGTTGCGCCTGGTTGGTGTTAAGCATCACCCTAGTGTTTTATTTTTCATAAAAGCAGCAATACAATATATATGACTTAGAACGAATAAAGACTAGATTAGATTTAAGCATCTTCTAAGCATGTGATATTTTATCAACCTCTTTCCATGTTCACATCAAACGGACACACACTGCATGAGGGCAGTAGGAGAGCAGGGAAAAGAAAAAAGGGTAGGTGAAGAGGGGACTGCAAGTAAATGAAAAGAGTGTAATAATTAGTGGCACAGAAGCCCAGTCAGGGGTGAGAGCAGGTGCTGCTCCTCAGTTCTGCAACCTGCTACGAGTGATCTCGACATTCATCATAATGAGGGTGCTAACCTCAATGGGGGCGTTTACTTACAGAATATATGCGTGGCGTTCCAGCCTGTGGCAACACTCATTAGAATGCACACGCCACTGGCTGCCCACGGGCCATGTGACTTGACTGCTAATTATATACAAAGGACAACAGTAAGCATTCAATCTTCAACAGAGAGAGAGAGAGAGAGAGAGAGAGAGAGAATAAGAGACAGAACGAGTGAAAAAAAGAATACAAAGAAAGAAAGACAAAGAAAGCTAGAGAGAGGCGTATAAGATATTCAGTGGGACAAACAGAATTAGAGAGCGGGAGGGTAAATGAAATTGAGAGAAATACAGAGAGAGAGAGGGTCAGTGAGAAGGAGAATACAAGAGTATAAATGATAAAAATATAAAAATGTATTAAAAAAAAATGTCTCAATTCTCTTGGTCAACACCTAGAGTATTCTGTTAGCCAACTATGGGAGAAGCATTAAAAGGCATTATGACAATAACACAGAGAAGAGCTGCAGGCATGTCTCTGATCACACTCACAAACACACACACAAACACACACTCCCATTGAAGTTTTATTATTCCCATCTATTATATCTGTTACCTGGCAACAGAGGCACATATTCAATGAGTAGGGATGATCTAAGAGAGCTGCGCTATAGCCTCTCAATCAACCCTTCTGTCTACTCTCTCGGCCCGGTCCACAGAGGACAGTGGAGGGGAGCGGGGAGCGGGGAGGGGAGAGAGGAGCTGGATCAGGCTGAAAACAGGCAGCACGCTCACCCACCCCTGACTGTGCTAAATAGCAGCGTGATCACTTGTCTTACACAAGAACAGCTGCACTGAGGCAAAAGAGGGAGGGAGAGGGGGCACACGGCCGGCTGTTAGCCTGCATCACCCCCTCCAGCCCACTGCTAAAGAACTAGATGATGGCTGTGTGTGTGTGTGTGTGTGTGTGTGTGTTTGTTTTTGTAGATTTGCAGCACAAAATAAAAGTCCTGACTATGTACAAAAGAAACAACCCAAAACAAAGAACAGGGCTAACCTGCAATGTTAAGATGATGGAGAGAAAGAAATGAAGAAAGAAAAAGTCCTGACTTGCTGTCTACAAAATTCAGCTTCTATGTGCAACCAATCAGACTGGCACTGCTTTTAGTGCAAGCAAGCACACACCCAGATCCACATGCCAAAGTATGCCAAATTGGACACCCCTTTTATATTTTTTTGAAAGAAGTTAGCCCTGTGATAGACTGGTGAACTGTACAGGGTGTTACTCACTGGGATATCCTCCAACACACCCCACAACCCTAGATACAGAAAGGATGATGTAAAAAAGTTATTATTCACATAAATCTGAGACATTTTCTGATTGTATCAATACAACGTTTATTATTTGCTAAATTTAACTCAGTGGGAGAAAAGTACATAGTGGTATGCATAAGTTTCATAAGGTTGGCATGTCTATTTAGCTAGAATTACAACCCAAACGTTGCTCTTCATCATTTTGATTTCTACTTCTCCTTGCATCCAATGCACATGTATGTTTAAACCTAAATCACAGAATTACAATAATATTTGTTAGATTCTTGAAAGCATATTTTGATTTATCTTAAATCAAACTGATTTAACAAAATCCAGCTTTCTTTATTCTTCAGTTTGTTGAGTTTGGCACTGATGACTGATATCTCAGGTTGATATTTAATGTAAGCTTCTCCCCCTTAACCATTCCTGTGTCACTGCTGCCAAAACATAACAGATCAACCTTCTTGCTTAACTGTTGGCAAAATGTTATTTAATTAAACAGAAGAATTTAATTCTCCTTTTTCTCTCACCCATTGTTTTCCTATAATGCCAACATGTGATTCCAAAATGCATCTGGTTTATCTTATTGTTGTGTTGGATACCTCAGAAGGTTAACTGGGCACCTCTAGGCCTGTGGTGGTAATGTGGAGGTTTTACTTTGTATACCTGATTAGTCATGACCTGTTTTCTCAAATAAAAGGTCACATAGCATTTTGGACAGCGTAAAATGAAGGCAGGAAGTGTTGAGACATCATTTATGGTAATAACTGACTGAAGATATGAAACCAGTAGGCTACTAAAATGTAAGCTATTTCCTAGAGCCTCTGGCTCTAGGAAACTATGAATTGTCCACAACTGACTTAAAGCTGCAGTGAAGTGAAGTAAGCTCTGAGACCAAAACAAAACTTAAAGGGTGTCCAGAAATCTTACAAATGGTGCACATTATTTAGGTTTTTTATGAGGAATCCTCATTCAATTACTACTAGAAATGACTGAGTGACCAGTATTAAATGAATTTAAAAGTAATTTAGTTATTAGAGTGAGGAACTGGAGTGTGGCTTGTAAAAGAAAAAAGGGTAGGTCGAAAAATTGAAGTTGCATTTAAGCTGGGGTTGCACTAAGGAGGCAAACACTCAAATTCCCCATGTTCTGTAACAAACAAACTCTGAAGGGAAAAGTCTGTAGTAGTAAGCTGTACATGTACCTGCTCCAGGCTCACTTGACGACTCTGTTCTTGACATCTTATGACCTTCTGCCACCTTTACAGCCACTGCTCGACAAATGGCCCCAATCTTCCTTTCCAAAGAACGCACACCAGCCTCTCGCGTGTACCTAAACATGCAGAGTTGTTTTCTGCTATTCTTATATATTAATATGAATGAAATGCACATTTCAAATGACCCTTTAAGCAAATAGACGGAAAATACAAATCCAGTTTAGTCACTTTGAGGGACTAGGGAGTAAAAGATGATTTATTTAAACCATTTACATTCAAATTGTGTGTACTATGCAAAAACACTGCAATGCTTCAAACCTGAATAAGGACAGATAATAATCTTCTACCAGCAGCAGTTATTCTTTCAAAAACACTAGAGGGCCTCTATCAGCCCTCTCTGCTTTGACCTATCCTCTGGGCTTTGTGTACTCTTCAGTGTTAGGGCTTGTGCCACACTGACTCACTAATTGCCACTAGAACAGCATTAATGAGGTGAGTGTGTGTGGGTGTGGATGTGGGTTATTCTCTCTTTATGCCTGTCTGTCTGGATCATTAGCTCTGTCGACCCTGCTGACCTGATTTATCTGTCTGGATACAGTAATCTCTTGCTGTGTCCTCACTGCAGGCTCTTTAGCATGTGCACATGTGTCAGCCTAATGGGGTATGTGTGGGTGTTTGTTTGATTTTTTTTTTTTTTTTAATGAAAAGAATATCATGACATTTCTGAAAGGTTATCTGAGCTTGAGGTTAGAGTTATGGTGTAAGAAATGGTCTAGCACAATTTTCCATTTACCCAAGATGTCGTCAATCAGCTGAGATACTGGATTCGGTTCCTTAGTTTAGCACTGGAGTTGCTGCTATTGACGATGAACAAAGCCGACTGTGTGGCCAAAAACTGCAGGGAGCCACTTTTTTCAGACGGGTTTGTTTTCATAAGCTACCCTGAATGTGCAGGCATGCCAGCATAGGCTTAACCTTGATATTGGTGCATATGATGGTGATTGTGTGTGCGTGTGTGTGTGTGTGGGTGGGGGGGTGTTTACTTGCTGATAATCTCCTGTGTAGTGTCTTGAGGGATTTGTAGCTGTTGGGGGGTGAGGCCATGCTGCTCCAACTGATGGGGGATCAGGTGCCGATGAGCTATTTCCACTTTCTCCTCCTGTGTGTACCCTGCAATGCGCACACACACACACACACACAAAATACTCAATTCTCTATTCATACAATTACAAAGCCATCTGCTTTACTGCAGGCCTGTGAACCTGTGCCATTGTTGTGAAAATCAGTAATCAATAAACTAGTGATCCATCATCAGCCCATCCACACAATCAAGCCCTTTTACACTGACATCCCCTTTTATACCATGAACTCTGACCTGGGACCTGCAAGACCTCCATCCTGTCCAACAGGGCTGGGGGAATGGTTGCTGTGGTGTTTGCTGTTGCGATGAAGAGGACTTGTGAGAGGTCGAAAGCCACATTAAGGTAGTGGTCTGTGAAGCTGTGGTTCTGCTCTGGGTCCAGAACCTGTTCGCGAATGCAGGCAGAAATGATTTCCAAAAAATTTTTCACTGCAACATACTTTTATGTTATACTTTCATGTTATTTTATTGTGTTGGTGGAGGGGATGTCTTTGAATTTGCTATTGTTTGTGTAGCTGAGAGAAGGTTACCATCGTGAGTGCGTGCGTGTGTGTCTCTGTACGTGTCCCAGAGGCAGGTCCTATATCATTAAAATGGGTTTGAGTGGAGAGTCTGAACATGTCTGAAGTTATCTTACAGAGATAAAACTCTGAGGACATTATCAGCAAAACACATCAAGTTGCTGTAGGTCTTTACTTGTCAGTGTTATCACAAACATGACAAACCAAGAACAAACAAGCTAATGAAGTAACTGTTAAAACACCAATGGCAGGCATTTAGACTGACACAGCCTTTAAGGTGCGCATACAAGGAGTCATTACAGAGTTCATAGCCTCCAGTACTTCTTTGGTATCCTTGTGCTCCACAGCGAGTGGGAGCTGTAATGGTCACTTTACAGAACATGTCTAGGAAGCCACACACCAAAGCACAGGTGGTCTGGATCCAGCTGGGACAAAGGAAAACAGCCTACATCAATCCCAGGCTACACACAACAGCCACACTGCTGTTTTATTTTTATTTCATTGCCCAGAGCTCCCTTTTTGGCCTAAAAGTGAAAAGTTTTACTTGCTTTACGTATGAGCTCCATTGCACTTCTCAGCCCCATCCCAAATATCTTTAAAAAAATTAAAAACTTCTGGTGTACTTGTGGACTAAAAGATGTGTTTGATACCCAACTGACTGGGACATCAATTCAGAACAAGCTAACTGCGTGTTGGGCGTTATTTTTAATGCCGATCTGAAGAGTAAAAGGTGAGGGACAACTGAATTTGTCATTCAGAACATTCCTGTAGAAAAAGTAGTCATTGAAGCACATGAAATGTGGGACTGCTATCATAACCTGATTGTACCAAAGGTGCAGCTCCTCTCACCTCTAGCAGGGCGGCAGCAGGATCCCCCTGAAGACTCTTCCCCAATTTGTCCACCTCGTCCAATAAGAAAACAGGATTGTTAACACCAACAGTCTTTAGGCCGTTGATGATGCGACCAGGCATGCTCCCCACATAGGTTCGCCTGGTGAACGACAAATGCACATTGCAAAAATCACTTTGCCAGTATTATTGTACAAACAGTGATTGTGCTTTTGGCCACCCCCCTGAGTTCAGAAAGAATTAAACACATGTAGGAGGAACATTAAGCTAAGACGAGCAACATAGGGATTTCATCCCACTTGTCTGGCTCAGAGGGAGGATGATTTAAAGAAAAGCAGGCTAGAGATGACACATAATTGCAGACATGAGGGGGAAGCAGTGGTGTTATTACAGTACAGCAGCAAACCACTAACCCCTCTTACAAACAGTGGGTGAGTGAGTACAACAGCAACTCACACAATAAAATAACAATTCTGGCTGTGACTTTCAAAAATTGGCAAGTTAACTGTTGACTGTTGAGGCATTTAGTAATTTCAAAAGATTCAACACTTGTCTATAGGGAACTTCCGCTGAAACCACAGGAAATATGTACGGACTCGCCCCTGCATGCAGGTCTTGATGTCATACCCTACTGATCTCCATAGTGACTGGAGATCAAAAAGCACATCAGATAATGACCTCATGTTGCAGATTAGGCTGCTGCTTCTCAGGTTTCCTCAGATTACTTCGGGTCAAACGTCTTCCTAGCTAGCTCTTCCCTGGCCACCCTACAAGCCTGCCCCAGGACACTGTAGATAGCTTCATCCAGAGCCGTTTTAAAGAGATGTTTTACTTGTGGCTTCCATCGCACACATCCTCCAATGGGATTCAATTTCATGCACTGTAGGACAGAGCCCTGCCATCTCCACCTTAATGCCTGATATCACAACCCACCTCTAGTAGAAGTTCATGCCTCAAGTTGGTTTGGCAGCAGAAGGGGGAATTACAATACTAATGTCTAATTATAGTATGCTCCCTCACCATCAGATCAAGATCACATATCATTTTTTTAAGACATGCTGTAACTTAACAACTGCCATTTATGCGGTGTCAAAATGTCATGATGAAAGGAACATTATAAATAGAAAGAAAGATTCGTTTATGTTACATAAACTTTGGAAAAAGTTATTTCATTGTTATATAAAGTTGTTTTTGGAGATAAAGTCTTTTCAAACACCAACTAAATATTAATGATATTTAAAATTACTGATGCAGGCAATGCAGGTTTTCTTTAGAGCAAGGATGCCAAATTGGACTCAGAGATTATTTTTATCACTCTAAAGCATAGGGGGCCTTGGTAATTAGCTCAGCAGTTAAATTAGGGGTGATGAATTAGATACAACACTAAACTCTGCAAAGCTGTGCCAAACCAGGTCTTTCAAATCCCCACCTCAGACAGTACCAAGAGTGTACCTGTGGCCACGGATGTCTGACTGGTCACAAACTCCCCCCAGAGCAATACGGTGAAACTCCCTGCCCAGTGTGCGGGCAATGGAGCGGCCGACACTGGTTTTGCCCACACCTGGTGGCCCAACAAAGCAAAGGATGGGGCCTTTGAGTGCGCTCTTGAGCTGTCGCACCGCTAGATATTCCAATACCCTCCTCTTCAGCTTCTCCAGGGCATAATGGTCATTGTCCAGCAGCACCCGAGCAGCCCGGATATCCAGACAATCTGAACAAAGAGCAGTGAGCATGCTGTTAAAGTGCCAATGTATTATTGTGTGTTTAATGTGCTTATTCTGTTAAAGACATTTGAATTATCAATATCGTAATGGAATATGCATCCACAGACCTCACAGCTGTCCCATAAAACAAACTTAAATGGGCACCAAATTTTCTTTATGGCTTTCACAAATCATGGAATGTAGCAGCCAGTAGGAGTATGTTCCTTTTGGAGCAGACTGCTCTGAATTCTGCAGCAATTTCAGAACCTTCACAAGGTGCTGCTAGTACGTGGTCAAAGCATACTGCAACGATGCTTCAGGCTGTTGTCTGGTTGAAATTTAAACCTTTGCCCCTGCCTGAGATCCCGAGCACTATGGAAAAAAGTTTTCATTATTGCTTTCCTTTCTTGCATTCATCTTTTCCTTTGTCCAGACTAGTGACCCAACACCTGCTTGATTGTAAGAACTTGGTTACTTAGTACCTAGTTTATTCCACACACAAGTGGGAATTGTGGTCAAATGGTCCGTCTTTATTTCATCAGATCAAAGGATTTTTCCTTAGACTTGAGTGTCAAAGAAAGCTGTTGTATGCCTTTAAGTGAGAAATGGCTTCCATCGGGTCACTAACTTTTGTTTTCACGATCTACACAACGGAATACTTTATCTGATTTTTTGTAATCATTGGGTTCTTTGTTACTTATCTGCCTATGTTCCCTTCTTCCCCAGTTCCAAAGTCTCAGATCTACTAAGACCCTTGGTTTCAAATACCAACCAACCAACCAACCATTATCTGCCGCTTGTCCCAAACGGGGTCGCGAGGGGGTGCTGGTGTCCAACCCAGCGCACACAGGGCGAGGACGGGGGACGCACCCTGGACAGGTTGCCAGCCCATCGCAGGGATGGTTTCAAATAATTTTTGAAATAACTTAATCTGAATGAGAATAACTTTCATTTAAGAATGATGTATGTGGAGGCAAAATTTGTTCAAATATTTTAAGCAAAATATGTTCTAACTATTTAATGCAGCTTCAGAGTAAGACAGAGAAAGAAGCAAGTAACAACTGTCGCCCAGGGAACACACCACTTTTGCAGATTGTCAGCACCTGTGATATGAAGATGATTTACTGAACAAGAGCAGTCTGAAAGAGAGAAGGGGGAACAAGAGCACATAGGAAAACAGTGAATACAGATGACGGACAGGCCTACCCTGTTGTCATCATCAGGCCTGAGTTTACGAGTCTTCTGCAGCAGTTTAAGCCCCTCAATCTGTCTCGTGAGCATAGGGAGAGTCTTCTTAAAGCGCTCCTCCAAATCTATTGCATCCAGCACCTACCATCAGCATGTAAAGATTACATAAATAAACACAAAGATTTTCTTAACAGAGCAACAGACATAAAAGATTATACAATGAACTTAGAGTAAGCAGATGTTTGTAATTCTGCACTGCACAGATATAATGATATTATTTCACCTTTGGTCACCTACTCCAATTTAGAAAGATTTTCGGCAGTAAAAAAAACAGAACCCAGAGATTTTACTTTAGGGCTGCTGCGTTAATTTAATTTTTATCATTACTGCAGTATGTGCTTCCACAATTTGCCTTAAGCCTGTTTTATTAACTTACCAGAAGTAATTGTTTTAACACGGTAATTATTCTAACATCTGAAAAAGCGTGTAAATGTGCACAGCAATAAAGGCCAGAAAGAGTGAGAGAGTATGCATTCTCTATTCTCATATAACTACAACAGCTTTATTACTATGTACATCCATATAGAACAAGCTGTATTTATTATTAAGTCATTCTCACTCATTCTGTTCAGTCAAAAGTGCCATTTTTTTTTACTTTACACATTTTAATAAAACAATGTACTGTGCTGACGGTGTACCTGCAGCTTCTCCGTGTTGGAGGTACGGATCATGGAGGCAAGTATGTCAGGCAGGGTCTCTCTGGGCAGACTGTCGAGCAGTCGTCTCAGTTTTGCCACCACTGGAACCGACATGTCCAGCATTCCAACCAGCTGCACAAACAGAGAAGCCAACAGGCAAGGGGTGAGTATGCACATGGCTAAGTAAAATTGTAAAAATAGACTTAATGTAGGGCTTGTACCCCTAATCACTTTTTAAACTGCATTATGAGCAAATACTCATGCACTCATAGTTCATGCATTAGTCAAAAGAGCGTTTCGTTTTGCTAAAATGTATGGTTCTTTTCCATGTTTGAAGCCTCTACAAATAAACTGTTGATGACAAAACTAACCTTGTATCTCCATTTTTGTGGAGATTTCATTTTTAGTTTTAAACCAATTCCTCATTTGCATTTAGTTAGAATTTCATGATGAACGGACAAATATTGTTTTTCCAAAAGTGAAAGTGAAAGCGTCATTGTGAGTACACAGCACAACACACAGTGAACCACAACGAAATTACACCTCTGCATTTTACCCATACACTCACACACGTGCAGCAGGGGGCAGCTATTGAAAGCGCCCGGTGAGCAGTGACAGGGACAGTACCTTGCTGAAGGGTACCTCAGGGCAACCTACTGGTCTGGGATTCAAACCCATGACCTTCTGATCCTGGGGCAAACTCCCTACCACTAGGCAAATGCTGCCCCAGACTACTTATAACAGTTGAACCACATGTTGATTTACACAGAAAATTAAGAATGTTTTTTTCTTTCTTCTGCAACATTGTTGAGGGGTTTTACGGTTCAAGTTCCGGTCCAGCTCCAACAGTATATTATATTTCTCAATATTGCCAGTAGATATTGCACCAATTCCTACTATATTTCATAATAAGGATTAATAATTCCTCCTGTGTTATGTTCTGTGGTGTTGAATTTGTATAGACATAGACAGAAAGATAGATAGATGGATAGATAGACAGATAGATAGATTATATGATTTATATATGGTATGATGAAGCTGAGTATGTGTGCACAGACATTTTTCATCCCACCTGAACTGCAGCCTGGTAGAACCTCTGAGAAAGTTCCCCAAGTTCTCCATCAAGGTGCTCTCCCTCTGTGTACTGCTCCAGTCTATCCAGCTGCTCCACCACAGCCACAGGGAAAGGCTTCTCCCTGAGCAGCTGCAACACCCGGAAACGACACAGGCCCGTGATGAGCAGCGTATAGTGTGGTTTCGGCCAGTTGCTGCCCACCACCTGGACAGCCAGCCCAGCAGTACCAATGCTACAAAAACACAAATGAAAAAGCTTGGTAAGCTTATTAGAGTAAAAGGCACCAATATTGCAGTCTGCAGTCCTGAAGCACCAACGCTACAATCCTGAAGGTGCATCTGAATAGTAGCATTCTGTACATGATTGGAAGGAATTTTAGAGCTGCCTCGATTAGCATTTTACATTTTGAATATTACTCAAACACTCATATTCAAAATCACCCATCAAAATAATACTGCTGTTTTAGAACTTAAATAATACATGTAATTGTTTCTAATTGCAATTTAAAATATGTCCAGCAGCTGGCAACAATTTTTAAACAGTGAGATTAAGTCCAGCTTATTATGCAAAGTATTCTGCAATAGAAACCCCACTTGTAGCCTTTTGTTCTTGTAGCCTGACATGCATGTCATTGGACTGTGGGAGGAAACCGGAGCTCCCAGAGGAAACCCACGCACACATGAGGAGAACATGCAAACCTTTCTAAAAACCTATAAAACATCATTCTTTCCCATTTCCACCACAGAGGATTGCAAACGATATCAGCCTGTTATAATCGGAACTGCCCAACTTGATTTCTCCCGCAGATTATATCATTGACTGGTAATTTATTTTGTAAGATAGTCTAATGCTCCAAGTGTATTTTTTCTTAGGCTGCCTAAAGCGTTCATCCATCCATCCGTGTTCTTTCCGGCTAGCGTGCATGAGTAATGGAGGAAACCCATGCAAATCCAAGCACACTCCACACAACCCCAGAACCTTCTCGCTGCATTATTAGTCACAAACATATTTCTTTTTATTTCCATTAAAAGGTGTCTAAGCTGCTATTCCTGCACAAATGTAGCTGAAATATAGATGCAGAATTTTGGGACTTGAACTGAACATCGTCTCAGGGTCCTAATGGTGTCAAGATCTGTCTTTTCCCTCCAGTGATGCTGTGTTAGTGGGAAGCAGGGACTCATCTTACAGGAGCAACTAAAATACATTTAAAGAAGTAAGAAGAAACAGAGAGATGATCAGTAATGCAACAGTGAACAGGTGAGGCTGAGAGGGCAGGTGATCAGGGCCGTTTGCGCAGGAACTTTGAACCCAAGGCTGAAGTCCGTCCGTGTCAACAGAGCTCCTTCCAGGAAGGCTCGGACTGACCGTCACTTCGGTCGGTGAGTAACATTGGAGTTTCTGAAAGCAGGACATTCGCCTGTTAGCTGCACACAGATCGTGTTTTCGATAAAGTCCCACAGAAGAGCCTGGACCATGACTACCCTGCTGACCTCGGACTGCTCTGCGCTCGGCGCTCTGACCTGTGCAAGGGCGGCAGCTCTTCGCTGTCGGTCTCGGGGTCTCTGGTGTTGGGGATGACTCCGATGATGGTGCTCTTCAGCGAGGTGCCCTTCAGCAGCCTGCTCTTCACCAGCTGTCTGTTCCGGGCCGAGTCCACGCTGATCCTGGAGCTGGAGCCGGGCAGCAGCACTCCTTCATGCGCGAGCAGCAGAGGCAGCCGGCTGGGGATCTGGATGCCGCCGGGGGAAGACATTTCGCCCTGTTCGTGCACTGACTTTACTTTAAGGCAGCTTTCAGGGGTTTAATGGTAAACTGTCAGAGTCCAGCAGGTGAAGAGCGGACGAAGAGCAGATCAGTAACAAACACGTACGGCAAACACGGAGGGACAAAGTCCGAAACGCTAAACTCGGAGGAGGAGACAGCGATCCAGAGAAGCAGCCAGAAATCAAGTCTCTATAAACAAACTCCCAGACAGAAAACAAAACAAGGCTTTATAAACAACTCAGACCAAACTCCCAGACAGAAAACAAAACAAGGCTTTATAAACAACTCAGACCAACCTAAAGATTTCTTTAGAGTTCGAGAAGATTAGAGATGATTAGATGTCTGTATGATCGCTTAAGAAAAAAGCAATCGAGTTCTCGTTTGTCTTTTGTTAATTTTTTATTGATTTGTACTTTATTGATGTATTTATTGTTGGTTGCATGATTTAATAATTGATTGTTGTTTGATTTTTTGGTTGATATCTTGATTGATTGATTGATTGATTAATTGATTTGTTAATTCTCGTGTGATCCTCGTTTGTATGGTGGACAGCTATCCTGCCTTCGATTCTCAGACCAGTAGGCTTAAGTACCCATGAACAAGGTACTGTCCCCATCACTGCTCCTCCAGCCATTGGATGCCCACTGCTGCACAGTGTGTGCAGTGAATGTGTGTGGGTTTGAATGCTGAGGATACATTTGGTTGTGGTTCACTGAGTGCTGTGCTGTGTTTCACAATGACAAATTGGTAGATTGATTGATTCGTTGGTTGATGGATTGAGCGAACGATTGGTTGATTGATTGATTGATTGATTGATTGCAGTAAATACTGACTGCCTCATGAAACATTAAAGGTATCTTAAGGCGTGAAGTACACTAATATATTAATTCTCTGAGCAGCTCACCAAGGCCCTGTCCCAGTGCTCCCAGGGGGAGAAAGGGAGAAACATCTCTCAGTTTGATCTCTAAGCCTTTCTTTTTAACTGATTAGGTGCTGGCCCTGCCCTCATGAGATTCAGTAGCAATACTGAGCACACTATGTTTAGTAAATATCATACATCTAATTATATTAACGTATAGACTGTGAAAAATAAGTATACTGTTTGTGATGCTACTATTCCTTATTTATGTCGTTTGTTCTGTTGTTACAAAAAATAAAAATGCAAATGCAAACTTTGTTTATTGCGAACCCAGCAAAACAGGACACTAGGGGGCGACAAAGGTACATTTATTTTTTTCCTCAACATTTGAACAGTCTCCAAATAAATAACTAAGAACGTATAAAATATACAGCACAGGTCCTGTTCAACTTCAAACCCTTTGCTATAGACACATTATAAAAACTGCACAAAAGGATGTTATCAAAGCGCACAGCAAAGGCAGGATGAAGGAATTTGCTGACTAAGCCTGCAAGTCAGCAAAACATGTTGTTTATACACATAGAAAAAAACTGCAACACTTAAATTATCTTTAACATAAAAACACGCACAGAAAAGATTATATACTTTTTTGGCACACACAGCATCGAGAGCATCATTAAAAACATCCTTAATGCCCTTTAGGCAGGAGATGCATGGAGAGTGAATACATGGTACAGTCAGGAATGTTTCTCATTGGAAATAAAACATGCTATGGCAGAAAGCTCATGGCTGCTCTCCTCCAGAATGGACGTGTTGATATATGTCAAGATGACAGGATGGATAAGAGACTGAATACGTTGGAGAGCAGCAGCTTTGAATCCATAATAAAGTTATATCATTAAAACGAGGAACTAGATAAAAGCAGGCCAAGCATACCACCACACATTGTGGGTGACACACTCAAACTAAAATAAAGCTCACAATAGGTTCAGCTTAAGTCGGCTGAGGCGTCGTTACATTCTTCTTTCTCCAGTGTAGGATGTCGCAGTCTGGTGGGGGAGATAAAAAATAACACCGTTAAGCAGGTTCTGCAAGTTATTATCCGTTAACTACTATGACCATTACAATAACTACTACAAAACCAATACACTAGAGGTATATTTATGGGGAAGGAATGAAAGCCTTAAAGTGTGACGACTGTGCTGTAGACCTTATTTCAGCCTAAATTCCAAATCTAATTACATGGTAATCACAGTCTGTGGTCATCCTCAGACGTAATTCATGAAAATGTGCAACATGTTTCTAAAGGAGCATGTGCCAGAGGGCTGTGACAGGGCACTGGTGGCATGGGGGGTCTGACAACTCTACATACAATGCTTGAATCACACACCGCTGGAATCAGATACCAGCAAGATCAGACACACCCGTCTTGCTTGTCATGGAGGAAGCGTCGTTGACTCAATCCCCCCAGCATGTGTTCCCGCTCACAGAAACACGACGGTGGTCAGCCACAGACTAGCAACTCAAACATTGTAGGCCTGTGGTTTTACACCACCATGTTGCAAACTCTGACCATCCCAAGCATAACAACCTAAGCCTTAGGACATAGTGGAAGTACCCATCTAATAAGGCTTTATCGTATTCCTTAAGAAACCTGTTTTATTGTTTTGCAATGCTGTACATGTGTGGGCAAACTCAGCAAGGAGATGCTGGCTGATCAAATCCTGGCAGCCAAGCAATTTTGTCATTGACATTTTCACACAAGCCCTGTACTTATTTTCGTGCCCTGTTTAAAAAAAGCAAGTACTTTCATTGTTATTTTTTCCCCCATTTTCAAGCTAAAAAACCAACTTCAAACTTTCTTTTTTTTTGTAAAACTGGATTAGCAAGCTTTTATAGACAGAACAATTTTGTCCTGTAGAATTTTTTTTCCTCTAAAGAAATAGGGTGGGGCCGTTCAATACCAGTCAAATGTCATGATTTTCCTCATTCATGTCATTCATTTAATAAACAACTTCTATTAAACTCATGGGAACTTCAATTTAGTTACAGAGTTAACAAGTAGGAAAAATTCTAATCTAAAAAAGGGTTCATAGTAGAACTATAAGATCTCTGAAGATCAAACAAGTTTAATAGACGTTTTCAACAGACGTTCATTTTTTGGCATTGGTAAGTTTGTAGGTTCTATATGAGTTCATATGGAATGAAACTACAAAAATACAGGAAGAAAATCCACAGTTTCTACTGTGCATTTAGTAAGCAGGATAAGGTTACATGGCAGAGTGAATAAGTAAAAGGTTTAAAATATTCACTTACAGTCTAAATCTGTTGAGAAGCATTCTTTAAACAGACAGCGCATGGTCCGATAACAGTTGTCCAGTAAGGATTTAGGTGTGACCCATCTTGATTCCTGTTCATTTATGCGGTTTCCTATGTTTTCCAAGATTTCATCAAGTTGTTCCTGCACACAGATAACATCATTGATACACATGATTTTCATCCTCATCGTCACAATCTTCATCATCATCATCTTCGTCATCATCATTAACATCATCATATTACTCATAAACTACAATCACTGTAAGAGAACATAATGCATTTCATGAGCATTGCCATTGAGATCTGACATTTGATGGTCACAGATTGCACCCAGAGAGGGGTGAATAAAAACAGCATTGTTTGCAAAATAGTGGGAGGGAACATGAATGATTCAAAAGGCTGAGGCAGTAGCTTTCAGGGGGATAGACACAAGCAGACTTTGTCCTTACAGATGGCATGCTCTTGAAAGCCCCCTCATATGTCCTGAAGAGCTCCTCAAGGTCTGTGAGGTATCTACGTCGTGTTGGGTGTCTCTCTGGCAGAATCTGCAAAATCTTCTTTATGCCTGCTTGAGCCACCATGAGCCACAAGTACTGCAGATCTATCTCATTCAAAGGATCTTCTCCAGTCCGCTAGGGAAAAAGAGAGGCAGAACTTGAGAGACGAGGAGATAACAGACAGGAAGTGGCATGGTGTGAAATAGAAGAAAAGAAAGAGGATTTATAAAACCAAAGGGAAAATGTGAGGCAAGAACAGGAAGAATGAATAAATGAATGAAGTAAAAGCTAAAGAAGAAAACAGAGGAAAGGATCAAACTGAGTGTGGGTGGATGTTGTGGGAAGCATGGGATTATGGCATAGTGAGTCCAGTGAGTCAGAGAGTTTAGGGACAGGAGCAGTGGGGCAGTTGCTCACCAGCCTGGTGATGTTGCGTAGTCTGAAGACCTCCTCATAGTGCACTTGAATGGTGTAGTTTATAGGGAAGTTATGTCTCTGAAAAAATTGCAATTTTGTCTTTAGGTCAATGCCATACAACCTTTAAAATATTATCCTTTGAGCCTTTCTTTTTCTGTTTTCTGTCTTTTTCAACATGATCATAAGAAACCTCAGCTGTTTCCAAAATCTTTACAACATCTGGAAATGCCAGCTGCCCAATATATTACATGAATATTTCAGGAATATGGACCTAAGAAATCCATTGACTTATGATGATTTAACAGCATGTTCAGATTTCAGAAATCACAAAATGTACAAATGTAGTTTGCTTTACCAAGTATCGTCTTCTTAAGGTGATGTTCAGCTGTGCATCAATAGCGCGCAAAGCTATGCATCTTTTTGATTCTGTATTCATCCACACTGGTAATACGCAAATGAGACCTATAGGGACAGAAACACAACTATCAGAATCATGAAATTATATATTTAGATATATTAATCTAGAATATATAGCACATATATTTAGATTCTCTTAAAAGAGTAATATCCTTTCCATTCTTGCTATTCATTGGCACTCATCCAACAGATGACTAATTCAGCTGAGCTTCAATCAGTAGGATGGTTAAGCACAATCAACTTTCTGAAAGTTACACTACATTTATTGCAGGACTCTGCCTTGGCACACTGATGAAACGCTGCAGTTGTCTCTTGTCAAACAAATTAAACACAAAAACACTGTTGGATTGAGTTACCAGCTTTCTAAGACGTTTCTAGCAATACATGAGCAATCATGTTCTTCAGGTAGTCAGTAAAAATTTGCAGAGGTGAAGAAAAAAAAAGACCACCTGTTCCTGTTGAGATAAATGTACTGTAAGAACTGTGAATTCAGATCTCATCTTGTTGTAAAGTTTCAGTTCTCACAGCAGATGATGGACAGAGTGTGAAAGGCAGGTGCTGTCACATCGAGATAAAATCAAACTCATAAAAACCGGCCCTACCCTGAAAATGTAACTATTTTAATATAAAACATAAGGTAGCCCTGTTACTGAGGGAATAATCTACTACTAAGAAAAATGACCCAAATATTCTATTTCCTGCAAAGGCCTTACCATGTTTAGATATCATATTGCAAAATAGAAAACAACAATAAAAATAAATCAAGCCATAATGCCACAATACAATACCCTCTGCTACTCTGCCACACTATAATTCATGTGTGGTAAGAGGTGCGTTGCACAAGGTTGTCAGATTGGGCTTAAGGAAAGTTTTTCTCAGGGGGCCTCTCACTGAGAATATAGAGATTGAGAGGCCACAGGAATAGGTTCCTGTGTTTATTTTAACAGAGGTTTTGAAAGTTAAAGATAAATGATAGTGACTGCACAGCCCCAGGCTATGGGTAAAAGAGACAGTGAGGGATGGAGACAGAGAGCGCGAGGGTGGGGGGGTGCAGCGACGGCAGCTGGATGTCACTGTGCCTTTCGTCGTCATGTGGTTGGCCCCTGCGGTAGAGCTGCAATTCAGACTGTTGCTAAAGAGACGGACAGTCAGCAAAGTCCCATAGCTTGTGCAAAACACTTCTGGAATTTGTTCTACCACAGGACCCCTTCTATATATATGGGTATGGACCACTCAACCCCCACGCACTTCTGTCTGAACTCACTCTCCCCTCACTCATCCTTCTTCGCTCCCTCTCACTACCCTTTTGCTTACATGTCACCCTCCCCACATTACAGGAAGTGGTGAAAAAAAAAGTCCTTTTGAGTTCTTCAGAAGCAATGAACACACTGAGAACATCAGCTTCATGACAAACATTGGTCTTATATGTAACTCTTATACCACAGAAGCTCCCAACAAACTCAGCAAAACCCTAAGTGAATTATCTGTCTCATTCTGAAAGACCTTTTTCTTTTGACTGATCATTCAGATATTCACTTCTGATTTGGTTTAAAACTCTTTTTTCCAAGGTGTCCCAGCAAAGCACCTGATATCCTCTGATGGATGATGCTACGATGCTACGAGCTTAGCTTTCAGAAGAAAAGAGCTCTCAGCATCTGTACAAAGCAGAGCTGCCCTTCAAAAGTGAAACAGTTGATACCAGAAGAGACCATTTAAAGTGACCGAAGACCCCACTTACCCATAAGCCCCATGAGAAGCCAAGTCTCCGAACGAACCATTTTTCTTCTCCAAGGTTTAGCAGTGTTCTAAGTGTGTTCTATTCCAGAAATCGGACAAGGGCTCCAGCACGTCCAGCCTCTAAAAGCAGACACAACATTAGGCATTGTCAGCATGAGAACAGCACATCATTCCACTGCTTCACAGATTTCAACCCAGAGTAACACACATGCAGCTGCCTGCCAGTTGATGCTTTACACAGACATCAGGTGCTGAGGATTAGGCCCTTTTAAGTTTCGTAATGTAAAGCAGTAGCAAAAGAAATAAACCTTATCATACTCCTTTGCTAAACGGCAAGCGGATGTTACAGCTGCTGCCACTGGAGACTGGGCATAGTGGATCCTAGTATGATTCAAGGGTCAGTGTTGTAAATAAAGTCCAGATGTTTCCCCCCTCCCACCCCCTCACACCCCCTCTCACCAAGGAAAAATAAAATGCCCCCAAAATTTTGCTGTCCTGTCATGAGCAAGATCTCAGGATGTTTTTAACTGGCTAAAATCCCCCTTAAATAAAGAGTCGTGTGTTCTAGCCATCCCAAGTTTGCCAAAATCAATGCCTGGGCTTTTTTTCTTTCCATTTTTTCCACTACTGAGTCAACTCTAAAACTTACCAGCCAATCAGCAACGGGATCTGATCCTAGATGTGCACTCAAGCAAAATCAACTGTAAAAGAAAGGTATGAATAAGACCAATAATATTACATCATTTAAAGCAATAACCTTCTATTATTTACATAATATAAAGCAATAAATGATCGGTTTCTGGCAGAATGTGGAAACCAAAAGGGTGAACACAAAGGGTGGCCAGCTGAGAGCAAAGCAAGGTGCACGTTCACCTTTACTCTTCTGTTCAGAAAGACGAGGCGCGGACGGACATGAATGCGGTCCAAATGAAGGTGCATTGCACAATCGCAGGCACATGTGAGCAAAGCCATTAAAGTACTAAAGCAATGGTTTCTACCTGCAGCAGTGTGAAGGAGGAGTGCCGCAGAAAGCAGCTGGTGACTGCGCAGTTTCTGTGCTGCTCTGATTTTGCGCAAAGCGCAAAAGGCGCAAAGCACCTGCGTAAAAACACCTGAGAGGAGAGGAAATCCCACAAACCTCGGCTCGATCGAGCGCGATCGGGTCTTGGATCACTTCTCGATTCGACCTGGACTTCTTCTCGAAGCCTTCCCGGGTTCAGTGCGCTTCTCTCTCAGGAGGAAGAAGATGCTGAAAGCGCAGCTCCGAGCTGGAAAAGCCCTTCCGAGCTTCACGCGAGCTGTGGAAACTGCTTCTCTTGTGCCGGAGCCCGATGGTCTCAGTGGTCTTAAAGGTGAGGACCCTCCTTCTGATCTGCGCCACTGAGCCATGTGAGAATGAGCTCACACACGCTTACTTTCACTTTCATTAACTCCTGACTGTCCGAACCTAAAACTACAGCAAGGACCTGAGACTCAGACCAGCAGCCTGTCCGGTCATACCAGTCAGACCATCACATTCACTTTATTTATTGCCCACCTCATTGCACACCTTATGATTCTTCTTCATTGCTCTCGTACTCATGTTGCAATACTCCGTTTAAATCTCTTTGATTTCTTCTGTTTGATTTCTTTTAAAAGCCATTATTTATGTCTTCATTTCTATTCCCTTCTTTTCTTTTCTTTGTCTTTTGAATTTGCTCATTAGTTGAGCACTCTGAATGACTGTAGCGTATGAAAGGTGCCATAGAAATAAATTGCCTTGCCTTGCCTCTGGAACCAGCCGTCTCCCCACAATGACAAAGAGACACTTGTTTTCCTGCTTTGGACCCACACTGATACACGGACACTCTTTGAGGATCTTTGCTCTCTCAAACCTGCCTGCAGAGAAGATGCAAACAAGCATATATATTATTTTCACACAATTTTTAAAAAATAGATTCAAACAAAAGAAATGAGACAAAAATATTGACCATTTCTTTTGGGAGGAAAGTGGCCCAGTATTACACATCTGTGAATGATAGCTCAGTGGGACAGTGGTGGTTAAGTGGTCCAGAAGATTCAGATCAGAAGACTACATTAGTACCATATCAGTAGTTTACCCTGAGAACTCCTTGAGCATGGTACTGTTCCCATCACTGCACCTGAGCACTGGATGTATAATGTGGAGGAAGCATTTTGTTGTGGTGCACATTGCGATGTGTTCCCAAAAACAAAATAGTCACTTTCACTTCATAGTAAAAGCATATGAACCTTTGCCTTAGGTATCAGGCGTAACCCCCTGGAGTAATAACTGCAACAGCAATGTTTCCAATAATTGTGTTGATCATTACTGCACATACAGTCGTTCCTTAGAAATTGGCTCATTCCTCACTACTGTATGGTTTAAGTTCTGGGGTGATGGTCAGTGTCCTCCCATAAACTGCTAGCATCAGTTCTTCAACTACATTTATGGATTCATCTCGGGACTTTAACATGTCCATTCCAGAACATTTCCTTCTTCCTTTCTTAGGCTTCTTTTACTTTTTCTTGTCAGGATCTATCATTCTGTAGAATTCACTGGTAAGCAGTGAAACAGACCCAAAGTAAGATACTACCAGCGCCATGTTTCACAGATGAGAAAGTTATTATGCTAAAATGCAGTGCTCTCCTTCCCTAAACATAACACTTCTCTTTAAAATAAAATATTACATTTTGGATTCATTTGTTCTCAACATATTTCCTTCTGGCTTGTCCCTAAGATACCAACAGCCATGTTTTGTTTTTTTTTGATAGCACTAGCTTTCTATTTGGAGCCCTGCCATGTACACTACAGGTGTTGTTTTCCAAACATAAGAGAATTCTTTAGAAGTAACACTGTGTTCCTTTGTAACCTCTTTGTGACCTTTTTCTAGGAGAGATCCATGTTGGTTGCCCACTTCTTAGAAGGATAACAAAAATTTAGAATTTCCTCCATTTCTATAAAATCTTTCTCATCGTGGCTTGGTGGAGCCCAAATTCTAGACATGTTTTCTTTCACCAGCCTGATGAGCATCATCATTCTTCTTTACCCTTCTCATGATACAGTTTCACAAACATGTTGTAAACATCAGATGTTGGTTAACCCCTGATTGTTAAATACCACAACGTACACTATCACACCAAATTGTCATCACATGATGGCAACAACTAACTCTAATTTCACCTTCTAGTTCCATTTCTAAGGTTAGGGTTAGGATTAACCCTAGTTAACTGCTAATTCTAGAGTTTCACATAATTTTAACACTCACGGGTGAAGGAAATTGCATCATTTTTTCAGTAAAAACTATGGTCTTATTTGTTTAACTCGGTGTTCTTTATCTACTCTCAGGATTTCTGTGAAATCAGATGTTGTTTTGGGTCATATTTATGCAGAAATATAGTGAAATTGACATGGGTTCACAAACTTTGAAGCACTACTGTCTTAGTTTAGGATAACAGCAGACAACAGGTTAAATCAACAGGTCCCTTGTGACCCTTTTACTGTTGACTAATTGCTGTGGACCACAAACCTTTCATAAACTTTGTTTTAGTGCTGCGTTGCTCTTTATTCCGAGTACACCCTGCAAAAATATACTGAAGTCACACTTTAATTGTACTTGTACCTGAAGACTATACATATGGCAATATTGTATGTACAAATCAATCAATAAAGGGGCCATTCTCAAGTTATTTTATGTATTTATTTGGAACATAAACAGTAAGGTGAGAAAGTTGATCATAATTTTAGACCTTTAAATGAGTTATCTTTAACATCATAACACCCGTTTTCAAACTTCACAAATAAACACATATTAACGTACTTACACGAGGCTCTAAAAATGGTTTGTGTAAAAATATGAATCTTAATTACAATGTCAAATTTATATTAATGATTAAATTATGAATTCTAAGTCTATTTTGTGGCTTAAACCAACTTTTTTTATTTAAAAAAAGTATTTGACTGCTGATCATTAACTAAGATGAACTTCAGAGTAAGAAGTACCTGTTGAGCGTTTTTATGATTATGTTGGTCTGCTGTTCTGCAAAGCAAACCCATGTGTATACAGTGATCATTCTGATACTCTACTGTAAGGTTTTCTAATATTTATAAAGACATTCACTACACCTTCACCTACACCTCCTACACCAAGTTTAAGATAAGAATTAAGGTAAAAATGAATGAATTGTGACTGTTGAAGCTCTGGAACACATGTGTCCACAGGCTAGAAGTCCCAAATGTTGTAATCCCTGAAATGGTCAAATGAATTGAGGTATAAGACCACAAAGTCCACAAGCAGGCCCTGGAGCGGAAGGCTTAAATAAGTACATTTTGGCAATGTATCCTTCTCAGTCTTCCCTAAACATAGAAAGTAACCCACATGGGTAAGGAGAATGCTTTTGAGTATAGAGCAGAAAATATATATGTTTCACTTGGAAAAACATCTGACTGCTCTGTTTAACTGCTTACGGTCTTGAAGCAAAAGGAGTGATACTTCATTGAGTATCACTTCATTTCAGTGTATTGAAACGTGTGTTGGCATTAAATGTGCTCAAATGATTTGCTTGTAGACAGTTAGATAGATAGACGGACAGACGGATGGACAGATAGATAGACAGATAGATAAATAGATAGTTAGATAGATAGATGCCACAGCTAAAAGTACCCACCACATGAAACGCCTTTTCCACCACCCTGTGGTCCCAAATTAGACCTGTGCAGTCACACTTTAACCCACGCTCACACTTTGATGTGTCCATTGTGTGATATTTCCACTAACTAGTGTCAAACTGTAACTAAATACAGCTCTGCCTACAGCAGACCTACTAATATCACCACTCACTGCTCTTCATTTTACCAAATAAAGACACACTGATGAAGGAGTGAACCAATCCATCAGATGGATGGACGGGGGTTTTCACCCTGGCCTGCAGGAAATTCTAAGGCCTAACACGACCTTCATTTAGAGAAATGGTGATGCGAACACTTCCATGATGTTAGCGCTCTTTCCAGCGCCTTCTTTACACCCAAAGTTGTTAAAAAAAAACGATTTACAGCATTTTAAACAACAAATAAAAAATAATTAGAATTTCTCATGGGATCCGGTCTGAAGCCTCACACCACAGTGTGTTCACGCTTTCCTATGATGGTAAATAAAATGGCAGCGCGCGCGAACACACACACACACACTGCTGTCCCGCCACAAACGCCAACGCGCCGCATTCTTCATTTCTTCCGTCCGGCTGAGAGCGGCTTTAGGAGGTGAGTCTACTGGAGGACTGGAGACGGTCCTGAAGACCCACAGCTGGACCGAGCCGGACTCGGCTTCGGGGACCGAACCGACCAAATGAGGGGGATTCCGCCCGGGACCCAGGACAGCGTGATGTCAGCCGGGAAAGCCCCAGAGAAAGAGAAAAGCTCCATAAAAAGACTTAACATCACTTTACACCTCTCTGACACCATCTTAACCCGGAGTTTATCTGCTCCTGTTCCTCTACCCCTCTGATCAGGAGTTTCAGTCCAGCTCACAGGACAGAAGGCCACCCTCACAGAACAGCACAAGAAAAACTCCCCAGACAGGACATCTGCCCAAGTAACAGTACTGAACGGTGGACAAGGCCGAGCTGAGACACTGAGAAAGTCCAAAATGAGCAGTGAAGTTTAGGAAGGACTGAGGTTGAGGCCTGACAGGACTTTTATTGAACCATTGATGCCCAGTTTCTGCAGTTCACACGATCAGAACACACCCAGGGCAGTTCAGAGGTCCTAAAATTTGGATTTAGACAAAAAATCTGTATGTAGTTAATTGCATGTAGTTTTCAGACTTTCCTTTCCACTCACATTTGGATGATTAAATTCCTCATTTTAGATCTGGACTGTTGGGTCCTTTGGGATCGAGTGAACCCTCTAGCCTTAAGATCAGCCTTAGACCATCCAGGCCAACTTTAGTTTACAAGCAACACGTGCTCCGGTTGTGCTGCTGCTGCTCATTTTCTTTAATCTGATCCCATTGCCTACATTTAAACACAAGAACAATTACAACCAGCCAGTAACTCCAGCATTAATAGGCCTTTCTGCTGTGCAAGCCAGCTGTTATATATGGCACTGCAGCCTGAAGTTTGAGGTCCCTTAATACACGATTTAAGCCACTGTCGAATTATTTAAAGTTGTGGAAGAAAACTCCAGACCCTTAAAGGATTTCAGATACCACTGCATATTTGCCATGACAGGGAACAGTTGAAAAGAAACCAGCGTCAAAGAACTGAGATGACTCACCTCTGACGCCTGAACATTAATCCATGCCAAGGTATCAGCATCTCATTCTGACCAATATATAGAACAAGGATAGGCCTCACCAAAGGAAGCCTGGAGTGGAATCACTGTAGTTAGAGAGCTGGAGAGCGCTCACCAAGAAAACAGTGAAACCTGCCGTACCCGTTTGATCAGTTACTAAGACCACATACTGACATGTCAGCACTCAACCCCGAACAAAAGTTACAAAAAAAGGTTTATTTACATCAAGTTTCAATCATGTTACAAAGATTTTCTCTTTAAGCTGGGACAGTCTTTGAAACATATATATATATATATTTATAAACGAAAAAAAGGAGGGGGGTGTGTATCTAGGGGTTTGATCAGGTCTGTTCCCCTCCCCCAGACCTGCCGAAATGCAAAAAACAACCCAATTTCAGCCACAAGTTTCTGCCTGCAAATACAAAAAAAGCTATTTTACAAGACCCCAGTCTTTTGAAACAATGTGAGAACAGCATTTTTTTTCTCTCCAAATTTCAAAAGACAGACCAGTCTTTTGCTTATTATAGTCCCCACACGTGATTCACGCAGTAAAAAAAATCTAATTTAATTCATTTTAACCACAAATGGGGAGGCAGAGAAAGTACTAACAGACAATCAAACTGTATCCCCTTATTTGCTCCAAGGTGGAGAGAGGGAGAGAGAAGAAAAAAATCTATAGTACAGAGCTGTACAAAATCAACATGCTGAAATCCATGTCAATTTTACTACGGAAGCGATGCCTGACTGATAGGTTTAATTATCATGGGGACACTTCACAGATCGTCTCTCACAGAACACTTCTTGTAGCACTCATCAAAATAACGTGCCCATAGTTGTGGTAGGAAATTGGTGGCTGCAGCCAGGAGTGCTGGCTGAGGGGGAAAAACAAAAAAACAACAAAAATAAAAAAACTAGTGGGTTTAAAAATGCATGTCTGCAGAACACCCCAACACTTATAGAAGAGGACTCTAAAAGGCATAGCGTGTACGAATGTCCTCCAGTTTCTTAGACACCTCCGGTGGTGTGCGGTCCAACTCTTCAGCAACACTTTTCTGCTTATGAGGATCCATGGAGTTAAACTGTTCACACAGATCTCCATCAATCACATTCTGCAAAGGACAAAGAAGCAGAGTAAAGAGATTTCCTCTTTAAAAATCAAAAGCAGCTGGAAGTGACTTAGAACATAATTATAGTTCAGAATTACTACACTTTGTTATTCAACCAATGACCTTGGGAATTTTTCCTGAAGATCTAATCCTATTTCCTGTTTAACTGGGTACTTAAACAGCAAAGATTCAATCAAGTAAAAACAAAGTGCAGTACCCAAAATTCTCCAAATACAAACCATAACAGTCCAGACTGCTGACACTTTACTGAAGGTTTGCATATTTTTAGATAAATCTCAACCCATTGCTTCCTATGTATTTCAGGGTTAGCTTAAAATGTCCCCCATTAATGGGTAAAAATAATTGCCAACTTCGTTAAAACAGCAATGCATGAAGCACAAGATAATGAATAGGAAAAAAAAAAAAAAATCAGTTTAAGTGCTGGAGCGGAAACCCACATTTATCAAGAACAATGATAAAAAGAACATCTTGATTTTTTTCAAGATGGGGGGGTTGGAAGGGAAATTTTTTTTATTTTTTTTTACTGCTCAAGGCAAATAATAATTGTGTGAAAGGTAGGCATATCTGTACGCACCTTTACAGGAAAGTAATATGATCGAAAGCTTAGGTGATCTCTGCCACACAGTGGAGGAAATTCAGAACGCATATGCATCTCCAAGTGCTGAAAGAAGTCATGGTCCTGCCAGGAGAGGAAGCAAAGCAGTTGATTCTCCAACACATTGTGAAAAATCTCCACCATCGATAAATGTTTAACTAATGACAAAATGAGGCTGAAAAAAGCCCCCCAAAGAACAAATTCCATTATCAATGTTGGTTAAATAACTGCATGAAGAGACTTTCAGTAGGAGGAAGTGGTGCAAATACTGAGATGAAACATCTGCCCACTTACAACACGTTAGGCAAGCATTAAGAGAGAACAGACTGTGGTTCCAGAAACAAGGGTCTCATTAGAAGCCTTTAGTTTTTAAAAACACAGGCGTACCTCATGGGATGTGAATGGCACTAAAATGCCAATGCCTCCTGATAGTGTGGTGTACACCAGAGACTCCGAGCCTCCAGGGATGAGGGTGGTCTTCTGCAGGGACAGGACTGTTTCTCCAATGTGGTAATTCATAATTACCTCAGCCTGGGAATAAAAAGGAATTAACTAAGACACATTCTCAACACAGAGTGGGAAACCACACCTTATCTAGCCTTATTTATTCATTATGATTGCAGTGTGAAAGACAAAAGGTCTCACCATTAGATAAACAAACTACCACAATGTTAAACTTTTTACCTTGAAACCAAATGGCTGCATGCCAAGCACACACAAGCCAAACTTCCTGACCCTAAGCCAAAGTGACCCCACCCATCCCTCCTCTCACTTGCTTACACATATGGTTGGCATTCGATAAATTCCCAACACAAGTCACTGGGGCACACAGGGAATTTCCCGCGTCCACCTAAGCATTTTCAGGCTCTTGATTTGTTCATGAAAATGTCTGGCCTGTTGACAAGTCTAGGGTCTGAGGTCTTTAGGGGCAGACCACATTGGGGACTGCAGATAGCTGTTCTGCAGGGCAGGTCTGGGTTAGGGTGTGTATCGAAAAGACCACAATACCAGCTAGAAACAAACACTGACTAGAAACAGACAGACACGGAGGCCAGGATGCGCTGACTTCAAGGAAAGCAGTTTGATGCAGTATTTGGAGGCCTCTCATGTGGAGTAAGAGTAGGTGGAGGAAGGTACCTTTTGTGATGCTCCATTGAGCAGGCCTCTGTCCCACAATGCTTTGTTTCCTGTAGGGTCCTCATCCACGTCATCGCTGGTGTTGGGCGGGAGGCGTACCTAGGAGGTGTCAACAAGATTATTAAACAAAACTAAAAATAAACCTTCATCCTCAGAGCATGTTGATGAACTTGTGTTCTACAAAACCAGAAGGAATAAAAGCACGTACAATGCTGATATTTCCAAACTTATCAGCTGAAGCCATGGTGTCGTAGTCAAGCAGGCATGCTGTAGTGACCCAACGGGGGTGTGTATCGTCAGCAAAGATGATTAGCTGGTTCTCGTTGCGCTTGTATCGCACCCAGAAAAGGCTTTCCTGAATGTCCGACACAACCACACGTTGGCCAATGGTGTGGATGCCCGTCACAAGGTTCGGAACGTGCTTCAAAGAAAAGACATACAAAAGGTCAGAGCAGAGATCAGAAAGTGGGGATTCTTTGGACATCATTTATTGTATTAACCAAAATATTAACCATGAAAAATTTAAGAATTTAAATAAATCAGACAGCAGAAAAAAAAAAAAAAAAATCTTAAGATGCTGCATATTGTGAAAGTGCAGTTATTTTTTGTGCCATATCTAACCATCTGTATAAGACCTTATTTAAAGAACTTACTAAGGACTAGAACTAAAAGTGGGCAGGAACAACGGTTTTCAGCAGGGTAGACTCTATGACCAAGATAAACCAACAAGGCTGGATTTAATGCTCGCTTATTCAAAGTATATCATTTGAGGACTACGGAGGACTAATATGCTTTCTAAGCATATTAACTAGCTGACATCTTGAATTAATACAGCGTCAGCAAACATTTAACAACCAGAAAATAGATGCTGTTTGATTCTTTCAAATTTGTTTAACATCAATCCTCATCATGGCTTGAAATGGAAAACAGTTGAATATTTTAAATTTACGAGTGCAGTGTTGATCTAAACTCAAATATTTAAAAAAAAGGCTTCTGTCTGCTCACCTTGTTCTCACACTTACGCAGCAGCTTCTTTTTGCCCAAGTCATAGATGCGCAGTAATTTGCCCACGCCTACCAACACTCTACCTTGGAAGGGGGCAATTGCCAGAGGTACATCCTCCACTGGGGTCTGTCAGAAAATCACAACAAAATCATATTTCTTATATTAAAAAAAAAACAAAAAAAAAAACCCAGTTCTTTGTGTAGCTTTAAAATGGTCACCAGGAAGGGCACAGGAATATACATTAGGAAACATTCACTTGCAAACGTATTTAAAAGATAATACTGGGACACAAATCATGCTTTCGGTGTGTATTTATTTGGCATGTTCACATGAAAGCTGATTCATTCTAAAGACACAAACTCATATGGAACTAATCGGTGGTTTTTTGTGCGTAGTTTCCCCTTCCACTCACCTTGTGTAAAAACTCCAGCTTGTCCCCACCCCCAACAAGACGATAGGTGTATATGTAGCCACCACCCACTGACCGCGGGTTAAGGATCATATCTCTGGCCACACCCACCAAAACATACCACTCATCACCCCCATTGGCAAAGCGACAAACAGCCACACTGTCAAAGCAAACATAGTCATACACAACAGAAGTGGGAGCACTTGAAGTAGAGAAAAGCATATAAATATCTTCTTTACACTAATTACTATAAACATTCAAGCATATGTCCCATAATAGCAAAAAATTTCCCTTTATTTTCCCCTGCTCACCTGAATGCTGCCTCATTCTGCTCTAGTTGGACCAAGTCCAGGGTGTTTCCCTGAATAGGATTGACAAGGCGCACCAGTGATGCCCACTGTCCTGAGCCAGCCTTGGGAGCACCAAATATTGCTTCTGGAAGGTTCTCGTTTAAAAATGCGGCAGCCATTTCTGCTGCCAACTCCCGCTCATCTTCTCCTGCAGCCTCCACCATTTCCTGTACAGAAGGAACGAGTAAGAGACATTCTGAAACACCAGTGGGGGGGGAAAAAAAAAAAAAAAAAAATTGCAGGATTCACTTGACCTAAAATGAGGCCCAGGAAATTCCAAAACTTGTATTTCTCATGACCTTGAGAAGATTCTGACCGAGGCACTGTTCTTCTAGCAAACAAGTCAATAACCTCTATTGTGGGGATTACTCACTTAACATGTCAAATTGTCCTCAGAAGACATTAAGAATAAGGTGAGACTGAACATTCATACACAACTTATTACTATCCCATCTTTGTTAGGCAAGTTATTTATGGGTTGAACTAGATTGTTTGATATTAAGTGTGCTCTCACCTCTGCCATTTGCTGCTTACGCTGGGCTTTAGTGGCCTCTGTGTAGGCATTGTGGTCTGTTTCAATGAGGATTAAGTTGTTGGTCTCTGGATGAATGACAAATTTGCGTGGTGTGTACTGCAGCGGAAAGGCTACCTGGTTGAAAACAGCACCCAGTTTCTCTAGAGCCAAAATTCTACCAGAGAGGGAAAGCAAAAGTGAAAGAAAGCAGATTTTATTAAAGCTTAATCTGTGATCCCTGTGCACACAAATTATGCAAGCCTTTTTGACCATGTCATCATTTTTATGCATATATACTAACTCCAAGCTTTACTTGATTTGCTTAAATCCAGTTAGCATTCAAGTTTGTAATGTGTAATTGTGTTTATTTTAGCTGAGAATTATTAGGCAGCTTCTTTTCCTCCTCAGGCAAAACAGGACAATCAGTCAATCAATAAATAAAAATAACTGACTCTGAAAAGTCAAAAATCGAAAAAGGTTTTTCAGAGGGATGCAGCACTCTTGAAATTGCTAAGATATTGCACAGTGATCAAGGAACCAAACAGTTCGTTGCAAATGGTCAGTCACAAGAAACCTGTTGGGTTTTAAAAAAAAAAAAAAAAAAAAAAAAAAAAGGATGTAAATTAACTCCCAAAGGTATTAAGGACTGATGAGATGAGAGTGACTCTTGATGGACCAGATGGATGAGCCTGTGTCTGGATCAGTAACAGGCACAGAGCTCCACTTCACTCAGATGCTAGCAAAGTGGAGGAGGGGTACTGGTATAGGCTGGTATTATTAAAGATGAGCTAGTTGGACCTTTTTGGGTTGAAGATGGACTCAAAATCAACTCCCAAATGCGAGCACACATTTAAACCCACAACAGACCTTCGTTTAAGCTAGTAGGGAAAATCATTACCATTTTAGGTACTATTGAAATGGAAAAAATGAACGGACAGAACGCCAAGTAGAACAGCCCATCACTGCAGTCATCCAAAAGAATAGTGAGGTCAGATACTGATGGCGAATTGTACTGATGGCATATTGTATTTTTCTTCAGATGGGGAAAAAACCCTGATCCAATAGCATTGCTATCCATTGGATTTAAAAAACACCCCATCCCCTGTATAAATGTTGCTACTCCAAGGCTGACACACAACCCTCTCTTTTGTAATAGCCTGTCATTTATACAGACGATTCCATTTAAAATAAATGTAAAAAAATAAATAAATCAAATCAATTTTTCTCCAACATGTATTGGATCAATCAGTAAAATGCAATATCACATCTGCCTCAGACTAAGTAAAATAAGGCAAACAAACCTGCTTATAGATAACCATTATCTGTAAAATTTGAAAGTAGGCACAAAACATGTTTCATTGCATAGACAGTGTACATCACCCTGCCAGAAACAATAAGAAGATATAAGTGGAAGTCACCTCAGTGTGTTAGTGGAGATGGCGACAATGCCTTCAGGACACTGCTCTGAGGCAAAACCTGAGGCATATTCTAGTGTCTCGTAGGACAGAGGTGTCAGATGGAAACGTGACTGGTAAGAGTAACTCAGCCATGAACGGCTAGACATGGCCAACACCTGGTAGGAATGACAAGAGGAAATGATGAGTCACAAATACTACATAACAATTACATTCAAACATTAAACTCATAAATCAGTCTGATTTTTCAACTTACTGCTTCCTGGCCCTGCATTCTGACCCTGAACAGCTTGACAGGGCGAGAGCCCAGGTAGCGTGTGCGAGTATCAGACAGATCTCCTGTTACAGGGTCCAGCACAGTACGGAGCAAAACACCATTCTGCCAGACAAAGACAAGGTACAAAACTCAACCTTCACTAAAGAGAACAAAAAAAAGCATGAAAGACATTTAGAGGAAATTTTGTAGCTGGTTTGGGAAACAAGTGTCCAGACAGTACCTGCAATCCGATGTTGAGGTAGAGGAAGCCAATGGTGCCCTTTTCTCCCAGTTCATCTTGTTTTTCAACACCTCCCATCTCTACTATACACAGAGACTCAGGCTGTGCTGGGAGAGCTTGCATACTTAGTGGCTGGAGACAGTCCTGCAACCCAGAGAGCCAAGGGACAGTGTGAGAACATGTGCTAGAAGACAGAATCAAACAATGTGTGCGCTGGCAGAGAAACACTGAGCACCAGAGAGGTGACACAGAACATACCAAGGGGTCCAGGGAGATGATGCGCACAGTGTTGTCCACCAGACCCACAGCCAAAAATCGGGAACGCTGTTCACCTGGAGGGACGTTTGCCAGGCTCATACACACCACATCTGCAGACATCTCCTTCCTCTCTGTGTATTCGTTCAACTGACCTGACTGAATAGACAGAATAATGCAAACACAGGCTTCTTTAGTTGCACTGGAGCTAGTAGGCAAACTAAGTCAACCAGAAAGTTAGAGCGTAAGACAAAATTTTCACTCAGGTTTTAAATTACATAAAGATGCTGATTAGAATTCAAGGCCCTTGCTAATAAAGAGTGTAATATTTATAAAAATGGACATAGGTCAGTTAAAATTCAGGCCTCGTTTCATGTCCATTTTTACAGACAACAGCAATCCACATCAATCTGGGCGTCCCTGAACAATGAGTCCAAATGAAAATTTCACTGATGAAAAATGCTGTGCTATTCTGAAACAAAGTGAAGAAGAAAAGCCTTCTTGGCTGCAGACGTACTGGGTCCATCTCGAAATAAACCAGTTCGCCTCCTGTCAGAGCAATGACGACCTGTCGCTGGTTGACAGCACAGCGAACAATAGTCTTCTTCCCTGGAGTCTTCCACTCATTAACACGCTTATCTGCGCGAATGTGGCGAATGCCATCTGGATATACCTGGGATGGCAGAAGAGTGCAGAGTGGGAAAAGTTAAGAACACTTGTTGACATATCCAGTTCCAACCCACCCCTTATCTATCCTCAAGTTATCTGAATTCAGTACTCGTTTCCTAATTGATTCAGAAGTTAAATGGTTTATTCTTTGTTGCTACATAAAATCTCAGTTTGACTGGAACATCTAAACTTTGCTAAAATTAACACGTTTTAACGCAGCTGTTAGCAAGCAAGAGCTTACGGCCCATTAAAAAAATTAAATAAAATAAGGGAAGGGAAAAAAAAAAAAAAAAAAAAAAAAAAAAAAAACACAATTTACAGTTGATTTTCTTCAATAACTGAAGAACGGGTGCAAAAAGATTAATGACAAACATAAAACTAAAACAATTAGCACATTTTAAAACTTACAGCACACCCATTTCTGTGCACTCCCCTTACCACAGAGAGCTGAAACAATCTGCATATCAAAATGTTAGTATATTTCCAATGCTCCAGTGTACACATGTCTGAACCTGCACAGTTCACATGCTATAAATGCGTCATTTTTGAGCCATTCGCAAATATTGCAAAACTTAGATTTGCCAATTTCACTAAAAGTTTCATAAATTACAGCTTCTGCAAAATCATCTGCTCGTGTCTCGCTACACAATACACATTTTTTTACAAAACTTAATCTTTTCACATGGCCCACCAAATTGGTAAAATTACTTTTCAAAGTAACAAATGACACACAAAGCACAAGTACCACAAACTTTCGCCTTTATAAAATGGTGAACAGTTTCTTGTTCACCTTTTGGTAAGCAAATATTGCCATGCAGAGGTTTTAACATAATACACCAAATATATTTACACATTGAGACAACTATGAAAATAGCAAGTGAAATAATTCAATAGACTAAGACAGATTATAAACCTAATCTATCAGTAATGTGAATCACATTTAAAGCGAATCTCTCAGACGTTGCTTACCAACTAAAGAGCCTCAATTTTACCACAATTTTGTTACTAGCCACTGCAAAATCTCTCTAAACATTTGTTAACATGCTGTTGATGTATTCTAGTCATTTTGTTAAATACATGTTTATGAACAATTTAAACAAGCATAATTTAAATTATTCACAAGTACAGTGCATTACAGATTGAACATGCACTTTGTAACAAATTCATTTTTGTTCTTAACATACTGGGGGGGGGTAAGCAAAACTGAGTGGGCGGAGAGAGGACATGTTATCCAAGGTACAGACTCTGCTTTCTAACATGCTTTATATTTGACAGCAAAGTTTTCAAATGGGTGACTGAAGGGAATGGTTTCTGAAAGACGGAGAATACTTACTTGGACCAAAGCATCATCCCCCAACAATGAGCAGGACAATGTGGGGGTAGTACCCAGGAAACCAGAATCTGTTACTTCTTCTACAGTTTCCCCAATTGACAGCACCAGTGTGGCATTAACGAAAGACACAATGATGTAGGCATCAAACTCATCTGTGAAACAGAAAACGGATGTTGGTCAGGTTGCTCCATAGACAGAAGGAAATTTTGTCAGTCTTGACACTACCACAAAAATAACAAGTGACCAACACCTCAGTTCGGTAACTTATAAATATACAGCATTCAGCAGAAGTTTGCATCCAGAGTGACGTACACCAGTGGTTAACACTACATTATAATCGTGTGTGAAAATATTCATACACATCATCGATGTTTAAAAAAAAAAAAAAAAAAAAAAAAAAAAAAAAAAAAAAAAAAAAAAAACCCCTACAGAGCAGCCAAATAGCTACCAGACAAAAACAAATAACTGTCAATAAGAGAAATAAACATATTTGAAACTACTATGTAATAAACAACTCCGGGATAAAATGTAGGCAGATTGGTCAAATAAGCATGAAAAGAAAGTCATTTCACAACTCACTTTCATCAAAAAAGTATGCAGATCAGGCACACTGCAAAGCTTAGGTACACACTCAAGACTGCTAAGCAAACAGTGAATATCACATGTTTTCAAGGAAGAGTGGTTGGCAGGGAACAAAATACCCAGAATGCACTTCATAAAACTACGTCAGCAAAGCCAGTTGTTTGACAGAGAAATGTTAATGTTTATCAGGATGGTTCTCACTGAATAGTTTTACAAGTGTGAGCATGTCTAAATGTATCTGCTACTACAGTTTGAAGGCTAAAAGAAATGCATGCCCAATGCACCCACAGACGCACTAAAATCAACTTGTGACCTAGCTGTTAGTCTGGTTTTACATGCACTACACTGTACTCTAGATAAAAATCAAGAGGTCATGAGAATGTGGGATCTCCCCTCTGGTCTTATTGCAGCTTCATTAATGATTACAAATGGTTGGCCTCATCCATTAAATGCTTCACTGCACACAGAGGATATTGCAATTCCATCTTCCACCAATACTCAGCTGTGGAAAAAATTATAAGCAAAAAAGGACATCTACCTTCTATGTGTCTCCTAACGGTCCACACAGCATTTGGGTTACCAGGAAGTTCAGAGACAGCCATCTCTGAAACCTAAAGGTACACGTATACATGCACATATTACAAGCACATCTGATCAAAACCACTGGTTGCCAGAAAAGTGTGAAACCACAGATGGTTCTTAGAATCCAGTCAGCATTATTACAAAGATCTGACTTTTAGTTGCAAGATGCAAAGTACTTTAGTGCATCATATATACCTCCAATCCATGTCTAAGAACCCTCAAGGTTGACCTGGGTCCCCTTCCACATGCCACGTACAACTGAGGCGTGTCCTCATTTGCCAAATCAGCGATCTGCAGGACAAGTCAGGGAGAGTTAAACTGGGAGAATAAGATGTTGACAGCAGAAAAAGTAAGGCACACTAGCAACCTAGAGACTAGAGATAAAAATAGGGGAAATCTCTCCACAGATGCCACTAGATTAACATAACACATGAAGATAAGATCACTCACTGAGGATGTAATGTTTTTCACCTGCTTAATTGAGCATGACTAGAATTATCTATGGTATATTAAGGGAGAGTCTAAAAATGTTTGACATGTGAGGCAAAAAAAAGAGTCACAAAACTGAACAGCCATCGCTCTTACCGCTACAATACTGACTGCTCCTAATAAGGCCTCACTATTGCTGGCATTACTTTCACTTTCAATAATCTGACTGCAAGCGTTTTCAGTTCCCCATTTAACATGACTGCACTCCACATCAATAGTTTTTAGTAAAGATAAAGCTACATCACCACTATACCTATACACAAAACTTGAGCCAGAATTTATACACTGCTTGAGACGAACTACAAAACATCAAGCCTCCAGAGTTCTTGCTCAAACACAAACATACACAGTCCATCTCACCTGGCAGGACATAATGGGTGACAGATTCTCCTGCTCATCCACAAGCACCAAGTTCTTGAGAGGCCGTGGCTGAAAGAAAAAAGTATCTCCTTCCTCCAAAGGCATGGCAGATGAGAACTCTGGTTCATCATCATCATCTCCCAGGTGAGCTATCTGGTACAGGTAACTAAAAAAAAAAAGGAACAGAGCTCAAGTACAGAGGAAAGGCTAGCTCCTAGTGTGCACCATCTTTGTTTGGGGTTGGGTCATACAGAAAGTCAAGTTCAGTCACAGGAGATCTTGTTCTCTTAACTCTCAACAGTACAAAGTCCACACAGAGTACACACTACTGTATTACCAAATAGCAGACAGGTGTTAATAATTAGCAAGACTACAAAATTGTGCTTAAAAAGGAAAAATATATACCTTTAACTTTAATAGTCTCAAAATATAATAAACAAAAGGCTGAAATGTTCTTTTGAATAAGCTGTTTACAAGAAAAATACTTGGAAAGAGGAAAAGCCCTGAAAAAACCAAATACCAAGGTGGTTTCCGTTGTTTGATTTTCAGGAGAGAATGTGTGTCAAAACTTACTGATTTCCAAACTCTGATGCCACGAATAAGAATCCAGTCTTCAGGACACACATGGCTGTGGCCACAGGAATAGTATCAAAGTATTTCATCCTGATCTCTGTGACCTAGGAGGTAGCCAGAATGCTGTTTATATAACAATTACATGCACTTTCAAACCACCAAGACACTGAATAGTATAAACATGTGGGGGGGGGGATCCTGATGTTTGTATACTTGTAGGGAATTCCTGTAATCTGATGTTTGAAGCAACAAACCAAAACTTCTGGGAATATATTTTTCCCTCCTCACATTCATTAGACCACACGGGTAGTGTCAAAAATAGCAGCGTTAATTCCAAATAGATTAATACAGTCATTATTTATCAAAGTGAAAGTGAAAGTGAGTTCATCATTGCGAGTTCACAGCACACAGTGAACCACAACGAAATTGGACCTCTGCATTTAACCCATGCAAACACCGTGCAGCTTTGGGCATCCATGAAAGCGCCTGGGGAAAAACCGCTGCATTGGCTGACGATTTCATTCACCTAATTTTCAGCATTCCAACAACCTGGATTTTTCTAAACTGAAATATTTGTATTATTGATGGTAAATATTATAACAGGCACTGAAGCATCATACAGTTCATAATACCAATAATCATTCAGAAAACCGAATCTTGCATGTGGATTAAAAAGACGAGCCTACAAGCAGTTACAGTTAAAAGTTTTCTTTTATTCTAGCATGATTCTGACCACATGTGAAGCAGACATTTGAACAGGCAGAAGACAGAGTTCCCTCCTGCGTCCCACAGACATTTAAAATGTCATTCTAACACAAGCATTCAGAAGTGATGAGAAAAATGTGTCAAAATCTAAGCCACGAGGCATTTTAACGAAGACCGGAAAAGAAAGAAAATCTTATGGATAAGGCTGAAATTACTGACAATGACCATTTGATAAGGTGGCCTTTTTTAGACTTGAGTCTCTAAATCCAAAATTCCATAATCTGATCCACTACCAGTTTTATAATTTTGCCTGATTATATTTTTTCTTATATTTGTATATATTGTATAAGTCTGTATACAGCTGACTAGATTTTTTTTCTTATTTCTACTCATCTTTATTCTGCTTACGCTCCATATTGTTGACTTGTGTAACTGGGACAAGACGGTCATAAAGAGCTTGAACTTAAACCCAGTTCAACACAATAGGTCTTTAGTAAGATGCACATAAGCTCATCATTAGTCATGGCAAAAGGTTTTAACAGATTTACATTTAGAACTTGCTGCTTAATCACAGCTATATCTATCACATGTTAATAGCTCCCCCTCGTGGAGAACGGACGCAAAGCTTTATTGTAACAAGCTCATCTATCTTATTGAAAGCTAAACACTAAGCTGTTTCAATGATCGCGGATATTTGACATCGTCATTAACTTAGTACAAGTGAAAATGTAAAAACTAAGACTGGAGTTTTAGACTATGGATCAGAACACTGAGTCAGTCAAATTCTAATCAACGAATCAATATTGATAAACTGCAGGTACTAATTATACAATAAGGATCAGTTTGCCTTTTATAATCATTTTCAGTATTGGAAAAAAAAAACTTTTAACTAAACTCTTTTAACTAAAGAGCTCACCATCTCTTCATCGGTTTCCAGGGTAACTTTAAAGATGTCTCCTTGCTCAGTCTGGGCCAGGAAGAAGAACATGGACTTGGTCTTGTGTGTGGCAGAGCAGACAAAGATCATTCCTCTCTCAGGGTCATCCAAGTCGTTCTGATACCGAAGGAAAGAAAAGAAAAGAAAAAAAATAAAAAAGAAGAGGTGTAAAAGGATCAGTTCCAAATCACTATTATGACTTTTGAAGGCCAAGCTTTGGATATGTTTCTGCCCTTTCACTAGTAGTTTTAACATCGATCATGAAATCAGAAGTCTTAAATGTCTCCAGGAATTGTCAGAGAAGAGACATGAAAACCTCATCATTTAAATGGGCAGCTGCACAGTGTGAGGCTGGCTGAATAAAATTGAACAGCAATCCAGAACACTCTGCTGCATAACACCACAAACACTCACCCTTCTGCGTGGGATTGGGCAGCGAATATCTGGCTGATCCCCAAAGTTCTTGTAAGTAATGTAATTCTCTGAGCAAATGAGCACTCCACTGGGGCCATCAGAGCCACCCGGTACTGTTTTAAACAACAAAAAGACACAGAGTAAGATCAGAAGTGAAACAAAATGTACAGCACTGACTTGAGCAACTCAGAAGAATCATTCCTCCAAGATCTCTCCTTAAGACAGACCTGGACATTTTACAGCCCGCTGACTACCTTTGACCGGCCCGCGCATGTTCGCGCAGGTGCACGATACAATTACACGGCTTCTATTTTGAAGGCCACTATTTATTTATTTATTTATTTTTAATTAACATCAGCGTGCTTATTCATGTTAGTGAATGTGTTGGACAGGTTCCAATAAATTAGCTCTCAGCTCTTAAATGTCAGCTAATGTCAAAAGAAAAAAAAAAAAATTATTTGGTGAAATCAAAGGTCAAGCTGTGTGCTTAGTGAGTGGAGAACATATAGTGGTATTTATGATTTACAATTTGAAAAGCAATTACAAGAGAAAAAAAATACAAGAATTTGACTGATGCAGAGCAGACATGAGCATCAGAAGATTTGCTTGTTCAAGTCCAAAACAGGCTAGAACACAAAAAGAACTGAGGTGAACCAAACAAAAAACACTGGGTGCAGTTATTGCTTTCCCCCCCATAAAGTTACTGTGATGTTAATCTTTGAAAACTAGTTAATAAAGCTATGATGTTTTAAATGCTGCAAAAAATGCAAATTTGTTTATAAAATTTTCCTTAAATAGGGCAAGAATTCTGTGCTCCACACTTGTTTGATTGACTGTTTGACGTTTTATTTACTGTTCTTAATCAATGTTTAAGCTGACGCATCTATTTCACATTAAGATGCTAGTTTTTTTATTTATTTATTTATTTATTTTTAAACATGGCAAAAGTTGTGATCATTCCTTAAAAAAAAAGTATATATATAAAATACTATCTTCCACATTTTCTCATCGTAATATTTCATATACTGTTTCTCATAGTGGGATATCATATAGCCCTCTAAAACCATTCCAATTTCTCATGTGGCCCATTTAGAAAAATAACTGCCCACCCCAGCCTTAAGAGGTAGCACCTCACCAAAAATAATCCCAAATACATTTGAATAAGCATTAGCACCAAAACACTATAATAGAGATGTTGACTGCTCTGGTAGGTTTACCAGTAATTTGTGTCCTGATTTGAATCAAAGGAACCCACTGCAATCTTCGACAGTAAATTTCAGAACATTTGTTAGCTTTCAAGCCCCTTTTAAAAGCTATCAAGACCAGGCGATCTGTCACCACCTACTTCATCTACACCCTCAAATGCAGCATGCCTAGAGCAAAGAGACGCTCTCACTGCTCCAAATGTGGGGAAATGTGGCAAAAAATTACAAAAAAAATGTTAAAAATAAATTGGTACGGATAACAGGGTCACTGTGGAGATCAGATACCATAAATGTTCTCTCCAGCATTAGTCAGAGAAGAGACATGAAGATATTCATCCTTTCTACATCACAGCCTCACCAGTTATAAGTGCTGTATGCCAGACGATAACTAAACCAAAACTTGACCAAACAGTATCAGATCATACACACCTGTGATGAGGAAGTTGCCATGCTCCTCTAGAGCCTCACTGTACTTGCGCACCACATGGTTGAGCCCGAGGTCCAGTTCATAAAAAGTCAGAGTTTGTTGTGTGTTTGCTGCTGCTTCACCTGTAGGATCATTATCTGCTTCCTGTAAACAATTACAGTAAAAATTGGCAGACATTAATAACTAATGCATCTTCCAGACAAAGCTAGCATTCTTTGAACATGTAGTGATCAGAGGCTTTTACATTCTCTTCAGCGATCATTCAGAGAAGAGACATGAACAAGCTCATCATTTCAAAGGGATCTTGTCTAAAAGGGAAAATTAGTAGTAATAACACCACACATTTACCTTGTTATACAACTTTAGTTCATTATGAGCAGTGAACACTTAGAAATCATGAACACTTAAACAACTTATGAACACTTCTAAATCAAGTGCTCTACATTTCTACAGGCATGGAGGTGCAAATAGCACCTTTTTTGACCAACAGGTAACCAGCTTGAATAAATTTAGTTCAGGTTTCTTTGATCTCGCTCTACAGTCAAATCAGGGATATGCCGTCAACAGAAAATGGACTAAACAATATAAATACACAAGGACAAGTTTCTGATGGGGGGGTGGGAAATTTTTTTTTTTTTTTTTTTTTTAATAAAAGTTGGTTCTAGGAAACAGAAGTTTCATGTTCCAAACCTCTTTTTTTTTTTTGCTTGCTGGAAAAACTCTGAACAGTTCAAAATTAGATGCTCAAACCAGAACGGAGCCGGTTCCCAGTTGGTTGGGCTATCAGACAGTAGATAAACACAACTCCCCCCCCCAATGAAAGCAAACTCTCCAGTAGCTTCCTAACCTCATAATCCATCTCAAGGCAAGCAAACATTGGGTTCTCAAAACCCACATCCACCCCAACCACATGGTAGACAAGTGTATTGGCTTTGTGCGCTTCCAGAGGAGATGAGATTGTAAGCCGAGCAGCAGCATCTCTGTTCAGAATATACACCAACTTCTGCTTCTCTATGGCACCTAAGTAGAAAGTAAGAACATTTTCAGGACCACAAATCAAATCATCTTACCATATTAGTCTTAATCTTAACATATTGGATCTATATTTTTAAAATGAGTTTCCACTGGGGACATGCAACGTACTCCAGGATGATGAGTAGAGAAGAATTAATGTAGATAGCATGAATTTTATATATACATTAAGTGACACAGTGAACCACAACAAATTGCAACTTCTGCATTTTACCCATACACACATGTACAGCAGGGGGCAGCTATTTAAAGTGCCCGAAGAGCAGTGATGGTGACGGTACCTTGCTCAATAGTACCTCAGGGCAACCTTTTGGTCTGGGATTCAAACCCAAAACCTTCAGATCCTGGGGCCAACTCCCTAACCTATAGTGTGCCACTGCCTATTACTTACTATACCAACAGTCCATTGATTTCTAGTATTAATTTACTTCCAAAATAAACTTTTTTGTAATATATCCTTAGTGTTACCTATCATAACAGCTCTGCCTTTGGGGTCCACAGCCAGAAATTGCCCAGGAACAATGCGTCGACAGCCGCTCTTGCCAAAGGTTTCCTGGTGCACCTTTTCAAACATGTTCTTGGAGGGTTGGTATTCAAGGATAACTATACGTCCTGAGTCACTGCCCACCACAATGTAGTCTTCCATTTAAAAACAGACATAAAAAGAGTATGAAACAAAATACAATAAAAAATTGATGCACAAAGGATTCTATCCAATCTGCAACATGTTTGCAAAGCTGTTATTTCAACAAACATGCTAACCTTTCGTTCCACCAGTTAGTCTGAAGGCCATGAGAGAGCGTATTATGCCAAACACCTCCATGGTGAGCAATGTGTGGACCTTGCCTGTGTTGGCATCAGGACGCAGCAGCTCCAGAATTTTTCCCCTGGAAACAACTATCTCTTGCTGCTTTGTGCCTAAAGAGGGGAATGCAATCATAATTAACTGAATCATCTGATATTTACACTCATTAAATGTCCCCTGAATGTTGCAGCTTCATGTGGCTCATCATGAATAAATTGTTCAATCAATCCACAAATGCAACACATTTCCAAATTGATCAGTTGTACACTAAATGTTACTGTGTTTATAAAGGCTGCCAACATATACAGATCTCTGAAATTACATTTGTATGGCTGATGATGTAGAAATTAACAGAGAACTAAAAATACCTGAGAAGTTGCCATGGATGGCATGAGTGATGCCAGTTGCCCGCTGCAAGGTCAGGTTGTACAGAAACATTGTGGATGTCTCTGGACCCCTCAGGCTTAGATGAAGATAGCTGTTGCTGCACCTAGAACCCAGAAAAGTATCAGATTAGAACAAAGTGCAAGAATGCACGTATGCTTTGCATGAATCTCTCTGAAAATTGAAGGCCACTTTCAATAAAATATTCAACAATATTCTAGAGCCCATTACAAAAAATAATCTGCTTATTTCACCTCTTGTAATACATCTTATTTGTCTCGCTCAGTTCCTGATGTGTGCGCGGTTACATACAGAAATTCGGGCACTTTTAATGAGAAGATCATTCTTAAGGCTTGCTACGAATGAATGAGCCGGTTGCTAGCTAGCTGGCTTTTTACAACAATAGCTGGGCTACCCGAAAAATGCTCTATACGCCAGGGAAAAGACGCCTGGAACAACGAGATGCATTCATATCATCACTAAATAATTCAGAAACTTAGATAATAACTTATAATAGATAATTAAACTACACAGTTTAAGCCTCCGGTTCCTAGCCCAGTCTTTAGCATTTAGCTAATGGCGCCGTCGGTCACAATTTATCATTTAGTGTGACAACTACACCAATTTATCGCTAATATTGCTTTTTGATTGCTAGGTGTGATGTGTGAAGGTTGTTTACCGATACAGCGGTCAGGATGGTGCAGATTTAGAGATGATCAGAAACTTTCTTTCTCGGATTCTAAACGCCGCTAAAACGCTCGGGGTCCTTCCCGTCCCCTCGTCCCGTATTATAGTAGGTCCTGTCGTTCGCCTGCCAGTAAAACAGGACAGTGAAGATGCGCGAATCTGCTTCAATCGTTTTGTGCGCATTTTTAACACCAAAAAATTAAGCGTTCTTCCACACTCTGGGCTTTTTTAATAGCCTTTACGGTTGGAAATATTTGCTTTGTTATGTTAAAGAAATACTCTGCCCTAATCTAAAGGTTTTGGATTAGGGTTTAAAAGTGTGTACCCTCCTTCTGAAGATGGGAAATTTTAAACGCTAATTTATTTAACCACATCAAGTTACTCCACTGGCCGTTAGAATTGTTCCAATTTTTTCATCAAATTTTAATATAAATTTAAATATGTTGGCAGCACATTTAGTCCCACTCAACGCTCAGATCAGTGACTATAAACTGGCGTTGACTCATTCGTCAGTTTTTTTTTCTTTCTTAACAGAAACTTTTAATACATGCTTAACATAAACCATTACCGTAATAACAAAGTGTAGATTTAATGACTGAAAGTTAAATTCGTAATTGTTTTCATTTTCTAAGTGTATCTCTTGTCTAAGGACATTAATATGGGTCTGTGGTTTATAAAGCTAATGTAAGATAGGAATTGCATTCTGTAATGCAATAATAACAAAAATAGTGATCACTCTAAGCTCACTCAGTGTGCTTCTCTGTGAGTGGGTCTGATTTGCCTGACAAGACTGTATGAACTGAGTGGCAAATCTGCACACTTCCCTGCACATGGCAGAGTTTTACTGTTTCCATGTTCCACGTGCCTGATCCAAATAATCAGCCTACAGACAAGTCAGGAAAAGTTCAAAGATGTGCAGGAGGTGGTGTATCCAGGACCAAGGCTGAGAAACGCTGCAGCAGGCCATGTAGAAGTGGACATGCAGATTATCCTCATGATGGCGCCTCTGGAATTGTGAATACATTTTCGTTTCCTCATCGAATCCAGGCAGGATGGGTGATGGAAATCAACCCACTGAGAAACACAGAGTAGTCTTTCCTGAGCAACCAACCACACAGTGATTGACTGTATCCCATTACCAGTTCAAGATTCACAAGCTTTCATTCAGACCTTCACAAGACAAAAGATGGCAATGTTGAGTATGATCACATTGCAAAAATCTGTGTCAAAATTGTAAGAACAAATTTAACCAAATGGTACTTGAATTAGCCCATAATATGTATTGTAGTGCATGTATTTTTTAATTTTGTTCAAACAGAAAGTGCGCTATGATAAACAAGAAAAAGAAACTTGGATATAGGGCATCAATAATTCAGCAATACATTCTGAATGTATATTCTCAAAACACTCACTAATTGTGTTCTAAAACACCAAAACTAGAAGATTAATCTTTTTTTAAAGTGTTTTAATTAAGGCTTAATTTAATAGAAAATCCATGATGAAATTAGTGTTCTTGAATACACAAGGTTAATACAGTAGACTCTGTATTAAAATGAAGTGAGAGAGAGAGAGTGAAGTTTGGATAATAGATATAGACAAACTTTACACTTTACGAATTAGATGATGAATGAGATCACGAATGGTGTCCTGAGGTTACTCCTCCCAGTTATCCTGACCAGGGCATCACTGATCTCCTGGACAGTCTGAGGTGCTACCTGGCACCGTTGGATGGAACTTAACATGATGTCCCAAGATATTCTATTGGATTTATGTCAATTCCTTCATCCTCCAGGAACTGCCTGCACACTCTTGCAACATGAGGCCGGACAATATCATACACCAGGAGGAACAAAGGGCCCACTAGAGGACATCAAGTCCTCAGGCCACCCTCATGAAGTCTGTTTCTTATGGTTTGGTCAGAGACATTTACGCCAGTGGCTCTCTGGAAGTCACTTTGTAGGGCTCTGGCAGTTTTCATCCTATTCTTCCTTGCACAAAGGAGCAGAGATCGGTCCTGCTGATGGGTTAAGGACCTCCGACGACCCTATCCAGGTCTTCTAGAGTAACTGTCTCCTCGTTTTTCCTCCGTGCTCTTGAGACTGGTGGAGCTGGACTGCCTGTGCAACCTCTATAGGGTCCAGGTATCACCTCATGCTATTAATAGTGACACTGACCCAAGTCAAATGCAAAACTACTGAAAAGCAGTCGCAAAAAGAGGGAAAAAATGGCTTTATTCACCTGCAAAACCATTCCTTTTTTGGGGTCCTCTCTTTGTTGCCCCATTAGTGCACCAGCTGACACTGGTTAACAACCTTCTCTGCTACTAAACTAACCAGATCAATATCCCAGAAGTTTAACTTGATACTATACTCTGATTAAAAGTGTTCCTTTAATTTTTTTGAACAGTGTATTTAGTGCCTTCTCCAGTACTCCTGCTGCTGGACATGTATCCTCAGTGAATCCAGTACATAAAGAGACTGTATTGTTGTATTGTATTGTAAAACTGCTTTGTTTGCTTAAAGTAATAAACACAAAAGATGTAACAAATAGTGACCTAATCAATCCTTGTTCCAGAACATAAAAATCAAAACTGATCAACATGGTTTTCTTGGTGCATTTAGAAATAATACTAAGTGAAACCGAACCAATGTTATTACTCAGAATTTTACAGATTATTCCCTGCTGTCGACCAAAGCAATCTAGCTAACTATATAATTTTCATTATATCAAACATAATTCATATTCTTTTTTCTAGTTTTAAAGAGTATAATGTTGCTCTGCTTTTGAGGAACTACTTTCAGAAATGTTGCGGCTCAGGTCACACCCAATTATACAACCATGATATTATTTCAATCAGGAAGCGATAGAACCAAAATAATAAGCTGATAATAAGTCTCTTAGAACAGCAGCATGCTTGAAAGTTATAACCTCAAAACAGCAGTGCAGCAGAGATTTTTACTATATGAAAACTTTTTTGCAAACTCATTAAAAGTGTTTGGAACAGGTAAGGCTTCAGAACGGTGGACACCAGGACAAGATGTAAATCATACATCAAAACCATAAATCCTATATTTGTATTCAAAGCCTTCACACTTCTGGACAGACCAAGAGAAAGTATTTCAAATAAATCAACTGTTGAGTTTTCAGAATGAACGTGAACCTTCCTAGATTAACTATTTAACATCATTTAGCTATTGTTAGCTAACTGTTAACATAACTGTTGCTGACATTACATTAAATAGTGGGTAAAAAATAATACACAGCAATCTGATATTTAATGTGGTGTGTACAGTATAGAAGTGGGTGGTTGGTTTGTTTGTGATGCAGCTCCAATCTGGTCCTCTATTATTATTTGTCAGACCACAAAATAAACCATACCACAATGGTGTGGTGAAGATACAACTAAAAATTCAATCATTAAAAAAAAAATCATTTTAATACTTTAAAACACTTTAACAGCTTAGTTTTGATGAAATTGTCACTGCCCCTGGAAAGAGTCATGGTCATTAGTATAAAACCACTTGGTTCCTATGGTTTTGTTTCTCTATTAGGGTTCAGCAGTCTTTATCAGTTCATCCAGTTTTGGTTGAAACTATGCGACATTTTTCCGAAACCTGTTAAAAATAGCTTTCTTTTGCATTCCTGGTGGGTGGTCCTTTAGGGTGCAACATCATGTGAAAACTTTGAACAGTTGTTTGAAGCCTGATTAGTTAATCTGACTGAATGGCAAGTGACCAATGACAATTGTTGCTACTAACAGGTGTCTGAAATCTCACTCTACTTATTATTTAAGATTCTTTTTAATATGTGAGTCTTTTGTAGTGGCCAATTTCAAATTCTAATTACAAATATTGACTGAATGAATAAATGAATGAATGATGGAAATTCTTTTTCTGGCACTCATAAACTGTGAATAGTGAGCTCCAAACACACCTGTAGCAAACACACCAGGAGCAGGAGCATTGGGCTGTAATGACTGTGCCCAGGGAGCAGTGTTGTACCTTCCGGTCATGAGAGCAAGTATCTAACCACTAGGCCATCGCTGCCTCTTATAATGCACTCTACTGCTAACAGTAGTGCACCGTAAACATAGTGAACAACATGTGTACACAACAAACTATCAAAAATCTATGTACAGTGGTGTCCTTCTGAAGTTTACAGAAATTTGGGGGATGTGTCTTTTTTTATAACAAGCAGGAGTATAAACAGACATCTTGGTAAATGAATGAGTTGAGTAAAATAACTTAATTCAAAACATTTATGTAACACACACAAATTAAAAGCTTGCATGCAAAAAAGATTATTGTTGCATTATGGCAATTCATTAAAATGGTTTCCATATTAAAGTAAAACACACATGAGTCGTCAGATGTCAGAGAGTAAATACATGATATATAGACTCAAAGGAAGGATCACTTAGGATTTGTTTCGTTCGCATGGTTAAGTGAATTCATGTCCCTCAAAATAGTGGTGATATCGGAAAAGAAAACATTTCACCCTGCTATTTTCTGTTGCAACTGCATCCTAACCATTCGGTTGTCCTCCCTTTCATTCCAACTCATTCCTCTTCGCTCTAGAGCATATCTTCACCTCAACCAGGGTCTCCTCAAAATCCTCCCTACTCTCGCTACAGATCACAATATCATCAGCAAACCTCATAGTCCAAAGAGACTTCTGTCTAATTTCATCTGTCAACCTGTCCATTACAATGGCAAACTAGAATGAGCTCAGTGCTCATCCTTGACGTACTCCCACGTCTGCTTTAAATGCATCTGTCATTCCTTTTGCTGACCTCACCACTGTCTCACAGCCCTCATACATATCCTGTACTTCTCTGACTTACTTTTCTGCCACTCCTGACTTCCACATACAAAACCACTTTTCTCTAGGCACTCTGTTATATGCTTCATCCGCAAAGGTACAATGCAATTCCTTCTGACTTCAACTATAGTTCTCCATTAACACCCTCAGAGCAAATATTGCATCTGTAGTTTTAGTAGAGTAGAGTAGAGTAGAGTAATCTTTTATTATCCCACGAATGGGAAATTTGGGCGTTACAGGGCTCTTATAAAAGTGACAGATGTACAGAAAGAATAGAAAAGAGATTTATAAAAATAGAGGTATAAGGAAAGAGGGACAAGTACAGGAGAAAGGAGAAAAGTACAGGAGCTATAATAATAAATTATCTATCTATATAAATATATCTTCTTTTTCTTTCGGCTGCTCCCGTTTAGGGGTCGCCACAGCGGATCAACTGTCTCCATTTCTTCCTGTCTTTTGCATCTTCCTGCTTCAACCCGACCACCTGCATGTCCTCTCTCACCACGTCCATAAACCTCCTCTTTGGTCTTCCTCTTCTCCTCTTTCCTGGCAGCTCCATCCTCAACATCCTCCTTCCAATATAATCATCGTCTCTCCTCTGCACATGGCCAAACCAACGCAACCTTGCTTCTCTAACCTTGTCTCCAAGACGTCTAACCTGAGCTGTCCCTCTAATATACTCATTTCTAATCCTGTCCATCCTCGTCACACCCAACGAAAATCTCAGCATCTTTAACTCTGACACCTCCAGCTCCGCCTCCTGCCTTTTCGTCAGTGCCACCGTCTCCAACCCATACAACATAGCTGGTCTCACTACTGTCCTGTAAACCTTCCCTTTTACTCTAGCTGGTACGCGTCTGTCACAAATCACTCCAGCCACTCTTCTCCACCCATTCCAACCAGCCTGCACTCTCTTCTTCACCTCTCTTCCACACTCGCCGTTACACTGAACTGTTGATCCCAAGTATTTAAACTCCTCCACCTTTGTTAGCTCCACTCCCTGCATCCTAACCACTCCACTTTCCTCCCTTTCATTCACACTCATGTATTCTGTC